>JASANY010000897.1:0-131296 GCA_030849755.1 Trypanosoma avium | reverse complement strand
CCTCCCTAAGGAAGAAGCAGCGGCACCAGGTGGTATGGGAGGTATGGGAGGAATGGGTGGAATGGGAGGAATGGGAGGAATGGGAGGCATGTTCTAAATGCAGGAGTTCATGATCTTTTATTAACCACTGAGATAACACGCACAAGGTGGTAAGAGTGCGTCAGATTAATATGAGTTTGAACATTTTTTTATATATTTCAAATCCATTTATTATTCCGTGTTTTTTTTTTTTTGTTTTTTTTCTATTATTATTGTTTTTTTTCCTATTGAAGCAGAAAAAAAAAAAGTTAGAAAAAAAGACAATTTCCCATCCCCATTATTATTTCACATTATTATTATTATATTCGTTACTATATTTGTGTTATTTGTTTTTCTTATTTTTTTTTGTTGTGATTTACTATAGTTTTATTATGATTATTTTAATGTTTTAATGATTTTTTTTTTTTATTAATAATATGATTGAGTTCGTAATTAATTTTGTTTCTTTCTTTTTTTTTTTTTTTTTTTTTTAAGTTTATTTTCTGGAGGATTAAGAACAAAAAAAAACAAAAAAAAACGGTTAAAAAGTTTGAACTAATGGGATACACTACAGGAATATTATCATGTTGTGGCGATTGCGGTTCGTGTTGTGATGTGATATGTTGTTTTTCCTGTAATGCCAGTCGTCAGTATAATGCTGTTAATGGTATTCCACAAAACTGTTCCTTTTGTTATTGCCTTGGGAGTTGTATTTGCCCAGTAATATCCATGTGTTGTTTACGTCGTGCAGTTTCTGATAAGTATAGGCTTGATGAATGGTGTTGTACTTCATGTTTGTGTGGTTGGTTCTGTACAGTTTGTTCAGCCTGTCAAACTCACCGTGAATTAACGTTTCGTGGGGCAAATCCTGGTGGCTGCTGCTGCCAACCTAGCACTTCTTCCATGTCTTAGGTAACTGACGATTTATGTATTTTCATTTATATATATTTGCTATTACGTATATATATATATTTTTTTTTATTTTAACGCTTAGTTTTTTTATTTTTTTATTTACAAATTGCCCTTACTATATAATTTTGGGTTTGAGAAAAAGTAGAGTTTTTTCACTTCATTGTTCGGAAATTTTTTAAAAAATATATATCTTTCTTTTAATTTATATTTACTTTTTTTTCCAATAACTAATCAATTATATTTAACTCTTATCTTTGAAAGTGGGAGGTTTCGGCATTCTTAAATGTGTTATTTTTATTTTTATTTCCTTTCTGTTAATGTCTTTTCCTCTCTCTCTCTCTCTCTCTCTACATGTACAATATATAGGCTAAAATTAATCTTTACTAGACTAAGAACATTGGCATTTTTTTTCTCTTTTCCTTCTTTAAAGGGAGAGGGAAAATAATAACAATAACAACAACAACAACAACAACAACAAATAAATAAATATACACAGGCTAATACACACACACAAAAAAAAAAAAAAAAAGAAAAAAGAAAAAATAAATGGTTTTCAGTACTGGAATTTGTAATTGCTGTGGCGATCAAAAGGCGTGCTGTGATATTATGTTTTGCTTCTCCTGTAATGTCAGTCGCCAGTGTAATGCTGTGGTGGGAATTCCTAATACCTGCTCTGCTCTTTATTGCCTGGCAGCCTGCCTGTGCCCTGCTATTGCTATGTATCAACTTCGCAAACGAGTTTCTGATAAATATAATTTAAATGAGGCGTTTTGTACTCGATGTGCGTTGTCGTGTTTTTGTATATGTTGCTCCGCCTGTCAAACACATCGGGAACTTACAAGTCGTGGGGCCTTCCCTGGCGGCTGCTGCTGTGAGCCTAGTATAAATGTGATGCGATAATTAAACTGCGGGGAGAGAGTGGTGGGTATTTTTTTTTTTTTTTTTTTTGCGAGTGAGATCCTTGGAAATTTCTATAACGGAATGATTTTATTAGTCTTTCCTGCACAAAATTTTTTTATTTAAAGAATGGTAAATACATAAGAAGAAATTCTATTGTTAATACTACTACTATACATCTGTTGTTTACTTACGAGGAGGTGGGAGGGTTGGGTTTGGTAGGTAAACAAAAAACTTACAAAGCGTCGAGGCTTTTCTATCTGCAACAATAGTAAAAAAAAAAAAAAAAAAAAACAAGGTAGAATTTAGAAGAATAACCAATATTAAAGACAACCTATCATCATTTTTACTCACAAGCTTAAAAGAATATTTTTTCTTTAATCATATTATGAAATATGAGTATTTGTGCCTTAATAATTTCCCTCCTATATTTTACATTAATTTGTTTTTACTGTTTTTTTTTTTTTGGTAATTTTTTCTATATTCTGATTCTCCCTTCTTGCATTGTCTTTTTTTTGGTTGATTTTTTTTACTCTTCTCTCTCTCTTTTCTTTATTTGTTTTTGTTTTTTTAATTATTATCTTGTCTTCATTATGTTGACGAAAGGACAAACAACTGAATATATAATAATATATTAAAAAACAAAAAACAAAAAAAAAAAAACACCCATACACACACAAACATTTTATTATTATTATCATTATCTTTTTTTGTTTTTTTGTTGTTTTTTTTTTGTACCCATAATAATTAATAAATAATGGGATTCGGTACTGAAATATGTGATTGCTGCAACGATTGTGGTACTTGCTGTGATGTGTTGTGTTGCTTTACTTGTAATATCGGTCGCCAGTTTAATGCTGTGAGTGGTATTCCACAGAGTTGCTCCTGCCTTTGTTGTCTTGCAGCTTTTTATTGCCCAATGATAACAGTTTGTTGTTTGCGTTGTCGTGTGTCGGATAGATATCAACTTGGTGAGAGTTGTTGTGGGAGTTTTGTGTGTGGGTTGTGTTGTACGCTTTGTTCAGCGTGTCAAACACATCGAGAGTTAACGCGACGTGGGGCAAATCCTGGTGGGTGCTGCTGTGAACCTCATATTGGCCCAATGCAATAATAAGAGAGAGAGAGAGTATTAATATAAATAAATTAATGGTTTATAATAATAATGAAAGAAAAAGAAAAAAAAAATATATATATATATATATATATGTCTGGTATAGGTTTATATATGTTTTTTTAACAATATTTTTATTTTATTTTTCTTCTTTGCTGACTTTTGGACTTAAATCTTTCTAAAGGGGAGGGGGGGTGTGTGATTCTACTTGAAAAATCAATAAATTAATAATAAAGGCAGATACATATCTTTATTTATTATACAAATGGTCTGTACTCTGATGTGTACTATATATATATATATATATATTACGTTTTAATAATGATTTTTTGAAATTTTCTTTTTAATAAAAATTTATTTTTGCATTTTTTTTTTTTTGTTGCATTTTTTTATTTATTTTGATACGCAGTACGTTTTCTTTAAACCATTTTTTTTTTTTGACAAAAAAAAACAAAAAAAAGGTTATTTTTATTAGATTTGGGGCTTTTTTTTTTTTCTTTCTTTTCTCCCGTTACTAATAAAAAACATTATTACTATTATCTGTTTTATTTCCTCCCTTACCTTCTTTCATTTTATTTCTATTTATTTTACTATATAAAAGGCCGTGTATATTTGATTAAAGGGCATAGGTGTTTTTTTTTTTCTTTTTTACTTTTCAAAAAAACAAAACAAAAAACAAAAACAACAGCAACAAAACATGGGCTTTACTACTGGAATCTGTGATTGGTATAGTGATTGTGGTAGTTGCTTTGATATTTTATTTTGTTTTGGTTGTAATATTAGTCGTCAATGTAATGCCTCGGATGGGGTCCCCAACACGTGTTCTTTTTTTTATTGTGTAGGAAGTTGTATTTGCCCAAGAATTGCAATGTGTTTTCTGCGTCAGAAAGTTTCTGGAAAATATTTTTTAAATGAAGGATATTTTAGAACTTTTATTACAGCTTATTTTTGTACCCCATGCTCCGCCTGTCAAACACATCGGGAACTTACAAGTCGTGGGGCCTTCCCTGGCGGCTGCTGCTGTGAAACTTCACTTCGAGGTAAAATTATGATTTAAAGGCTTTTTTTTTTTCTTTTTTTAAATGAATTTATATTTTTTGTTTGTTTGTATTTTCTTGTATTTTTTATTTTATTAATTATGACGGTTTCTATTATTATTATTATTATTATTTTTTTTTTTAAATTTTTTATTTGATTTTATGCTCCTTTCTTTTCACTTCTTTTTTTTTTTTTTTTAACGATTATTGTATGACTGTCTTTTAAGCATTTCCCTTTTTTTCCCCCCAAACTATCATTTTATCTTTTGTATTGTTGTATTTATTGTAATAGAGCATATATATATTATATTATATGAGAAGTGCTTATGTATTTATTTATTTTTCTAACTAGTATATAATGCACTATGTGAAGTTTTTTTTTTTAATTTAATTTGATTTTTTATTTTTTATTTTACCAATATATTATTATTTTCATTTTTTTTTTTTTTGTTTTTGAGCTGAGAATTTATCTTTTTTTTACATTTTTTTTTCTTTTTTATTTATGTTTATTTTCCTCATTTTTTTTTCTCATTTAAAAGAGAAACTTTGACTGACGCACAGAAATACGTATATATTATAATAAAATAGAAAAAGAATAGCAAAATTTTTCTCCTCTCTTTTCCTTACTGACACATTCTGAAATAAATAAGGAAACAAAAAAAAAAAAAAAAAGTAAAAGAAGGCGTTCTATTTATATTTATAAATATAAAATTGTATTTACAAAATGACTCCAGCTTTATGTCATGTTATTCCACGTGATATGGTATTACAAATAGCAATATTATTTCTTTTAGTTTCATGTGTTTTACAAGGTATTGTAGTTGGAAGTTATAATAAAGAAAGAGGTGTAGGTAAGATTAATACTCTTGATGAAACTGTTAATAATGATATATTTGTTTATATTGCTACTTATCCTGCAATTCATATGGGTAATAAAACCATATTATGTAGTTATTCATCTGATGAAGATCTTATTTCTGTAAGTTGTGCTAAATTTGTTGAAGGATTTCATGCCGTTTCTGGGCTTTTTTTATGTAGTTTTATTGTTAGTATCATTGTATTATTTTTTACCTTATTTGCTATTGTTCCATTAAGTAAAACCACAACATTATTAATAGGAACGGAATTAATTTTTCTTATTATCCCCACTGCTTTACACTCTGCAGCTATTGGAATGTTTTTCTCTCCATGCCTAAGACACGCTAAAGAAATCGCAAGGCGCACTATTTTTGCAGGAACCCCAGTGAAATTTCATCGTGGATATCTTTCAAAAATTGCGATTGCCTCTGAAGTTTTTTTAATAGCGGCTCTTTTCATTTCACTTGGGCGTTTTTTCCTAGCGGCGGTGTATCGACAATCTGTAAAGCAGCGAGATATTAATCGACGTGATCTTGGAAACTTTATGCGACGTCATTTAGTGAATGATGACTGGGAGCGGCAGAAGAAAGTATTACAAACCCATGCTCGGAGTGTGCAATTAGAAATTGTGATTGGAGAAGGGAATACCATTGCAAAAGGTACGGTGAGTAATAGTGGAGGCTCACAATTAATAAAAGGAAATAATAATAATAATAATAATAATAGTAATAGTAATAGTGGGTTTGCAAATTCTTCTCCAGTACAGGAGGTGGAGGCGGAGTTTACGTTTCGCCCATCACGAGTACATTCAATGGCATTCACAGATAATGGAAAAGTTAATGTAGGGTCACCTAAAGAGACGGAGCCATACTTTACGGCGCGTAATACTGGGGAACATGTCTGAGTATATATATATATATATTTATAATGTATTTTTGTATCGATAATAATATCATCATCATCTTTATCAACATAGAGTTAGAATGAAAGAAATAGGTTATATATATACGCTATCTATTTATTTATTCAATTTTTTTGATATATATTTTTTTAAAAAAATCTGATCCTATATTTTTGCGGTATAAAAATTTTGGAGTTGGGTGGGGGGCCAGAGGAAAGTGAGGGATATCATAGGACCCTTTTGATTTCCTTTGGTTTTTTTTTTTTTTTTTTTTTACCTAGTTTTACTGTAATATGATGAATAATGAGTTTAACTCATTTTACAATAGGTTTCCTTTTTTTTTTTGATCATTTTTTTCTTTTAGATATTTATTTCTGATTTTATTTTTATTTTAGTTAATAATTTATTAATACATAGTTATTTTCTTGCTCTTTTTTTTTTTTTTTTATTTTATTCTATTTTTTTATTTTTTTAATTTATAATATTTTTATTAATTATAGATAGGTCTCCTTTTTTTCACTGGCTAAAAGTTGCTTCATTCTTTAGTTAGTTTATAGTAAAGTCCAGAAAAAAAAAGAAGGAGGGAGAACCAAAAAAAAAAAAACAACAATAAAAAAAAAAAACAACAACAACAACAACAACAACAGGAAGAATAAGAATAATAATATAATCTATTATATCTATTATTATTATATCTATTATTATTATTATTAATCACCACACACACACACACACACACACACACATACGCACAGACACATAATGACTCAAGCAGATTTCTCCTGTGCCATATGTGCGGACACCGCTGTCGAGCCGGTGGTGACACGCTGCGGGCATCTCTTCTGTTGGTCGTGTTTGAGTCGATGGCTGCGGCGGCCGGCGGCGGTGGCGGAGTGTCCTGTTTGCAGAGGCCGAGTAGATGAAAAGGAGCGGGGGGATATTATTCCTCTCTACGGGAAAGGAGGGGCCCAGTCCCACCCCGCTACTCCTAATAATAATAATAATAATAATAATAATAATAATAATAATAATAGTAATAGTGCAACACCACCGCTACCTCGGCCAGGGTATACTTCATCTACGTCACAATCACAGGGGAGTTTTCACCCACGGCCTGCGGCAGATCGAGCCCCACCAATGCCTCGACACGGCCCAGCGTATGCTAACCCTTTTTCTCTTGGGATTGGTGGTTCTTTTTTCTTCTTTGGAGGTGATATGACAACTGGGATTTTATTTTTACTCTTGTGGGCGCTTTATACGTTTGTGCCTTGGCGAGAGTGGGTGGCCCCGCTCCGGGGTCTTGCACGTGGCGCGGCTCAACACAATTCACAGAGTAATAATAATAATAATAATAATAATGATAATAATAATAATAATAATAATAATAATAATCAACAACAAGCTAATGATGTAGATCGACGACCATCTCCGCAGGTGGTGGTTCGAAATGTGTTACTCTCACTTGGAATAGTCTCTTTACTGTACTATGCATTGTCTGTTATTTAGTTATTATTATTTCTTTTTTTTTGGCTGTTTCTGTGTGTCTGCAAGTGTGTGAATGTAAAAAAAAAAATAATAATAATAATAATAATTATAATTGAAGGGAGTAAACAAAGAATAATATAAGAGAGAAAATATAGTAGAGGGAAAGTGAGACCCAAATGAGGAAAAAGAAGGCAAAAGAGGGGGGGGGGGGAAAAAAAAAATAGGAAGGAAATGGGCAAGAAACGACTTTAGGAAGAAAATTAAATTACTGTAATTAAGCTTAAAAAAAGAAAAAAAAGATCATTATATATATATATATATATTTAGTTAGAAATTCATAACGGTGTAACAAAAGTTTTTTTTTTTTTTTTTTTTTTTTAAATCATTATTGGTGTAATATTGTGTACTTTTTGGATCTTTGAAAATGTATCCATTTTTTTTTTTTTTTTTTTGATTTTTATAAATTAGCTAAGCGTTTTTTTTTTTTTTTTTTCTTTGTGGATGGTTTTTACTATTGTTATTATTATGGGTTTCGTGCTTTTTTTTTTTTTCGTTGCTTCTTTTTTTTTGAAAAAATTTTTCTTCTTTCATCCATTATGTGATGAACAGCAAGCGAAAAAAAAGGGAGTGCAAAAAAAAAAAAAAAAAATGAGGGATTTCTCAGTCTCTTAGTATATGTCTGTGTTTGTATGTTAATTTTCTCTCTCTTCTTTGTTTTTCGGTTTGTTTTTTTGTTTTTTTTTTCAATACCGTTACAGCACAAAGAATCTGTGAAAGTTGCATTTATAAAGAAAAAATCTTATACTCCCATATATTTATACTCATGTGCTCTAAAAGCCTATTTTGACTTTTTTTTTTTCGTATAAATAATTGAGAGGTGTAAGAAAATAAGATGCATATATTTACCTGTTATTTCTATTCCCCACTTCGTAATATTTTATTTTTATTATTGCTATATATTTTTTCTTTCGTTGTTATTATTATTATTTTTAGGTAGCAACTCAATTTTGTGCTAGAGTTAATCGTCTTTTTTTTTTCTTTCTTTCTTTCTTTCTTTCTTTCTTTCTTTCTTATCTGTGCATGTTGATATCTCTGATTTCTTCTTATTACAGATACACAAATAAATATATATTTTTGTCTTGCCACAAACGCAATCACTCACAGTGATATATATATATATATATATATATATAAATATTTATTTAATAATGATTAATCACTAACTTTTTTCCACTTTCTTACTTGCTTTTATATATATATATATACATATTCTTTTTTTTTTTTTTGTATCTTTTTCTTTTCTCCCTATTTTATATTAGAAGCCAAAGACTCGGTCGTCCTTGAATCCAACAAACACCAACCGAAAAAAGAAGAAAAGTTATATTACATAAAAGATGGCCAAGCGTACGGTGAAGATGGGTGTGATGGGACGCTACGGGGCCCGCTATGGTGCCAACCCCAGGAAGCGCGCTAAGAAGTTAGAAGTCTCCCAACACGCCAAACACTTTTGTTCATTTTGTGGCAAGTTCGCCTTCCGCCGCAAGGCTGTCGGTATCTGGCGCTGCGATGGCTGCAGCAAGACTGTCGCTGGGGGCGCCTACACACTCAGCACACCTAACAACAGCACCGTCCGCTCCACCGTGCGTCGCCTGCGGGAGGTTAAGAAGGAGAATTAAAACATGCAAGGAGGGAAGCTAAAGAGGGAGAGGTAGGTAATAGATAATAATATTAGGAAATAGTAAAAAAGAAAAAAAAAAAGAAAAAAAAAAGATATTATTATTATTATTATTTTTTTTTCTCTGTTTTTTTTTTTTTTTTTTTGTTGTTGTTTATTATTACTTTTTTCCTTTCTTGTGGTATGCTCTTTCTTGATTATTTGGTGCTATGCGCTGGTGTACGTCCTATGCCGCTTATATTCAACGTAGAAATTTTCTTCCGAGTTTATGTGCTTTGGTAGTAGTTACTTTTTTTGTTTATTTTATTCATTGAACGAATGAATCAGACCCTCATTTAATGAGGGTCTTTTTCAATCGCTTTTTAACAAAAAAAAAAAAAATAAAAAATATATATATTTTTCTTTTTTTTTTTAACATATCTGTATTTCTGTTTTATATCTCTTGATAATTTAAATTACTCCTTTACACACTCACACGTTAAAAAAAAAAAAAAAAACTTCTATCCCTCCCTTTTTTTTTTTTTTCCTCTTTTTGTCTTCTTTATTATGGTTATTTTTCTTTGTTTTTTTTCTTTCTTGAAAAAAATAAAAATAAAAATAACGAGAAGAACAAAAATAAAAACAAAAACAAAAAATAGATAAAGAGAACAACAATAACAACACATACCAAAATAAATAAGAATTATGCAGTCCCTTATTGAAGAATTTGATGAGTCAAGTGCACTTCTTCAAACACAGTATGATAGAGTACAAAAATTACGAGATGAAGGAGGGGATCATGAAACAAAAATTGATGCTCTTCGTGTTTTACATGATTGTTTCCTTTGGCATACAGAAAAAATAACTTCTGCTATGAATGAACTTAAAATTCCAGAAGAACAAGAAGCAGATAATATAGAGGATGAAGTTAAAGCATTAGAAATGGAGTTAAGACTTCTTACACAAATTACTGAAGGTAAAAATACTGAAGGACAAGTATTTCCATCATCTCATAAAGACATAATAGAAGCTTATCAAATATTTGTAACTCAATTATCAGATTTTTCTGCACAATTATCTGTTTTACGTGGGGCATTACAAAAATTACTTTTACAAACACCTTTACAAATGGTAACATCATCTGCTTCATTACTTTCATGGTGTTCAGCTACAAATAGAGAAACATGGAATATACGAGAAAAACAATTACAAACAAATTGGAAAAGTATTGGAGGAAGAGCTGGAATAGCAGGAATAGGAATGAATGAACCTACTATGATTTCAACTCGAGATTTACTTAATGATGTAATTCTTTTAGGAAAACGTGTAGTAGGTTTTGCTATAGAAGGAAATAAAATACATGAGGAACAATTAAAAACATTAAAACAATTTGAAAATCAACAACGACGACTTATTATTTGGTGTCGTCAACAACAAGTAAATCTTGATGCTTTAACAGATCCAGATCATATTCAAGAATTTTGTGCTTCACTTTTAGAACATTATAAAGTAATGTCAGGAAATTATAAAGTTTTATTAGAAACCGCAGATTCTTTTTTAAATGATGAAAAAGTTCAAGAAAAATTATTAGAAGCTAATGAAGCATGGATACATTTACAAATTAAAGCCCTAGAACGTCTACGACACACCCTTTTTGAAGTTCATGAACGTACTTTATTAGAAGAACATGTAGAGGAGCATGCAAGTTTTTGTTTACAAATAGGTCCTTTTATTGAAGAATTAATTAATTCCTTAACCGCCACACGTGATACAAACTCCCTATTACATGAACGTTGTGTGAAACTCACACAAGATTGTGAATCTCTGCGTCAAATAATTCAAGAACATGAAAGTTTATGTAAACGTTTAATACATTTTGCAGAACGCATGCGGGTGGCACGGGAAGCTTATCATTGCTATCATGCTGCAGCACTTTCACATGTTACATATTTAAATTCTTCGAATGATATTTTAACAGAGGCCACACGGCGAAAAGAGGAATATGAGGGGTGTGTGGAGGAATTAAAAACATGGGCGGATGAAAAGGCGAGGAGTGACTCTTGGCGAGATATAAGAGAAAAGATTAGAGCTATTCAACAAGTATTAGAAAAGGAAAATCATGTGATGGAGAAGGAAAAGAATACAGAAGAGTTGTAATATCGGATAGGATAATGTAACAAAAAAAAAAAAGAAAAAAAAAAAGAAAAATGATAATAATAAAGAGTTCTTGTATTCTGTCTTATTATTATTATTTTTTTTTTTTGTATTGTTTTATATTCGTTTTTTTCTTTTCTTGATATATCCTTTCCTAGGGAGATGTGATTATTTTTTCATTTTATTTAATTTCTTTACTTGTATTACTTTTTTTTTTTTTCTTTTGTTTTAAACCCATAGATGTATTTGTATAATGTCACAGTATAATGAAAATAATATCAATAATAATAATAATATTAAAAGTAATAATAATGACCAACATCAATTAAATACTTCAACAAATTTATCGAAATCTGAGTCTACAGAAATAATTCCACAAAAAGTACAAATAGAATTAGAAGAAGAATTTGCCTTACAATTATGGTCCTCACGTGTTCGATACATGGAAATCGACGAAAATCAACAATCAAAAGAAAATAATAATAATAATAATAATAATAATAATAATAATAATAATAATAAACAATTTGGTCCTGCAATTCCTCCAGGTTGGTTTATTAATATTAATGATCCTGTTCTCTTAACATATGATCCTTACTTTCATTCTCACTCTGCTGGTGATACAGCTATTCTTTCCCCACTTTTTACTTCAAAAGAAGAAAGATATTATTGTAATAAAGCTTTACCAATTTGTCACCGTGATGCCCACTCACTTTGCTCTTTATCACCTGTAGGAATAATAACAGCAAGTCGAGATATAAAAGCAGGAGAAATTATTGCAATGGATGTATCAGAAATAAATATAGTGGAAGATATATTAGTCTGGCGATTTCTACCACCACGAGCTGTAGATTATACGAAACGAGTATTAATGCATCGGAAGGAAAAGAAGAAAAATAATAATAATAAGGATAAAGGAGAAAAATTATTAAAATATAATAAAGATAATCATAAAATTTTTGGTGAGAGTAATTTTAAGATTAATAAAGAATTAACATCATCTCATTCTCATTCTTCTTTTTCTTCTTCATTACTTGCATTAGCTGCACGTCAAATTGTTCTTCGTGCTCAATCTTTAAAAAATGGAGAATCAATATTAATAGAAACTGGTTATGCACAATTTTTAGCTTCTTTACTTTTAACATATGGTGATATGGAAATTTTACCAACTAAAATAGATATTGAAAATGTTTTTTCTTCATCATTTATATCTTATAAAGAAAAATTTTCAAAACCACTTATTATAGGGAGAAGTAAAAAATTATGTCATTCACAACAAGCTGAAATAATTATTAAACGTTGGTATAATGAAATACCTTGTGATAATATTGATAATTTGTTTATTAATGCCATAAAAGCTGCATCTATACTTTTATTACAATGTATTCCTCCATTATTATTATCATGTATTCAAAAAGATATTTTTGAAACTGTTAATATAAATAAAATGTTATCATCTGATGAAAAATCTTTTTTAAATAAACAAATTAGTAAAAATATGATATCACATTCTGGATTTATTAGAAGAATAGGACTTCATGAACCTGAAAATTTAACTAAATTATTATTATTTTTTTCACGTTATAGTACTAGTATTCATATTCCTGATCTTCCAATGAGAAGTGGTTTATTTCCATTTTTAAAATTAATTTCACATGAATGTAGACCAAATAGTTTTGTTATGTTCCTTGATTCACCTGCTTCACATTGTTATGGTAAATCCGGAATTTTTGATTATAATACAATAGGGAGACATTTAAATAATAGTAGTGATGATGAGGATAATGATAATTATGAAAGTAATAATAATAAAATAAAAAATAATAAACCTTTATTTCCATGGGGTAACCCTTGTACAGATCGTATTTTTTTTCCTTCTGTAGCCGTTTTAGTAGCTTGTCGTGATATTTTAAAAGGAGAAGTTATTTCTCGTAGTTTATTTCCCTCTGTTTATGCTACACAACCCCAACGATTTAAATTATCAAAACAATTATTTAGTGTGGCTTGCAAGTGTCGTTGGTGTGTTGAAGAATTAGATATAGCACGAGCTTTTCATTGCCCAAAGTGTCCTCGTGATTGTGGTGTTATTTGCTCCCCAGGAGATGAAACTCGAAATTTATCTTGGATTTGTATGCAATGTGGTTATCATCCAACTATAAGTGAAATACATGATTATCTAGATGAAGAAAAAGAATTATCATTGATAAAAGCTGATAAAACAAGAGGTTTAGTTCGTTTATTACAATCTAAAAAAGTACATTATAGTCATGCTATTATATTTCATAAAATTGATGCCTGGTGTCAAAAGTCTTGGCAAGAGAAAGATGCAAATATGTGTTTAGAGTATCTTGATATAATGCAAAAGAGTATGCATCGTGTTTTAGACTCATGTGATCCACAAATAGCACAAATTCATGAATTTACAGGACAAGTACATCATGCAATAGGCTCCGCACATAGTGCAAGATATGAATATTTTTTAGCATTACAAATTAGACTTCGTGGGGGTATGCGTTATACACATTGGACACGTAAAACATGGTTTATGGCAGCTGAAAAATCTCTTGCGGAATTTCTAGATAGTGTTTAGGGGGGAAAAAGAACAGGAATTAATATTTACTATTACCTCTACGAAAATACCTTTATTTTTTAGTTATTTATTTATTTATTTATTTTTTTTTAATTATATTTGTGAATATTTTAGTGTATTGATTACTGTAATATTTAACTAAGAAAAAATATATAATTTTAACTTTTTCTTAGTTATATATATATATATATATTTTGAATATTTATTTTTCCTTCTTATCTTTATTATTATTATTATTCTGTATTTATTTTTTCCAATTAATTATTATTTAATCTACATTCTCTACTAATATATACATCTTTTCTTTTTCTTATTATTTTTCTTCATTATTAATAAATTTATATTTATAAAATAAGAGGATGCCACCTAAAATTGGCCGTGTTGGAGGCAAAGGTGTAGACAAGGCCCCACCCCCAGTAGACCCTGTTGCAGAATTAAACAGTCTTGAAGCTATTCACGAAACTTTAACAAAAGCTCAAGAATTACGAAATTACTTTCAAGTCGAGCGAGATCGCGTGAATGAATTATGGAATATTACAAAAAAAGAAGTAGAAAATATGAGGTATGCTGTGCTAAATGCAGAGTCAGAACTTGAAGAAATGGAGCGAGCGCATCAGGTGGAAATGAAAGTATATAAACAAAAAGTACGCCATTTACTCTATGAACATCGAATGAAAGTCAAACAATGTAAAGACGAAAGTGATTTACAATTAAAAGAAGCGGAAGAGCGACATCAAAAGCGAATGAGTGATATTCATGCACAAATGATACAACGTGATAGACAATTAGAGGCGGCGGCGGAGAATCATGAAATGAAAATTGAAGAATGCCGGGATTCTCATCATTATATGGTGACCGTAACTAAAAAACAAAGTCATGAAAAAGAAGTGGCACGGCAACAGGCATCCTATGAAGCAAAATTAAAAGCACTTCGAGATGAATTAGAACTTCGACGTCGTGCAGAAATTCATGAAATTGAAGAACGTAAAAATGAACACATTAACGCACTTATTCAACAACATGAAATGAAATTTCAAGAGATGAAAACATACTATAATCAAATTACGACGAATAATCTTGAAATTATTCAATCTCTTAAAGAAGAAATTGCACAAATGAAAAAGAATGATGAACATAATGAAAATCTTATGTATGATATAGATCGTGAAAATCAAAACCTTGTAGCTCCTCTAGAAGAAGCTCAAAGGGAAGTTGCAGAATTACAACAAAAACGTAAACAATATGAACAAGATAAACGTAGTCTTGGTACAACTCGTGCAAAATTACGTTCTTTACGAGAAGAAATTTGGCGTTTACGAGAGGAACATAAATCTCTTGAAGAAAAATATGCTAATGTACATCAAGATCGTGAAGAAATTAAAATGAAATTTGAATCTGCTTTAAGACAAGCAATGGAAGTAGTAGAAGAACGTAATGAAGTTTTACAACAAAAATTAATAGAATCTCATGCATTAGTTGAAGAACGTGATGCACAACTTGATGGTGTATTACGAGCTATGAATCTTGAACCTACTGCACTTGATATAATTGCAACAGAAGTAGATCGTACATTAGGAAGAAAAAATCAAATGATAAAAGATTTACATTTTGAGTTAAAGAAAGGTGAAAAACAATTTAATGATACTCTTATTGAATTAGAAAGACGTTGTCATGCTATAAATATTCCTCCAATTCCAAGGGAAAATTTCTTGTAGATAATTATTCTATTTTGATTTCTATTTCTATTTTATTATTATTATTATTATTATTATTATTATTGATGTTCTTTATTGTTGAAAAAGAAAAAAAAAGAAAAAAAAAACAACAACAACAATAGAAACAGCAAAAACAACAACAAATGATAAATTTGTTACTGGACTGAATGTACAGTTTTTGGATTGATTAAGTGGAAGAAAAGAAAACAACAACACAACAACAAAAAAGTGTCGGTATTTTATCTGATGTCAATGTGAAGAAGTTTAGGTGAGGTTGTTCAGTATATTTTCTTTATTTTTTTTCATTTTATTGCTATATCTTTATTTCATAAAATTATTATGTGACTTCTTAAAATTTTTATTTTTATTATTAATTAACATTTTTATTTTTATTTTTTTATTTTTTTATTTTTTCTTAAAGCTAATTTGGTGATACTATTCATCTCTGTATATTCTCGTCTCTGTAAACAAAGGACAAGTGTGTGAAGGGAGAAAAAAAGAAAAGAAAGGAAAATAAAAGAAAACGGAGTTGCTGTAAGAAAAAAAAAAAAATAAATAATAATAAAAAAATAATAATAATAATAAATGCCTCAACCTTCACATTTGGGTGTTATATGTGTGGAGGTTAGTGAAATATTAAAGGCACAATCACGCCTTAAGGTACAAAAGCGTGATAATATGGTTCGTTTTAATAGTTCTTATCTTATTACAGATCCTGTGTCTCTTGGAACTCCACGTGCAACCTCTAGCCCTCGTACACCTTCACATTCTCAATTTTTTAATAGTCCAAATGAATCTATTAAAAGAAAATTATCACCCCGTAGGCGACGTCGACATTCACCTCAAAAATCTAAAAATATTAATAATAATAACTATGATAGTGAGGAAACTAATAATAGGGTTATTAGTAGTGATGGAAAAAATTATAAAAGTAATGAAGATAAAATTTACAATAATAAGGTAACTCAAAAGTCTCTCCGTTTAGAAGGAGGAGGAGGAGGAGGAGAAGAAAGAGAAGTAATGCCACCAATAAATTCTAATAAAAATACTCTTATTACTTCAATATATCCTAGTAGTAAAATAGAGAGGCATAAAACTAGTAATATGAAAGGAGGAATACATAGACTAGAAGATGTAAATGATATTAATGGTTCATCTTTTAATGCATGGAATAGTAATAAACGTTTATCTACATCAGTAAGTGATATAGGTTCTGTGAAATCACAACAAAACTTAGCTGATGAAGGTGCATCGCATTCATCTAATTTAGTTGAAAAAGCAAATGATGTAGACATACATAAATATCAACAACAAAAAGAATCCCAAACTATAGAATCTCAATCTGAAATGTCAGAAAGTGCTACCCGAGTTTTAAATTCTGTTATGATGTCTATGCAACAACGTATTTGGGCTAAAGCACATCGCCTACATGAATCCCATACCGATATCTCTCCCCTTCATTATTATCATCCCAACAGTGATAGTGATAATGCAAGTAGCAGTCATGAGAGTAATAATAATAATAATAGTAATATTAAAAAAACACCCAGAGACTCCCCAGCACTTTCTCTCCCAGAGAAGATGATAGGCCCGCTAGGCTCTACAAGAGTTCAACCCACCCCCCACCCATGGGAGCTCCCACTGCCCCCACGCCTCAGCACGGCCCAGCGCGAGGCACGTAACAGGGCCCGGGCTGGAATAGGAAGAATAGGAGAGAAGACAATAGAAAGAAATAAAATAAAGCCAACTTTTAATTCCCCCTCCTCCTCCTCCTCCTCTAAACAGCGCCCACATCGATTGCAAGATAGTAATGGAATAGAACGTGTATTATTACTTGGGGTGGTGCCAACACTTCCAAAGCCGGCAAAGACTTCACTTGCCTTCACTCGAGCTACACATGGGGGGCCTGTGGTGCCTCCTGTATTTCGACGTCTGGGTCGTACTGGGCTGGAGCCCTCTAACCGACCCAAACGTTTTTGAAAAGTGTAATAATATAAATAATATTAAAATGAGAGGGGGGGGGGGGGGTAGAAGAAGGGTAAAAACATAATTTAGTGGTAGAAATAAAGATTATCTATATGTGTATATTTGTATCCTTTGTTATTGTTGTTATTTATTTATTTATTTATTTATTATTATTATTATTATTTTTTATTTATTCTATTTGGTTTTTTTTCATTTTCTTCCTCCTTCCTTTAAGATGTAAACAAGTATGAAACCTGACTTTTTTTTCTTTCTTGTTGAAAATATGTATTCCTTATTTTTCTTTTATTTTTTTTTTTATTTTGATCAATTAACTGTATGTATTTTTAAATATTTCTCAAACCTTATATTATTTCTTAATTTATTTTATTATGATTTTCTTAGTTTCTTATTTTCTTATTTTCTTGTTTTTTTTTTTCTTTTCTAAAGCTTCTAGAGGTTAGATACCATTATTAGATTATTTAAGGTAACTTTCCCATTTTACCTAACATATTACTCCTTTTAAAAATATTTGCCTTCTCTAATAGAACAAAATCAACACAAACAACAACAAAAAAAAAAAGGAGTAAAATAGAAACAAAAAAAAAAAAAAATATATATATATATATATATATATATATATTTGTAATGGATTTCTTTGCAGGTCATGATAGATCAATTACATCACGGCGTCAAACTGAAACCCGTAGTAATCATTCTTCTATTTCTAGTGGAGGAAATAATCGTACAGGAGGAAATCGTGTACAGTCTAGACGAATTAATACAGAACAACTTGATAACAGTTCTGTAGAAGACAAACGTCTCTTTACACAATGTGTAGAACAAGTACAAAGACAATTAAAACCAAGTATAAATTCTCCTAGTACTCTTTATACATTGGCATCATATTTTACAAAAGAAGAACCATATATAGAAGGACGACCATTTTGTGTTTCACTTAGTTATGCAACTTTTCTTTTTCATATTCAAATGGCACGTGTTAGTGAAAGTGATGTTCAATTATATGTTCAACTTATAAGTGCTATTCTTGCTCAAATATCAGATGATTCTAGACTTACTCATTCTTTTATTTTACGTGTATTACGTGATGCAGTTTTTGGACTTCCTTCTTCTACATGTGTTGGTGGAGCTCATTGTGTAGCACTTGTACCTCCTCTCCAATACCGTGCATTTGCATATTTATCAACTTCTCTTGTAGATCTTGGAATTATTCCAGTAGATATTCTTTATCAATGGCAAGATAAATTAGAATCTTTATGTAGTTCACAATCACCTTTAATATCAAATAGAGCACTTGCTTTACTTGTACATACTACAGGAGGTGTTCGTATGGATGAACAAATTAAAGCTCTTCAATATGTTCTTAAAACAAAACCTCGTAAAATGAATGTAGATTTTTTACTTGCTTGTTATGAACGTCTTAAAAAAGCAGTTTTAGAAGTTAGTAATGGACCTACATATGGACGTGCTTTATCTATTCATTGTAGTGAATTATTTCTTCGTTTTCGTTCTCCTATTCGTAGAGAATATGTAGAAAGATTTTTATATCCAAGTTTAAGTAATACAGATATGCAATCATTTGTACAAATTCCAGCTACAAGACAACATCTTTGTAAAGAATTATTACGACAATGTACTCCAGGTATGGGAACTACAAATCCATATTATCTTTGTTTATGTGCTATAATGCAATGGGCATTTGAAGATGAAATGGATGGAGCAGTAGAAGTTGTAGAACTTATAAATTGTCAAATGCCACATGCAGCATATTTTATGTCTACTTTAGCTATTGATACTCGTATGTCTGTTGCAATGTTTGCTAAAATTATTATTGCTCTTGTTCGTGGTGCAGGTCTTGCTATGACGGGTCGTGAAGTTTCTGATGATGTTGCTGCAGTTTTAAAAAATCGTACAAGTGTTTATAATGTATTATTTTTATTAAGAGAGGTTGTACGTAATTGCTCTATTACAGCTGCTAGACGTTCTACAGATATGCTTAAAGCTCTTCGTGTTGCCGTACCTGCAAAAACAGTTGAAACACTTGGAAAACTTGCCTCAGAGGCTTTTGAAGAATTAACTGAAGCTACAATTGATCCTCAATTAATTTGTGCAGAACTCGCGATGGTTTTACATCAACTTCATATTGAAGAAGCAATGGAGGCGGCAATTGTACATTTACGAGATATAACTTCTGTTTGTATTTTCTGTGGCTCCGGGCGAGGGGCTTCTCTCTTGTGTCCTATTAATAATACAATGCATATGACTGGGCAAACTTCTGTTGGGAGAGTACTGACAACATTAGCGGAGTGTGCTGGCATGTCATCCGTGGAGGGGAAACTAATTCAATTATTACGTGATCCTAAAACACAAATGGATAGTGCGGTACATTTTTTAATTTTTCATATTATTGGAAATGCTGGTCAACATCGAAATGCACTATTTGTTGCGGTGGAACCATATATAAGAAGTACACTTATGACATTAATAAATGCTGATAAAGTTTCAACAAGAGGATTAGTTTCTAGTCAACAGAAAGCCAATGTATTAATGTTACATGTAAAACTTGTTATATTACTTGCTAATGTTATTGATGCATCTTATGTTGAAAGTATTTTAAGAGTTTTTTGTGAAATAAAATTAAGAAGTAATCATGATGCATTAACTCTTTGGTATTTAGCAAATTTACTTTTACGTCAAGGAAAAGGTAATGTAGAACTTCTTCCAACAGATCCAACAGAAAATAATTATTGTATAGAATATCCAAATTGTGCTCCTACATCTAATACAACAGCTGATAATGCACAAATGTTACTTAAAATTATTGATCGTGCACATGGATATAGTGAAGAAATGCATAAATTAGTTGGATGTTGTGTTTGTAAACTTATTCAAGATTTTAATGTTCAAGCTCCTAATATTATAGGTACATTACTTTCTCCATTTGGTTTTGTCCCTGTAGGATTATCCTCACTTATTGAATACGCATTACCAGTAGGATCTAGTAGTACTTTTTGGTCTTTTTTTGTACATCAAATGAAATCCTCTGCTCCTGCTCGTACAGCATTTATGTCAGCTTTAGCAAAATCTATTTCTCAACGTTTTAGAATAACCTCTCCTGCTGAAGCTGTTAATATTAATGGAGTAGAAGCTACTGGACATTTATTTACAGTTATGATGTATGAGGCAATGAAACGTAACCCACCACTGGCGCGGGTTGTTTTACATATGATATCACAATGGGTAAAACAACCTCAACACCCACCTGGAAGATTTGCATGTTTAATATATATATGTGTACAATTATTAACAGTTGTAGCAAATCGTGGGGTGGGAAGTGAAGGAATAGAATTAGAAGCAGAAACAAGACAAGATTCTTCTCAATTTATGGATTCTGTAACAAAAGTTACAAAAATAGTACGTAGTCAACTTCCACGTCTTGCAAAACTTGCACCATTAATTCGTAATGAAAATTTGGAATTTTATCATTTAATTCAACGTCTTCATCTTAAAGTAAGAAAAACTGTAGAAGAAGTTAGTGGAGAACCATGTAATGATGAAAGTTTTTTAATTATAGATGATAATAATAATAATAATAATAATAATAATAATAATAATAATACGAATGATACCATGGTAGCAAGTAATATACATACTGAAAATGGTATGGTGGGATCATATTCTCTTGATACACTTCAAAATCCTGCAGATAACAGTGTTTTTGATGATTTTGTTGGAGGTGATGATATTAATGAATTTGATTTTGCAGTTTCTATACAAGAACAACAACAAGTACATCATCATCATCAACAACAACAAGAAGAACAACAACAAAATAAAAGTTTTAATAAAACACTTATTTCAAATACTTTAATGACACATACATCAAAATCTTCTTTATCTTCTAAACAAAATGAAAGTACAATGACATCACCATCAACTAGTATTAGTTCAGGAAATGGAAGACGACAACGTGAAGTTTCTTTTATTAACGTTGATGATGTAGAAGTTATGAATACAGATATTAATGATAATCAGAATCTAATCCCTCTTCCTATTACAAGAAAAATGCATAATAGTAATAATACTAATACTACTAATACTTCTTCCTTAAATATTCTTGAAGAAAAAGAAAAAGTTCATTCAGAATCTCGTGGTGTTCAGACAACTCCAAATGATCGTCAGGAACAAATGACTCATAATACTAATAAATCTTCAAATTTACATGAAATGCATTTAAATGTTATTAATACAAATTCATTACCTGCAAAGAAAACAACTCAACAAAAATGGAAAGAAATGATGACTTCTACTACTGATATTGAGAATAATAATAATAATAATAATAATGAGGGTTCTAACTGGCATGAACCTAATTTTGAAGAAGAAGAGGAAAATGGAGATGAGGAACCTATTGAAAAATTAGCTTTACCTCTTCTTCAAGCTGCCCACCCATATGTTGATGGAATTGCAGTTCCATCAAGTCTTGTACTTGAATATTTATCCACACATCAAGGAACAAAATCTGTTTTACATGAACTTCAACAATTTGAAAAAGAATTTTATACAACACAGGCACAACATTATTCTGTAATAAATTCTGCAAAAAAAACAGGTGTTAATCAATATCATGCCCCTCATCATGATCCTATTAATACGATGGTGGCTCCACCACATACTACTATTTTACCTGTAACAGTTGAAGGAAAACCAAATAATTATAGTATTCCACATTCAACACGTCAACAAGCTCCTAATAAAACAGTAATGGCTAGATTAAATATGATTCAAACTGTTGAAAGACAAGCACATAGTGAAAATCATAGTAGTTTTAGTAAGAAAAGACGTATGGAGGATGAGTTAGAAAAAGAAAAACAAGAAAGGCAAGAAAAAGAAAGACAAGAAGAAGAAAGAATAATTAATTCTAATGTACAAGATACTCCTGTACAAAAAACTGCATTTGGGGCTCAATTTTTTCTACAACAAAATGTTACTTCTGTTATGAAAGACTTGGGAGGAATGCGAAAACAGGCGGAGGCTATGTCAACTGTTATGATGACACCACACAGAAGTGAAAATAATAATATTAACATTCCAATGCATCAAACTACTCCATTTGGTCAAGTTGTACTTCCACAGTGTTTTGTAGAACAAAAGAATGATACAGCTGTGAGGGAATTACGTCAAGTTATGGGAACACATAATCCAAATGATACAAGACTTTCTACAGGTGGAAAAAGAAAAATTCGTGGTAGTGGTATTATTGTTAATAATAATAATAATAATAATAATAATACTTTAGATGCAGAAAACAGTTCGGCTTGGTGGGCGGAGACAAGTACTGTTCCCATGCCAAAATATGCTGCAGATCCGCAGTACTCTATGGAGCTTTTCTAGACTAGAAATATATATATATATATATATATATATGATCTTTTCTCCATTATTTTTAGATCTTTTTTCTAGATTATTTTTATTTTTTGTGAGGAATAAAGGAAAAAAAAAAAAAAAAAAACTAGAATGAAAGAGAATTTTATATAGATACCTATTTTTTTATTTTTTTTTTTATGCACAACCACAACTAGATACACACGCAGAGAAATAATTAAAAAAAAAAGAAACAGAAACAAACCAAGAAAGAAAAAAATGTGATATTATGTGTGGAAATTATTCATTTTGGTTTTTGAAATTGTTTTATTTCAATTCCCCTCCTCTTTTTATCTATTGAGATGCTTTATTTATTTATTTATTTTTTTTTTGACTAATACTAGTATTACTATTAATGTTTTATTAAATATTTCCCATTAATTTTTTTTTTTTTTTTATAAAGAATCTTAGAAGGAGAAAATAGAAAAAAAAAAATAAAATATAATAATAATAATAATAATAATAATAATAAATAAATAAATAAATAAATAAATAAAAATCAAAATACAATTTAGAACTACTAGTCCTCCTATTACTAGTATGAGGAATCAACAAATACTAAAAACACGAATACATACACGTACTCTATTATTTATCTTTATGCTATTTCCTATTTTACTAAATTCTTCTTTTATATTATTATTATTATTAGTATCAGCAGACGCGGCGGCAGTGCCTGATACCTCCTCTATTCTCTGCACCTGTCGCTGCTGCTATCAAGGCGGCTGTAGCCCAATGCCGAATATAACTTGGGTGGTCTCCTCCTGTGATGCGTGTAGCACGGCAATTTGTAATGAATATATTCGCAGCAAAGATGTTCGCATGGAGACGGCGCGTCTCTTTGAGGGAATTGAAAGTGATGAACCATTATCCAACACTGATGGAACATTACATGAGTGTAAAGTAATCTCCGTGCTAGAGGCGGCAACGTGTGTGAGTCGAAATTGCAAACGCACGACAACAATAAAGGCGGAGTGTTATAATAGGGATGCACCATTGATTAAATATTCTATTGTAACATTTGTAGGGGTAACGGCGGTGGCGATTGTGTTTGGGTTGATAAAAAATCATATTCCAGCATTTCAGGGACTTAATGAAAGATATTTTAACTATTAATATTATTTGATATTATTTTTATTATTGTCGATTAAGCATATAATAATGATAAAAAAAAAAAAAAGAGAAATATTAAGTAGTATAGTTAAAAAGACATAACCACCTCCTCAAAAAAAATAAAAATAAAAGGAAGTGACCCTTAAATTTCAAAATTTCAAAATATTGTGTGTTGGCTGTGAGTTTTGTTATATATGTTATTTTTTTTTTTTTTTTGATTTTAATTTATTTTTTCCTTTTTTATCTTCTGCAGACTTTAATGAGAAGGAATAAAATTAGATTGTATGAATAGGCAATTAAAAAAAAAAGAAAAAAAGAAAAAAAAAAACATATGGCGTTTATTTTGTGTATAAAAAAAAAGTAGAAAAAAAAAAACATATATATATATATTTTTTTTTAAGTATTTGAATTTTGTGTACTAAAATATATCAAAATAATTTATTTTATTTTCTTTTTATTATTATTATTATTATTTTATTTTTTATAATAGCACAGGCTGCACAAAAAAAGAGTAAAGAAAGAAAAAAAAAAAAAGAGGTGAACTAAACAAACAAAAACAACAACAACAACAAAAAAAAGGTTAAAGATTTAAATCATAAGAAAAAATCATTTAAATATATAAATTAAAGCTCCCTTTTTTTTTTTCTTTATAACCTAGTCATGCAGCGATATTTAATGAATACGTCCTATTTACAGGACCAATTAAAGGAACTTCACCATTTACATAATAGGACTGTTACAGACTATGGAGAATTAGTTGAAAATCTTTTTAAAGAATGTGCTATATTATGTGATGTTATTCCTAGTTATAAAATTTCTGCTTCACTAGATGAAGAAGATGGTGGACAAGGAGGACGAAAACAAAAAGAAGTTTATCAAGTTCAAAAACTTGAACATGAAGTTTTAGCACAATATGAACATTTTCTTCAATTACTTCGTAAATTACAACGAAAAACACATCCAGAACAGCAAGCACTTGGTAGTCGTCTTTGCGCACAATTAGTAGGTCAAGCTTCTGAATTTAATCATGCTGATAAACTTCTTTCTCTTGCAGTAGATTTTGCAAATGCTAAATCTACTAGAGTAGCACAACCTGCATTAACAGCTCTTTCACAACTTTTGGATGGACAAATGGTTTCAGATGCAACAGAATCTATTGTTTCTGCTATGTTAAATATTGTACGTAAACAAAGTTATGCTATTAATCCTAAATTACTAAATCTTTTACTTCATATTCGAGTAGCTTTAGTAGATATGCATCGTCGTGATCTTACAGAAGAAAAAGCTAAAAATAAAAAACTTAAAAAAGAAGATAAAGAATTAGCTAGACAACTTCAAAAAAGTAAAGCACGTCGTGATCGTGCAGAAATTGCAGTAAAACAAGGAAGAATTTTACATCGTGTTTTTGTTATTTATTTACGTGTTATAGAAGCATCTAAATCATGTTCTATAAATCATCAAACACGTATTCTTGCTCCTACATTAGAAGGATTGGTAAAATTTGCACCTCTTGTAAATGTAGATTTATATCATGAACTTTTAAAAGCTTTAAAAGATCTTGTAAATGATGAATCTACATCTGTAACAACAAAATTACATGCTTTAGTAGCAGTAGCTTCTTTAGCACAAAGAGATGCTACTATAACTGCTACTGATTGGCGTGTTGATCTCAGTTATTTTCATGAAGTTCTTTTTCATTCTCTTTTAGAAGCTCTTGATATTCCAAAAAGTGATACAAGTACTGCTACTGCAGAATCAACAGAAGAATCTGAAACTGATGATACCGCCTCACAAGGTTCAACAGCTACTGCTGGTTCTCTCTCTTCACAGGCATTTTCTATTGCCAACTCCATGGCACAGGCAAACTTTGTACAATCTAATGCTTCACGTGAATGGACTTTTCGTGTTGGTCTCGTACTTCGTGCTGTGGATCTTCTTGTTTTAACTCAAAAACATTTACCAATTCCTCGTGTGACGGCTATTGTACGTCGTATTTCGCAAGCTATTCCCTCATGCCCACCTCATATTGCGCTTGCCTTACTTTCCTTAAATCACCGCCTCATCCTTCGCTACCCATCTGTTGGAGGTATTGTGATTGGTGGCAGTGATAATGTCATTGCGGGTCGTGGGGCTCATAACCCAGCGGCCCTACAAACTGCCGCGGCCAATGCGGAGGGAAGTTTCACGTGGGAGTTAAGTTTGCTAACGCGGAGTTACCACCCCACACTGCGGCAGGTGGCGGAGGTGTACTGCCGGCACTTTTATAAGCTCTCGCGGCACACGCCAGGGCAGGCGCCGGTGGTCACACGGCAGCTGGACGCCTTAGGCCCGTATGAGGTGATGGAGGCGTACGACCCATCGCTCGGGGAGGTGCGGCCACCACCGCCGCGGCCAGAGGCGGTGCGGCGGGGGAAGCGGGAGCGTGGCGGGAACCAGCAGAGGCCTGAAAAGTCTGAAACGAATAATAATAAAGATAATAAAAATATTAAAAATGACTCAGATAATGATGATGAGGATGATGTTAGTGTTGAAGCCTAGAGAGAGAGAGAGAGGGTTGGTGTATGAAATAAATAAAAGAAGGAGAGATAAAATGGAACTAAAGAAGCAAGAGTATCAATTGATGAATAAAGTGTGTTGATGATGAGAGAGAGGGTAAAATTGAGATGAGGTATACATGAAAGAAAAAGAAAAAAGAAAAAAAAAAAAAAATGGAGACGATCTTTACGGTTAACACCTTTTCCATCTCCTAAGCTCATCAAAGAAAAACAAATTAAAAAAAAAAGGATCCGATTAAAAGAAAGAATGAAAGAAAAAAAAAAAATGAGAATAAAATACGTTAAATTACAATTAAAAAAAAAAAAAAAAAAAAACTTCATTTAGAAATTTTAGTTATTTGGGGGAGGGTTTTTTTTTTGTTATATATATATTTTTTTTTTTAAACCATTTTTATTAATTTCCGTATTTTCTTTTTTTTTTCTTTCTCTCTCTTTTTTTTTTTTCCAATTAGTTTAAAAAAAAAAAAATAGGAAAATATATATTGGTTATAGCCAATTAATTTTTTTTTTTTTTTTTTTGTTTACACTGGAGAGAAATTTTAAAAAAGTAATAATAATGATCGATCGAACATATTCAGAAATGATAATTCGACTTCCACCTTATCACTATGCTCATATTACAAATGAAAATAGTAATACAACAGAACTTATTATTGGACCACAAACACGTACACTTGCTTCAGATGAAAATCTTTCAAAAGATGTAACACCTTTTCATATAATACCACGTGGATATTATTGTTGTATTGAAAATCCTTATGTTCGAGATGTAGATGGTATTACACCTGTACGAGATAATTTTGGTCAAGTTAAAGTTCATCTTGCAGAACGTGAATTTCGATATAATGTTATGGCTTTTCCTTTATATCCAGAAGAAAAACTTTTGACTATTGAACCATTAGAAATATTTCAAGAAGGTCAAGCAATTTTATTAAGAGCATTAAGAGAGATAACATCAAGTGATGGTTTAAAAAGAAAAGAAGGAGAATATTTTTTATTTACTGGACCTGGAATATATTATCCAAGAGTAGAAGAAGAAATAATAGAAGAACGTAATGCTATAATTATTCCAGATGGAAATGCTATTCATTTAAAAGCTTTAAAATCTTTTAAAGATGAAAATGGAATTTATCGACAAGAAAATGAAGAATATTTACGTATAATACCTGGTTTTTATATTTGTTCTCCTTCTGAAAATTTTATTAAACATATTGAACCTATTTTATTAGGACCTGGAGAAGGATTACATGTAAAAGTTTTAAAACGTTTTATGGATGAAAGGAAACATTCAAATGGAAAAGAATTTCAAGCAGGACAAATATATTTAATTACACATGAAGAATGTCCTTTATTTATTTTACATCCGTATGAAAAAATAGAAGAAATGGTTAAAAAATTATATATTAGTAAAAAACAATATGTTATTCTTACAGATCCTAAAACATCTCGTCGTAGAGTTATTACAAATGATTCTTTTTATCCCCCAGTTGGAATTATGCCAGAAAGAATAAAAATTCATGATACTTATATTCTTAGTGATGGACAAGCAATTTTATTAAAAGCTATTGAAGATTTTAAAGATACAGATGTAAATCCACCTATAGAACGTAAAAGTGGAGATCTTTGGCTATTAAAAGGTCCCAAAAAATTTATTCCAAATATTTTTGTAAAAATATGTGATGAAAAAAATAATAATGGTATAAGAGAACGTTTTAAACTTTGTGATGGTGAAGGAATTTATGTTCGTAATATTACTACTGGTGCAGTAAGATCTGTAAATGGTCCTGCTTCATATATGCTTGATGCTTATGAAGAATTATGGGAAAAAACTTTATCACCTGATGTAGAAAAATGTTTAGAAGAAAGACGTATCTCTTCTGAAGCAAATGTTATGGCATTATCAAATTTAGATTCTAATCATCGTATTCTTACAGGAAAAACACATTATACTGTTATGTATAAAATTCCTCATAGAAGTGTAACTCAAGTTTATAATTATAGAGTTTTAACAACTCGTACTATTTTTGGTCCAGATCGTGTACTTCTTGAACCAGATGAAGAATTTACAGTTGTAACTCTTTCAGGATCTCCATGGAATCCTAAAAATCCACATCAATGTCTTCCAAAGGAATCAAGTATTATTAAATCTCTTCATTTATTTCTTGGACCTTCTAATATGACAGATATTGTTTATGTTGAAACTCGTGATCATGCTCAACTTGCATTACAACTTTGTTACGCTTGGTATTTTGATGTAACTCCAGGTGATGAAATTGCAGCACAAAAATGTTTTACAGTGAATGATTTTGTAGGAGATGCCATTTCTTTTATTGCAGGAAGAATTCGTGCCGCGGTAGCTTCATTACCGTTTCAACAATTTCATAAAAATAGTTCACAAATTTTAAAACAAGCAGTATTTGGATTTGATACAAATAAAGGAATTCCCAAAGAAGAACTTCGATTTGATGTTAATAATTTTGTTGTAACTTCAGTTGATACACAACGTATGGAAGTTCTTGACCCAAGAACACGTGAAGGTCTTAAAAAATCTGTTAAAATTGCTATTGAAATTTCAACTCAAGCACAGGAATCAAATGCACAACAAATTGCCTTAGCACGAGAGCAACAATCTGGAGGTTTACTGGAAAAACAAAAAATGCAAGATCAAGTAGAGAATGAAACTCAACGAAGAATTTTATTAGAAGCTCAATCTCGTAGTCTTGCTATGATAAGTTCAGGAAGATTAAAATCTATTACAGACGCCACTGCAAAGGCATCTGCTGTAGAAAATGAAGCCACTACACAAGCTGCAGAAATTAGAGCAAAACAAGAAGATATAATGAATGAAATAGCAGCAGAAATGGAACAACGTAAACGAACAATTCAATATGATTATGAACTTGAACGTATAAAATTAGCACAAGTATTAGAAAGTGAAATGGCGAATATTGAAAATGATAAATTTGCATCTGTTATGGAGGCTATTGGTCCTGATACTGTAAAGGAAATTGCAAAAGCAGGACCAGAAATGCAAGCGAAACTCCTTAATTCATTAGGATTAGAAGGATATCTTGTTATGGATGGAACTACACCTATGAATTTATTTAGAACTGCTGCTGAAATGACAGCGCAAAAAACTTAGTAAAATAAAATATTAAGTTGAATGATTCTCGAAAAAAAAAAAAAAAAATAATAATAATAATAATATTTTTTCTCAGATGTTTTTTCTTTTCTTTTTTTTTCAATTACCTCTCTTACATTTATTTTTTTCTTTATTCTAACCAATATCACGTTTTATTGTTTTTTCTCTTTGTTTTTTGGTGTTCTATTGGTTAATAACAATATTTCACAACTCTGAAAGAAAAAAAAAAAAGATGATGACTTTATTCGATGTAAAAGAAAAATAAAAAAAAAAAAAATAATAATTTCTATACTAACAGTTACGTACGATAAGAGAGTATAATGCGTAACTGTTATGCAATCCTTGTACATACCTTTCCTCCAATTTAAAAAAAAAAAAAGAAAAAAGCGGTGATAATTGGATGAAATTTATTTTTCTCTTTTTTTTTTTTTCTATATATATGTTTCTAAGTATGTATTAGCAGATTATTTATTCTTTTCCTCTTTTTTTTTCTTTTTTATGGGATGATTAACGATTATAAAGTGTAGTAAGGGGAAGCAATTCAACTCACTTGAGTTTTTGAGTTGTATTTTTATAGAAGAAACAAAAATAGTTAAAAATTTTAAATTTTAAGGGAGGGAAGGGAAGGGAAGGAAGAAATAGTATTAGAATAATACCAAAAAAAAAAAAAATAAATAAAAAAAATAAAAAAAAATGCTTCAAAATTCTTCAGTTTTATTTAAAAATCTTAACTCATGGTATGCAAAAGGAACTATGCGAGGTGGTGTACCTCGTATTTATTATGCATGGATGCGTCCTGGTAGTTTTACTAGAAGACGTTTTGAAAAAATGCGTAATCCTTTTGTAGATTTAGAAACTGGAACTTCTCTTTATTTTCGTGATACTAGAGATTCTGCTGAAGCTATTGCACATGCTGCAGATTCTAAAGGTTTAAAAGGAATGGATAATGCAATTGATTTATATAATGAATATAAAATTGTACCAGATCTTTATCCAGAAGGTTTTCAATGGAAACATAAATTAAATACAGAATATAATCAATGGCGTTCTAATACTTGGTTAACTCCAGATCTTATTCCACAAGAACATCGTGGTCGTTTTTTATGTAATTTTCAATTAAATATTGTTGCCTATGATATGAGAGTTGTAAAATTTAGTCCTAAAGATCATCGTCAATGGATTTATTGTGTTCTTTATGTTGGAAGTGGTAAAGGTATAGCAGGATGGGGTCGTGCTGTGGCCCCAAGTACACAAGAAGCAAAAAAAGAAGCTGTTCGTGAAGCTTTTTCTAATATTATCGCCGTAGATTTAGAACAAGAAGGACCCATGTATCCTGTACGAGTAAACGCGGATGGAGTTCGTGTATTATTATATCCTGCGAAAAGAATTGTTGCTAATTTTCGTGTAGCTGATATTCTCTGCGCTTTTGGGTTTCAACATGCTGGGTGTCGAATTAATTTAAAAGCAACAAATAATCCTAAATCTCCAACGCACACAGTAGAAGGTGTATTTGAGGCTGTAAAAGCTCTTCGTAGTGTGAGTGAGATTGCTGCAAGTCGTGGGAAAGTCCCTCATTCTCTTATTTATAATATTTATCCATATTTAGAAGAATTACGCCGACGCAAAGGAATGATGGCGATGCATCCACCTGGAAAAGATGGATTATTAATGCCAGATCGCGTTGTTGATAATCGTTTACCCGATCATTTAAAAAAAGGTTATTATGATGATGTGTATTGGAAAGATTTCTTTGCAGGAAGTAAAGAGTATTTAAGTGAACCACGGTTAGGACTTCGTGGGGATGAAATGCGAGAGCGATTAGAGGCAGCGCAGTCACGCCCAGCTCCAATGAATGCAGGAAGTGGGAGAAGAACTTTGGAAGATGTACTAAAACGTTTAGGAAAAACAACTAAAGATTTAGGGTCTATTCCAGTTGTAAATCCAAGACTTGATATTAAATTACCAACGCATGTGAAACGTAATTATCAATTTCATTGAATTTCATAACAAGGAGGTGAGTGATTGCGTGTGTGTTTAAAGCTTTTCTTTTTTTTTTTTTTTAAAAAAAAAAAAAAAAAAAAAACAAGAAGGGAAAAAAAAAAAAAATAATAATAATAATATGAGTACAATATATATTTATTTATTCACATACTTAGGTAAACCAAAAAAAAAAAGGCAAAAGGAATTTAATAGTTAGTGATCTTTTTTTTTTTTTTTTTTAATCCTGCTTACTCCCTTTATAATATTAAAAATATAACAAGTAATAGTTATTTTTTTCTTTTTTCTTTTTTCTTTTTGTTGAAGCAGAAAAGAGGTTTCTTATTTTTAATTAAAAAAAAAAAAAAAAAACATATAATCAAGAGAAAAAAGTTTAGAATCTAAGAATTAATGGCCAAAACAAAAGTTGTAAACGAAAAGAGACAAGAAAAAGCCTCATATATTCCACAACAACAAAGTATTGGTTCTGAATTATTAGATAATGAAGAAAATAAAGATGTAACTTTTAAATCTCTTGGATTATGTGAGGAACTTATTATTGCCTGTAAAGAAGCAGGATGGAGTAATCCTACACGTATTCAAGCTGCTACTATTCCTGTTGTAGCTGAAGGAAGAGATATAATTGGTGTAGCTCAAACAGGAAGTGGTAAAACAGGTGCCTATGTACTTCCTCTTGTAAATTGGTTATTAATGCAAAAGAAAGTTCCTTATCTTTCTGTTCTTGTTATGGTTCCAACACGTGAATTAGCACAACAAGTTACAGCACAATTTATTATGTTAGGAAGAAGTGTAGGATTAAAAGTAGCTACTTTAGTTGGTGGAGCAGATATGGTGGATCAAGCATGTGAATTAAGTAGACATCCACATGTAATAGTTGGAACTCCTGGACGTATAAAAGATCATTTAAATAATACAAAAGGATTTCAACTTGTTAAACTTCATGCATTAATATTAGATGAAGCGGATAAAATGCTTGATATGGATTATGAAAAAGAAATTGATGCAATTTTAGAAAATTTACCTCATAATCGTCAAACTTTACTTTTTTCTGCTACTCTTAATACTAAAATTGATCGTTTACAAAAAGCTTCTTTAAAAGATCCTGTTTTACTTCAAGTTCATCGCAAAAATACAACTGTCGATACTTTAAAACAATATTATATTTTTTCTCCTTTTGCCCAAATGGTTCCCTACCTTCATTTATACTTAACTCGTGAAACTGGAAATCATATTCTTATATTTTGTCGAAGTGCTGCCCTAGTCCATCGTATTACTCTAACACTTCGTGTATTAGGCCACCACGCCTTACCTTTAATGGGACGCATGGATCAAAACAATCGAAATATTGCCTTAACAAAGTTTAAAGAAGGTAAGGTGCGTATTCTTGTTTGCACGGATGTGGCCCAGCGTGGGTTAGATATTCCTCACACGGATGTTGTGGTAAATTTTGCATTACCCGATCGCGTGGAGGATTATATTCACAGAGTCGGACGCACCGCCAGGGCTGGGGCGCAAGGTAAAGCTGTAAATATAATTAGTCAATATGATATTGTATTATTACAAAAAGTAGAGGCGGCCACTGGAGTGAAGTGTGAGGAGTGGCCTATACAAGAAGGAGAAGTCGCCGCTATCATGCAAAGAGTAGAAGATGCAGAGCAGGAGGCTGTAAAAGAAATTCGTGAAAATGAACAGGAAACAAAATATGAGAAGGAAATCCGACAAGTTACAACAGCTAAAAAGGCAAAACGAGAAAGAGGAGATAATGATTTAGGAAATGATGATGCTAAACATGGGGCAGCAGACTTTGCGACACTGCGATTACGCCGTGAACATGAGTCTGTATTTAATATGACAAAGAAACAACAACATAAATCTCTCTGGGCGAAACGTCGAGAGATACGTAAACAAAATCCAAAGTCTTCATAATAGGGGGAAAAAAAAATATAAGAAGGAGTTATAAATATTATATTATTATTATTATTATTATTATTATTTAAACCGATTAAAAGAAAAAAAAAAAAAAAAAAGAAAATTATTCAATACATTTATCTATTCTTGTGTTTTTTTATAGTTAACATTGTTATTTTTGTTTTTTATCTGTTTATATCTATATGTGTTTGTTTCTTTATTCCGTACCTTCAATTATAATTTTTTTCTTTTTTCTTTTTTTTTTTTCCTATCTTTTTATTATTTTTATTATTATTTATTGTTACTCAAAGAAATGTTTATTATATTTTTATCCTTTTTTTGAAATTATTAAGTAGAAATATATTCCTATAATTTTTTACTAGAAGGTTTGGCCATCACGAGTAGTAAAAAAATTTTCTTAAAGAGAAAAAAAAAAAAAAAAAATGCAGACACCCTTAAAATCAACATTACATAATTCAGAAAATAGTAATAATGATGATGAGTCAACAAATAAATTTTTACATGGAAAAAAACCTCTTAGTAGTATTAAACGAGAGTTATTACCTTATACATCTCATTATTGTGAAGAAAATATTTATAAATTTATTGAAATTCTTTATAATGAATATGCAATTTCTGATACTAGTAAAGTTTTTGCTGTATTTATAAGTAATGAAAGTAAACAAATTCCTGTATGGATGCAGCGTAGTGGTAATAAAAATAATAATCCTGTAGTTTGGGATTATCATGTTATTGCACTTGTTATAAATTCAACAGAAAATTATAAAAATAATTTAATATTTGATTTTGATTCTCTACTTTCATTTCCATGTAATGCAAAAGAATATATAATGGCATCATTTCATCCAGAGATGCAACAATTACCTCACAAATATCGTCAATATTTTCGTGTAATTTCAGGTGAATTATTTTTGAAAAACTTTTCATCAGATCGATCCCATATGCAAAATTCAGGAATCCCCGCACCTTCTTGGCCTCTTATTTGTGGAGTAAAGGCAAAAAATAAAATGCAACTTCATTTATTTTGGGATATGACAAATAATAAAGAGAGTGAAGAATTTGGGCAAGTTATGGATCTCTCAACTTTTATTTCTTTTGCTTCTAGATCATGTGATAAATAAAAAAAAAAATAATAATAATAAGAGATAAATAATTGTTTTTTTTTTTCTTAATTACTTTCTATCAGTCTAATTTTTTTTTTTTTTTTGCTTTGACTCCTCCTTATTAAGAGGAAAAAATATTTATTTATAATTATTGATAATTGTTTTTTGAGATTTTTGAAGGATTTGATGAATGTATAGAGGCAATAATAGTAAAATAATCTTTTTTGTTCTTGTTTTTGTATTATCATTTTTTCATTTTCTTTTTTTTTTTTGTAAGGCGAAAGTGTGTAGGTATTTAATACTTTGAAATCAACTAAAAATTGACTGTGCTTATAAAAATATATAAATATATATTATTAATAAAATAAATAAATATATATATATAAGATATTTTAAATGCCTGAGGAAGCTGAAAGCAGTCAAATGGCGGCTGCAAGAAAGAAACGTTTGAGGCATCACCGTCCAAAGAAAAGAGCTGAAAATACAGAAGAAGAAATAGAAGATAATAATGAGTCTCAATCACAGGAAGTTTATAATCAACATAATGAAGTGGAAGAAGAAGAAGATAATAATGTTAAGGAAGAGATAGTAGTAGAGTCGAAAAAGCAACGTGGTGTTAATAATAATAATAATACTACTACTACCAAACAGCGTAAAAGAATTCGTATGGATGATGAAGAAACTGATCCAACTCAATATAATGAGAAAGAACATCAACAACGAGAAGAACAAGAACAAGAAAAAAATAATTCTAATAAATCAACTGCTATAACTAGTTTTAAAAAGAAAGATAAGGTTCCTTTTGTTTCAGATTATAAAGAATTAAAATTAAATCCACATATTATTAGTGCTCTTGAAGGAGAATTTAAATTTGAACAATTAACAGGTATTCAAGGACGTTGTATTCCTGCAGCTCTAACAGGTCGTGATTTACTTGCTGAAGCTAAAACAGGTTCTGGAAAAACTTTAGCATTTCTTATTCCAATTGTTGAAATTATTGCAAGATCTGGGTTTAGACCTAGAAATGGTACTGCTGCTGTAATTATTGGTCCTACAAGAGAACTTTGTTTACAAATTGAAGGAGTTTTACTTAAATTATTAAAACATTTTAATGGATCTATTACTTTCCTTTGTTGTATAGGAGGACAAAGCCGTAATCAAGAAGCTTTTAAACTTGTAAGTGGTATTATGATTGTAATAGCAACTCCTGGACGTCTTTTAGATCATTTAAAACTTACAACAGATTGGCTTACTAAAAATTTATTAGTTTTAGCAGTTGATGAGGCAGATCGTGTTTTAGATAATGGTTTTGAAGAAGATATGCGTGAAATTGTTTCCTTATTACCTAAAGAACGTCAAACCTTTTTATTTTCTGCCACACAAACTACAAGAGTTGAACAATTAGCTCGTATTTCTTTTTATCATGCTCCATTATTTATTTCAATGAAACGAAAAGAAGATAAAGCTACTGTGGATACTCTTGAGCAAGGTTATGTAATGTGCCCTTCTGAGCAACGCCTGCTTGTTCTTTATCATTTCGTGAAACGTAATTTAAAAAAAAAAGTTATTGTCTTCTTTAGTAGTCGAAATGCCGTAAGTTTTCACTGTGAGTTATTTAACTACATTGATGTCCCATGTGTGGCGTTTCATGGGAAACAAAAACAACACCAACGTTCTGCAACTTATATGCAATTTTGTAATGCTCCGAGTGGGGTTTTATTTACAACAGATGTGGCGGCGCGGGGTTTAGATATTCCTCAAGTAGATTGGATTGTACAATTTGACCCCCCTGATGATCCCGTAAAATATGTTCACAGAGTAGGACGTACAGCCCGGGCTGGGCGCTGCGGAAATGCTCTCATGTTTTTATTACCACAAGAAAAGTTATTTTTAAAATATTTATATGATGATGCCCATGTGACAGTGAATGAATATACATTTGATTTAACAAAGTTAAAAGAAAAGGTGGGGACGCAGTTGGAGGAATTGGTAAATGCGAATTATTATTTAAGAACTTCAGCGCGGCAGGCGTATGAAGGGTATTTACTGAGTTATAGTAGTTCTCAACTAAAAAATGTTTTTAATATTCATAGTTTGGATTTGGCAGCCGTTGCAAAAGGATTTGCGTTAAGTGAACCTCCACCGTTAAAACTTGATCTTTCACAGTCCGCAGCACATATGAGTAAAAAGTCACGACATGAATTTCATCGTATGAAAGAAACAAAAGATGTGAAACGACGCGAAGTAAATCAAAAAGCTTTGAATAAACGTCATACGAATGTTAGTGGAGAATGGTAAAGTGTTTAAAAAAAAAAAAAAAAAGAGAGAGAGAGAGAGAGAGAGAGAGAGAGAGAGAGAGAGAGAGAAACAGCAACAACAAGAGAATTACAATTTTAATTTTGAAGCGTCTAAATTAGTAATGTGTGAAGAGTGAACGTTATTATAACACATACTAATAAAGTATTGAAAAAGAAATTTTAAAAAATATATATATATTTATTTATATTTTTATTTACGATTAAGAAAAGAGTGAAAAAAAGAGTTAAAGAAAGAAAGAAAGAAAGAAGACAGGAAATTCTTATGACATTTTGAGTTCTTCTAAATTAATAAATATTTATTTTTAATTTTTGAAATATATATTAGACAAACAAAAAAAAAAAAATACTTGCTGTAATACATGTGTAAACATTTTTTTTTTTTTAATTCTTATAATATCTTATTTTTTTTGTGAATTTTTTTTCTTTTTTTCTTTTTTCTTTTTTTTCTTTTACATAATAAAAGATGCATGGAGGGGTAAAGAGGACGATAATTTTGACGTGTTACTCTTATTATCGCAAACCCGTCTACTCGCACAAATAATAAGAAATATATATATATATATAGAGAGAGAGAGAGAAAATCAAAAAAAAAAAAAAAAAACTTTAGTAACACCTCTTTTTTTTTTACTTTCGTGTAATTAGAAGTATATTTTGTTTATTTCTGTGTTATCTTTATTTTATTTTTAAATTTAATATTTTCTCTGCGTAGTGTTCCTCATGAAGCGAACGCGAAGTAAGAGAAGAACAAGAGAGATAAGCCCTAGTCCTACAAAACGTCAATCACGACGAAGAATTGAATCACAAATTTCTGAAATAAATAGAGATGATACAAAAGTAGAAAAAATATTAAAAGAAGAGGAAGAAGAACAGGAGAATCGTAGAAGTCATGGAGGACGAAAAAATTCAAATTCTTTATTAGCAACAAAAAGAAGAAGAAGATCTTTATCATCATCATCTTCATCTTCATCTTCATCTTCATCTTCTTCTTCTAATTTATTAGTAAGAGGAATAGAAAGAAGAGAAAAGAGAAAAATAGAAAAAGAAGAAATACATCAAACAGCACCTCTTCGTGGATTTGCCTATCTAAGAGAAGGAACTGATAATAATAATAATAGTAACGTACCCTCACATTTACAATCAATTAGTGAATCTAATATAATAAAAACAACAACAACATCAAAATCAGTAAAACCTTTATTAATACCTGCAACTCCTATAAATGAAACCGAAGTAGTCTTTGCATCCCCACAAAGTACTAGATCTGCAACACGTGGATTTTCACATTTACGTGAATCTATTTCTTTTGCCGTACCACAATTAAGAGGAAGTATAAATACAGCTAGTATTTCACGTGCAAGTGTTGTATTACCATTATTTACACCTCCTCCTGCTTCTACTTCACGTAGTAGTATGTCTTCTTCATCATATTCACATCGAAATAATAATAATAGTAATAATAATAATAATAATAGTAATAATAGTAATAAAAATAATGATAGTATTCAAGATAAACATTACTATGATAAACAATATCATCATCATCTTAATCATCGACGAAGAGGAGGAGATGAAGAAGAAGAAATAGAAGAAATAGAATATGATAAAGATGAACGATATAATAATAATAATAATAATAATAATAATAATTATCATATTAATGGTAGTGATCATAGCTTTTTGAGTTCACATAGTGTAATAGATTACCGAAATAGCACTAGTTCTATTGCGGATATAATTTCATCAAGAGGAAGTTTACCCTCAAGTCAAGCTACAGCTTCACGTAATTCTATTTCAAATTCAACTTTAGGACCACTTGATCTTTCTCCAATTCTTAAAGAAGATTATCATTACCGTAAACATGATAAAAATAATAATAATTGTAAAAGACTACCAACACAACATCAAAATCGTAGAAAACGAGAAAATTCTCTAACACGTCGATTACAACCTATTAATGGTTTACCAATACATGTTCCTGCATCTGTAGCAAATCCTGTAAATGGTTTTAATTATTTAAATAATTTAGAAGGACGAAATTCTGGAAAAAAAGCAATAAAAGAATTACAAAATTCTATAGCTTTTTGTTCACGTATAATATCTGTCATAAGTATAACAATTTTTTTTCTAGCTATTTGGGGTGTTTTAGCTGCACCATTAATAATTCATTTAGATAATTCAGAAGATATTTTTGTTTCTCATTATGTAGATTCTGTTTCTGAATTACAATTTATTTATGAAGTTCCATATATGTCTCTTAATTCTAATGAAACAAGAAAATTATATCTACGTGTATTAAGTGAAACTCTTGAACGTCTTGAAAGAGCTACTTCTCATTTAAAACCTACTAATGATTATAATGCTCAAATTATATATTATAAACGAATGATAAGAGCTTATCAATTTGTTAGACATAGAGCTCGATTATATGCACGTAGTCGAGATCGTAGTAGATTACATCAATATATAGTATATCCTATTAGAGATGCTTGGAAATATGGAATATTTAGACATGGTTTTACAACTATATTACGTGATTTTATATGGGATCCTTCTTTTTCACATATATTAGCAAGATTAAAAGATATTGCACTTTGTTTACGTCAAGATGAAAAAATGCCATGTCCTTCTTTGGAATATTTAAAAGAAAAATATTTACAAGAACAAGAAAAAGATCAAGAAGAATTTAATGATTATGATAGTAAAATTATAGATAATAATATTAAATTGGATAATACAGTGAATAATAATCAAAATAATTTTCATAGTAAAGAATTAAAAAATTTAAAAGGTTTATTGGATTATATTGGAAAAAGTTCTCGTCGTAGTAATAGAGACTACAATCACTTGTACACTGAGAAATGATTGCAAATTTGATTATTATTATTATTATTATTATTATTTTTTTTTTTTATCGTGAGATATATAGTCTTTTGATATTTTTGAAAAAAAAAAAAAAAAAATCATTTTATGTTGTGTGAATCTGAATGTGAAGGAAGTATACGTAAATGTGTGTTTTTGTGTTTTTGTGTGTGTCCGTGTTTGGCTGAGATTAAATGTGAAAAACAACAAAAAGAACAAACAGAATCTACCGAAAAAAAAAAAAAATATATATATATATATGAATATGGGAGATAAAGAGAAAAAAGAGAAAAAATTTATTACAGTATGCTTTATAGACAAAAGTCTTTTTTCCCTTTTTTTTTTTTATTTGGGAATTATGTATACTTTTTAATTTTTATTTTGGTATTTCTTAAAATTTTTTATTTTTTATTTTTGTTCGTTTTAATTTTTAACTTTTTTTTTCCCTTAAAAAGTGCAGTAGAAAAAATGTTAAGTGTTACAGAGGATAAAATTCCTACTCCTCTTATCCCTGATACAGAATTATGTGATGTTCGTATTGGGGCTACAGATCCCGCTTTATTTTTTCGAATTGATCTTAATGCACCTTATCATGTAACTATAGAATTTCAAGAATTTAATAGTGCTGCAAGATGTGTTTTATTTCTTAGTCCAACTGATCCTCATCCTAATAAACACACAGCAGTATGGAAATGTTTATCACCAGAACAAAGTAAAAAATTTACAATTTTACCTGCAGATCCTTCTTATCAAGTAGGAGTAATTTATCTTGCAGTACGTTATATAGAAACAAGTGGAAATACATATATTAGACTTAAATTAAAACTTCGTGAAAATTATGAAGCAGAATGGTATTCTGCTGCTAATCGTGCTTTATATTATGGTACTTGGTTAGGATTTTCTTATCATGGTCGTGGAAGATGTATTTATGGAGTAGAACCTGAATTAGCAGCAAATGAAACTGAACAATGGAGTGCAAGAAGTATTAGACAACAAAGTGATTCTTCTTCTTGGCGTTCTGATTTTACTCCTTTATTAGATCGTGCATTATTGGATATTTCTCGTGAAGAAGTTGGATGGTCTATTCTTCCTTTACCTTCTTCAAATTTAGAAGTTTATGATGGAGAATGGGTAAATGGTAAAAAAGAAGGTCGTGGTATTTATCAATGGAGTGATAAATCTTATTGGGGAATGTGGTATGGAGGTTTACGAGAAGGTTTTGGTGTTATGAGTACAAGTAATGGATTAAGATATGAAGGTGAATGGAAAAATGATAGAAGAAATGGATTTGGTAAATCTTTTTATCCAGATGGTACAAAATATCAAGGAGAATGGGAAGATGATTTAAGATCTGGAAAAGGTTTATTTATTTATACAAATGGTATTAATATTGAATGTACATGGAAAAATGATGAAATTTGTTCTATTGTTACTGCTAGATATCCAGATTGTTCTTTTTATAAAGGATATTGGTCTAATAATTGTAGACATGGTGAAGGTAGTTATACAGATTCTCATGGAAATGTTTTTGAAGGTACATGGGAATTCGATAAAAAATCTGGAAATGGTAAAATTACTTTTATTAATGGTGTAATATGTGTTTCTACTTGGGAAAATGATATACGTAAAGGAGGTACTTTTACTTTTCCAAATGGTGAAATTTATATTGGTGAATGGGATGATGATATGTATTTGCGTCAAGGACAAGGTCATTGTATTTACCCTAACGGAGATGAATATGAAGGAAGTTGGTGTGGTGATAAAAAGCATGGATTTGGTAAATTAATTCAAGCAGGTGGTAAAAGTGTGTATGAGGGGGAGTGGTATAAAGATAAGCGACATGGACTTGGATTATTAGAAGATGAAGAAGGTCTGTATCAAGGCGAGTTCCGGGATAATGCGAGGTGTGGGCAAGGGCTACACTTGGGCCGCAGTGGCTCCATGTACCGTGGCAGCTGGAAAGATGATGGCCGGGTTGGGGCTGGTATGGCCTTCGACGCCACCACCGCCACAACATACGACGGCCTCTTCTTACTTGGGAAGCTGCAGAGTGTTGGGAGGTCTCGCTCGGGGTCTGGCGTGTATGAGGGGGGCTGGTCTGATGGCCGGCGTCAGGGCCGCGGTGTGCTGCAGCTCCCCACTGGAGATATCATTGAGCAGCGCTGGTGTCAAGGGGCGGGGCTCGATGGGCCAGTCCTCTGCCGCTACCGAGATGGCGGGGTCTACGCCGGGGACTGGGCAGCTGGGCAACGCACTGGCCTTGGCACCCACCACTACGCGGATGGAAGTATTTATGAGGGCGAGTGGTCGCACGATCAGCCGCATGGCAGGGGGCGGCGGGTGGATGCACGGGGGGAGCAGCTTGAAGGGGAGTGGTGTGATGGGGAATTAATAGATGCCCCAGGGCGAGTCCAGTTTGCGGATGGGAGTGTGTATGAGGGAGAACTTGTGCGGGGCAAGCCGCATGGTACTGGTAGATTAGAATACCCTGATGGTACCATATTTGATGGACGCTTTCAAAATGGTCGATATGTACTCTAACTGTATTTTTCCTAATCTACAGCCAAAGAGAGAGAAAGAAAGAAAGAAAGAAAGTAAAAAAATATATAATTTTCCTCTTTACCTTAACACAATATCTAGCATAGAAAAAAAAAAAAAAAAAAAAGAGTTATATGCATTTTTGTTTATCTCTGTTTCTTTTTTTTTTTTTGTTTTGTGAAAGGATTTTTTTATTATGTAAATTATGCACTATAAAGATTCTAATAATTGTAATAATAATTATATTTTAAATAAATAAATAAAAGATAGTGTTTATATTAATATTAGTATTCGTGGTAATATACTAGTATTGCTTTTTCTTTTTCTTTTTCTTTTTCTTTTTTACAGTAAAGAAAAAAAGTCTGTATAATATTATTTAGAGAATACATAATTTATCGAAAATAGGTACTTAGAAAAAAAAAAAAAAAAAAAAGAAATGATAGCTACTTCAAATCCTAAAATAAATATATCACCTGTAGTTCCTACACATCCAGATGAAACTTTTCCAAATTCTACAGAAAATTCTTGGATAATAAATTCAGCTGTTGCGAAACGTCAAAAAGAAGATGAAGAAATTAGAAATTATTTATTACAAATAGATTTATTACGTCAAGAATTTGAAAAAAATGGCAAATATCGAAAGGCACAACAATGTGTAGATAGAATTAGAGAAATAAATCTTCGTTATGCAAAAAAAATTGAAATTGAAGCTCGAAAAGTTAATGTAGGATGGAAAAATGAAATGATGGAAGAACAACAATTAGAACTTTTAACATTTAATGAAATGTGGGAAAATAAAATGATGGATTATGATAATAAAGCAAAAATTTTAAGAAATCAATTAGATCGTCAATATATAATAGATATGAAATCTCAAGAAGATATTATTAGGTTAGAACTTATGGAACGTCGACCTAGACCTTCTAAAATTCTTGTACATCTTAGAGATGAATTAAAAAATTTTGTACAAAAAAGAATGTATATTGAAGCTGAACGTTTAAAAAAGAAAGTTATTTTACGAGAAAAGGAAGAAGAAGATGAATTTGAAATAGAATTTGAAAAAAAATTAAAAGAAAAATTAAATATTGTATCAGAACGTTTGCGAATAGAAAGAACTGCTATTGAACAACGACTTTCTATAAATCGTGAAGAATTATTATCTAAACGAAAACAAGATTTTGATATTTTAGTAAAAAAACATAATGCTGCTATGCGTGGACAAGAACAAGTTATTGCTTTAATAATTTCTAAAGCTCAAGATTGTATTAATAGGCAAGTTAAAGCATATATAAGAGATCCTGTAAAAACTGGATTAGAATTAATTCATTTATCTTCGGTAGCTTTTAGTGGTAAAGGAAGTAATGAATTAAATGGAAAAATAATTTGGGGTGCTAGTGGAAGAAGAGGGACATCTTTTTTATCTAGTCAACGTTCAAATATTGAAAAAGAGTCATTAATAGAAGTTTCACCTACAGTAATAACCAAATCTTCTCGTCCGCCTTGGCAAAATTAATTTTATTCTTAGTAATTTATTTTAATAATGATATTTTATTATTATTATTGTTTTTTTTTTTTTTTTTTTTTGCCTTATGGTTCTTATCGTTAATCTAGAAGTTTGAGAGAGAAGTGTGGAAAGAGTGTTTATATAAACTAGAAAAAAAAAAAAAAAAAAGAAATAATCTTGACTAAATGAGTTCTTGCTATTAGAAGATGGTTTACCTTTGTGTTTGTTTTTTATTTTATTTATTTTTCCTTTTTTCCCTCTTTTCTTTTATTAAATATTTACACACACAAAAAAAAACACACACACACACACACGCACACACACAATTTAGTATATATTTTCTTTTTTTTTTTTTCTTGACTAAGGTCCTAATAATAATATTTTAAAAACAGAAAATCACACAGAAAAAAAAAAAAAAAAAAGAAAGCAAACAAAAAAAAAAAAAAAAAAACAACAACCAACAAACAAACAAAATGGGTATTGCAGGTTTCTACCTATGGCTGCAGCGGTGGTATAGTGAGTGTATTGAAGACATCCCAGCGAGTGTGGGGGAGGCGGAGGTGATGGGGCCCCGATTTGATAATTTATATTTAGACATGAATGGCCTCATTCACCCCTGCTGCCATGACACCGCCCCCCTCCCAGAGCCCAACTCTGAGGAGGAAATGCTCGAACGTATTTTTGCACAATTAGATCTTCTTTATAAAGTTGTACGCCCAAAGAAATGTCTGGTACTCTGCATTGATGGAGTGGCACCACAAAGTAAAATGAATCAACAACGCAGTCGACGATTTCGTGCGGCGGAGGAGCGAATTGAAAGTGATATTGTTTCAAAAGAATGTGCGGAGATATTAATAGAAAAAGGGTTACCAGAACCATGTACAAGAAATCGTTGGGATCATAATGTGATTACACCTTCTACAACATTTATGGAACGTGTTGGATTAGCGATTGAATGGTTTGTAATGAAAAAAATTAATGAAGATCCTGCATGGCGTCATATTAATGTTATTTTTTCAGATGCTCATGTACCTGGTGAAGGTGAACATAAAATTATGCAATATATTCGTGGTTTACGAGTAGAACCTGGATATAATCCAAAAACTTCTCATGTAATTCATGGAATGGATGCAGATCTTATTTGTTTAGGTTTATCTACTCATGAAGAAAATGTTACTATTTTAAGAAATCAACTTACAGATACTTATCAACCTGATCATAATCGTTTTTGTTATTTTAGTCTTCAAAAATATCGTGAACGTTTAAGAGAAGATTTTCGTAATATTGGAAATGTAGATTTTGAAAGAGTATTAGATGATTTTATTTTCTTATGTTTTTTTGTTGGAAATGATTTTCTTCCCCATGTTCCTTTAATTTCTATTAAAACAAAAGGTATTGAATTATTATTGGATCATTATGTAAGAAATTTTTCACATCATTCTTATATTACAGATAAAGGTGAAGTAAATTTTATTACTTTATCAAAATTTTTAAAATGTTTTGTTCAACAATATATGGATCTTCTTAAACAAGAATATAATGAAGTTCTTAGAGCAAAAGGAAGAGCTAAAAAAAATGTTGAAGAAAGAGTTAGTCAAAGTGAAAAACAACTTAATGAATTACTTGAATCTGTTAATAAAGATCCTAGTAATGCTCAAGAAATAAGTAATGCTGCACATAAAATTATGGTATCTATACGAAAAGAACGTTTAAGATTAGTTGTAGGTAAAGAAAATTTAGGATTTTCATATGTTAAAGGTGATCAACGTGATGCTTATTATCAAACAAAATTTGGTTGGAAAACCAAAAATCGTGCAGAATTTGAAGAAAAAATTAAAAATTGTTGTGCTGAATATTTACGTGGAACACAATGGGTAATGCGTTATTATACAGTAGGTTGCCCTTCATGGGATTGGTTTTATCCTTTTTATTACGCTCCACTTTTACAAGATTTAGCAAATTTTAATGGAATAGTTAATATTAATATGAATTTAGGAGTACCTCGACATCCTGTAATTCAATTACTAGCTGTTTTACCACGATTAAGTGTTGATGCCTTACCAGAGGAATTACATGAGGCGGTAAATGATCCAAATTCAGTTCTTGGTGCTTTTTATCCAGAAAAAATTGATATTGATTTTAGTGAAGCAAATTTTTCTTATCAAGGTGTATTGCGATTACCTTTTATTAATACACAACAACTTCAATTAGCGTGTGAAAAACTTGTAGAATTAGAACCAGATAATGGTAATACACTTTTAATATGTCATGAATCAAGTTTATTATCTAAATCATTAGAATTATTATTAAAAAAAAATAAAGATACAAATAAATTACAATTAATTCCTTCTTCAATTGTTAAAAAAATTCCTATTTCAGGTTCTGTTGGATATTATAAAAATGAATGGCCACTTCATGCTAAACTTGATTGTCCTGATATTGGTATTGCAAGTAATACTACATATGGAGGTTCTATTGAGGGTAATAAGGTACGATGTTATCAATATGAACTTAATATAACTACAGTATATAAACCTGAACTTTTATCTAGAAAGAGGAAAATTTTAACTAAAGCAATACTTAAACCAGAAAAAATTAAGAAGGAGAAAAAAGTTCATAATTCTTTACCTATGCATATGAGTGTAGTTGTTGGAGTTCCTAAAGACAAAATTCCTAGTAATAATATAAAGAGTATTTTACCTTCACCAAAAGGAAAAGGTAAACGTAATCGTGAAGAGACACATGAAGAAACACGGATAAAGAAGAAACAAAAAATTTAACAACAACAACAACAACAACAACAACAGTCAGACCAAAAAAAAAAACAACAACAATCGAAAAATAAAATTAGACAGAAGAAGAGAGAGAATAATATGAAAGAAGAAGAAAAAATTAGAAAATAAGGCTAAGAAAAAATCGAGACCAAATAAATCACTAATGAAACCTTTAATAAATAGTGAATTAAAAAAATATCATTAAGAAAAAAAAAAATTTTAAAAGGTGATGCTTATAAGAATATATATAAATATAAATATATATATTTATATTATGAATTTATTGATTTTTTTTTTTTTTTTTGTTTTGTTTCCTTAGTTTTATTCTTGAGGCCTCTTTTTATATATATATATATACTTTTTTTTTAAAAAAAAAAAAAAAGAACCCGAGTAAATAAAAGATTAATCAGTATCTTTTTTTTAATAACAAGCATAGATAAAATGCATTAAAAAAAAGAAAAAAAAAAACAATACCTACCCACAGAATACCTCCCTCTAGAAAATAAAATAATAAAAAAAAAAGGAAGTTCCTTATATTACTATTTATTATTATTATTTTTATGCACTCTTTTTTCTTTTTTTTTTTCTTTTTTTTTTTTTTTTGTTTTTTCTCTCTTTAAAAAAAAAAAAAAAAGAATAATAATAATACAATACAATAATCATAGAAAAAAAAAAAAAAAAGAAATTCGTACCACACAAAGAAAGAAAGAAAAAAAAAAATAAAATAATAAATAATAATAATAATATTCATATTTCTCTAGATGTGTGTTGCAGGGGTGGCAGTAAAGTCCATCGCTTGTTTTGTCCCAGGCCGAGTTTGCCTCTTAGGCGAGCACTCAGATTGGGCTGGTGGGATGCAGGCCTCCCCTTATAATAATAATAATAATAATAATAATAATGATATTAATAATAATAAAAATAATAATGATATTAATATTAATATGCCTCCACCTGGCCGATGCCTTGCCTATGGGACCCCATGCGGCCTTCACACTCAAGCCACACTCCGAATAATAGAGAGAGAAGAAGAAATAGTAAAAGAAATAATAAAAGAATTAGGAGAGGAAACTGCTTTATTTTACATGTCTTCTATACAACCTGATGGGACATTCACAGAGACAAGAAGTGTACTCAAATGGAGTGAAACAAAAGAAAAGGCAATTTATGGGGGATTTTTCTCTTATGTGTATGGAACCATTACAATATTACTAGAACGATATGAAAAAGAAATGAAGGAGGCTGTTCAAAAGATAGTTGAAAATAGAGGAAATAAACATTATCAACGTCTAATTATTTCAATTGAAAATAATACCGATCTTCCTATACAAAAAGGTTTATCAAGTAGTGCGGCAGTATGTGTTACAATAGTTCGATGCTTTAGTTTACTTTTTAATCTTAAATTAACAATTGAAGAAGAGATGGATATTGCTTTTTCTGGTGAAATTCTTACTGGTTCAGAATGTGGAAGATTAGATCAATGTGTAGCATTTGGTCAAGGTTGCTGCATAGATTTGCATTTTCGTGGTTCAAAAGTATTAGCTAATTCTATTAAATTAAATCCTGAAACTGTTTTTTATTTTATTATTGCCGATTTAAATGCTAAAAAGGATACTAAAAAAATATTAAGAGAATTAGGATCATGTTTTATAGGTGATGAACATGATTCTATTAAAAAAGGTGTAAGAGAATTTCTTGGTAATATATCATTTTCTTTAGTAGCTAAAGCTGAAGAAGCGATGCGAAAAGGTGATGCAGAGAAACTTGGTGAAACTTTTAATGAATATCAAAATTTATTTGATAAATATTTAATGCCTGCTTGTACAGAATTACAAGCACCTCGACTTCATGAAGTTTTAAATGATAAACGTGTTCGAGAATTAAGTTGTGGTGGAAAAGGTGTAGGAAGTCAAGGGGATGGTTCTGTACAATTAATTTGTCGTAATGAAAATGATCAACTGGAACTTCTTCGTATATTAGAAGAAAATTTAAATTGTCACCCTATTCCTCTTTCACTTAAGGGTTCTTGCTAATAACAAAAAAAATCATGTTTTTTTTTTTTTTGTTTTGTTTTAATTTTTTGCCTATCTTTGCATTTATTTATATATGCGTATATTATTTAAGAATCCAGTGACTGAGTGAGTTGTGGGGGAGGGGCTCAATTTTACATTTCATTTATATTATTACAAAATTAAATAACCATTTCATATTTGCTTTATTATAAATAAGTATATGTGCATGTATGTATATACTGAGTGTAAAAAAAAATAAAAAATAATAATAATAAAAAATAAGGGGGTTTAATTTCTTTTTTTATATAAAAGATTAAAAAAAAAAAAAAAAGAAAACGACCGTAATTTTCTTTTTTTTTTTTCTCTCTCACAAACTTTAATCTACTTTTTTTTTTTATATTAGTTACAAGAATCATATTAAATAATTAAAAAAAAACTGACTAATACAAAAAAAAAAAAAAAAATAGTTATGAACACTCAAAAAAATACACTAGTTTCTTCTTCCCTTGAAGGGGGTGAATTAAATTATCAACAAGGATTATTATGGATGCAAAAGGGACTTTTTAGAGAAGCTATTAATTATTTTGCAAAAGCTTCTTTTTTTATGCCTCACAAACCCCAACCTTTTATTGCTTCTGCTGAATGTTATGTTTCTCTCTGTGATTTTCAAGGAGCTGTGAAACAATACCGTCGCTCATTATGGCTTTTACGTTCTAGAGAAGATGAAGAAGAAAAAAAGAAAAGAGAGGAGGAATTATTATTGTTAAATCATCATACTAATAATACTACTAGTGGAAATGCAACTGGTATTTTTCATAATGGTAGACATTCAATAGAAAGTATATCCAATCCATTAAGTCGATCACCGTCTATTAAATCTATGACTCCACCCCCATCTGCTTTACAAGTTCGTCATTCTATTAATACAAATAATTCTACAAATATTTCATCAAGTGATCGAGCAATTGCTGAAGCTGTACAAGGACGTTTAGCTGGAATTTTAGATGCATTAAGTATTGTACTTTTTAATGCAAAAGATTATACTCAAGCACTTCGTTTTGCAGATGATTCTTTAGAATTATCAGAACATCCACAAGTTATATTACATCGTTGTGCTTATTTAGTTGCACTTGAAAGAGAAGATGAGGCAGAAAAATGTTTAGAGAAACATATTAAACAATATCCTAGTTTTTTTATTGAAAGTAGTTCTTTACTTATTTATCTTTATTGTCTTCGTCAAGCTTTTCGTCATGCTAAGGCATTATTAGATAAGGTACCATTACAAGATCGTCAACATCCACAAATTATATTATCACAATTTATATTTGATTCTACTTACCGTGAATTTAGAGAAAGATCTATTACAAATTCTGATCTTCAAGGACTTACAAGGTGTCTTGTTGTTTTTCCAGAAGATGCTACTTTATTATTTGAAAGAGCTAAATATTATATTAGTAAAGGAATGGATAAAAAAGCTGTTCCTGAATTATTTCGTTGTATAAAAGTTTCTGATGGTCGTCATAAAGCTTCTATAGAATTAATGACAAAAACATTATTTCGTTTAGGAGCTAGTCTTGATGGTCAAAATGGAATTAAAGATGCTATTGATTATTATACTACATCTCTTCTTTGGCAACCTGAAAATATTCATGTACTTCTTGCTCGTGGGGATTGTTATACAAAAGTTGAAGATTATCAACATGCATTACAAGATTTTATGCGTGTAGAAAGTATTTCACCTAAAAATCCTGACGCTATAAGACGAATAGCATTTTTACATGATATATGGGGTTCTAAATTTCATGCTTTAGGTAAAATTGTAGAAGCAGAAAAAGAATTTAGTAATGCTATTTCAAGATGTGATACGGAGGCTATATTTTATTATCATCGGGCTCGTTGCAGATTTGACTTAAATGAACCTCGATATGCATTAAGAGATGTACTTTCTTGTCAAAAACTTAATCCAGAAGATCCTGTTATTCGTGATTTTATTACTGCACATCTTGGAACTTTAACAAATATTTCAGATGATATAATGCAAGATAAACAATATCAAAAACAAAATAAAGTCATATTACCAAAAGTTTCATCACGTGTTCCTCGTCGTGTAATGGAACTTAATAATAGTATTAATGAATATAGTAAAAATGCAGATGATAGTAGTGGTAGTTTTGCCGATAATAATAATAATAGTAATAATATAAAGGCAAAAGGATATGAAATTCAATCAGAAATAAAAAATGAAATAAAATCTACAGGTTTAAGTGGTTTATTAACTTGTCGAAAAGCGAAATTAATGCCAGCAGTATCACAAGGAAATATTAATATCCTTCCGTCTTCACGGTCATCAACACGGCGGACACCTCAATCACGTATATCTGGAAAAAGTATAATTTATTAATGTGATGAAGTTTTATGTAAACAAATGTGTTTTTTTTTTTTTTTTTTTTGTGACACTCAATGTTTTTTTATTTTATTTTATTTTTATATTATTTGTTTTTAATTTAATTTTTTTCTTTACACTGTATATAAAAAATAAATTCTTTTATTTAAAAATCATTATAAGAAATCGTTTTTTTTTTTTTTTTTTCTTCTGATATAATTAAACTTCTTATTTATTTATTTCTTTTTTTTTCTCTCTTATATAACTTTAACAAACAATAATAAAAGGAGATATTTAAACTCATAGGGGGAAAACCCTCCTGCTCTTAAAAAAAAAGAAAAAAAAAATGTTTCGTCGTGTTATTGGCCCACAGGCCTCCAAGTCTATTTCAAAGACCTCTGGTGCTATTCGCTGCTACACCAATTATGATCACATGAAGTATCCTATATACACATCTGCCTTTGGTTGTGTGTTTGGTTATTTCTTTGTTATGTTTCTTGTATTTGCTCGTATTGGAAGTTTATTTTCAAATCGTGGAGAATATAAGAAGGATTATCTGCGAGTGTGGCGCCGTAAACTTGGCACAGGATATCAATGGTCTGATGCCTGGGGACCACAGATGGATTCCATCTGGAAGAATGTCCCAGATAGTGTCAAATAATAATAATAAAGAAAGAAATAAAAATCTTTTTTTATTATTTTTTTTTTTATTATTATTTGTTTGTTTTCATCAGTTGTATTAGTGGATGTTTTTTTTTTTTTTTTTTCTTTATTCATATTCGTTTTTTTTTTCGTTTGCTTTTATCACTCTTTGTATTGGTTGTTTTTTTAGTAAAAGAGGTATTAGTAGCGAAGAAAAAGAAGAAAAAAAAAAAGAAAAAGAGGTATGTTTAGTTTTGTTATTATTATTATTATATTAGTGGAGATCGTATTTAGTGGTTAGTATGAAAGGGGTTGTGAAATAGGATGGGAATGGGAAACCAAAAAAAAAAAAAAAAAAAAAAATTGTCTCTATCTTTATTTTGTATATACAGATAGTGCACTTGTGTTTATCTATTTATTATTTATTTTTTTTTTTCCCCCTTGACTTACTGTGTGTATGCGTTTGAATGGGAAAGTAGGCGAAAAAAGAAGGAAAAAAAAAATATATATATATATATATATAGATAAATGAAAAGAGTCTGAGAGTCTGAAAACTACAAAAAAAAAAGAAAAATATAAGAATATATATTTGAGAGGCTTTTTTTAAAAGAAATTTAAAATGATCTTATTTTTTTTTTTCTACTTCTTTAAAAAGAATTTTCTTTTTTTTTTCCTTATAAGTTCTTCTTCTTGTCCTTTGCTTAGTGTAGCCTCCATTAACAAATAACAATACACAAAAAAATAACAACAACAGAAGAGTGTAACAGATTAAAAAAAAAAAAAAAAATGCAAAAATCTACCTCTCTACTTTGTAAAGCTCTTTTTGATTTTACTAATCCAGTAAAGTTTACTACAGGGCGAGTAATAGACCGTCCTGTTGCTTTTATTAATGGTTCATTTATTACTCCTCCCTCCAATTCTGCAGGAGTAGCTACTATTGCAGTAGAGGATCCATGTACAAATGAGGTGATTGGTGAAATTCCTAACCTCGGTAAGGAAACCACAGATCAGGCTATTACAGAAGCCCATAAAGCTTTTCATTATTGGAGGGATGTGGTTCCACGAGAGCGGGCTCGTGTGCTGTATCGTTGGTCACAATTAATGGAAAGTTATTCTAAATCACTTGGTCACCTTATATCGCGTGAGTCTGGTAAAGTGTTAGCAGAAGGTATTGCCGAGGCCCACTACGCCGCCGGCTATCTCGCGTGGTACGCTGGCGAGGCTGAAAGAAGTTACGGTGATATCATCAACCCACCACGCCGGGATTTAAATATTTTAGTCCGCCGCCAGCCTGTGGGAGTTGTGGCGGTGGTGACCCCGTGGAATTTCCCTGCGGCGATGTTAACTCGGGCTGTTGGTGGGGCCCTGGCGGCGGGCTGCACGGTGGTGGTGAAGCCCTCAGAGCTCACACCCTTCACAGCCCTCGCTGCAGCCCAGCTGGGGGTGCTGGCCGGCCTCCCTCCTGGAGCTTTACACATATTAACAGGAGACCCACAGCCTATCAGCAACGTAGCCTTGCAACGATGGGAGGTTCGCAAGATATCTTTCACAGGCTCCACACGTGTGGGGCGGCAACTGTATGAGGGATCTGCTGCTACTATGAAACGACTAGGGTTAGAACTAGGAGGGAATGCACCTTTTATTGTCTTTCATGACGCAGATTTAGATCGGGCGGTGGTGGGACTTATGAATGCTAAATTTCGTAATGCAGGACAGGCATGTATTAGTTGTAATCGTATCCTTGTTCATGAGGATGTATATGAGGCATTTCTTTCTAGACTTTTACAAAAAGTAAAAGAATTAAAAGTAGGTAATAGTTTTGATCCTTCTTCCACAATGGGATCACTTATTAATGCTTCTGCAGTAGAGAGAATAGAAGGTGTAGTGCAAGATGCTGTTGAGAAAGGGGCGAAAATTGAAATTGGTGGTAAACGTATTAATGGAAAAGGTTATTTTTTTGAACCTACTATTTTAACTTCTGTACAACATGATTCTATGAAATGTTGTCAAGAAGAAATTTTTGGTCCTATTATTCCTATTATGAAATTTAATTCAGATAAGGATGTAGTAGAAATTGCAAATTCTACACCTGCAGGATTAGCAGCTTATATTTATACACAAGATTATCGAAAACAAATTTATATACCAGAACAATTAGATTTTGGTATGATTGGAGTAAATGAGACTGCATTGTCTTATCCATGTGCACCATTTGGTGGAGTAAAAGAAAGTGGATTAGGTCGTGATGGATCTAAGTATGGTATTGAGGAGTTTCTTGATATTAAGTATATATTGCAATCACGTATATGAAATCGATAAGAAAAGGGGAATGGAGATGGGAGTGAACTATATATAATTCTTTTATTAATTATTAAATAATTATATACATTTTTCTTTTTTTATATATGTATTAATAATTATTATTTTAGTTGTCATTTTATTTTATTTTTTTTCTTACTGCTTTTTGAAAATTCTACTTTCTATTCCTTTTTTTTTTTTTTTTTTCTTTTTCCTTTTAAAAAAGTACTTTGTGGGTTGCTTAAAGTACATAAATAAAACAAATTCTCATAAATATAATTAACCAGGAAAAAAAAAAAAAAAAAGTGGAATAACAGCAAAAAACATATTACAAAGGAAAAAAAAAAAAAAAAAAAGCAAAAAAAAAAGCAAGAAAAAGAGAAAGAATAAAATATGAAACTAATACTTTTCTTCTTTTACATTATCACTGTATTTGTGTTACTTACACACAATAAAGCATTTGCATTTTGTCCATCAAATGGTAACACACATGTTATTTATATAACTTCTAATATGGGAGATAATATATGGTCTTTCGATACTGCAGGACGTTATATTGGTAATGTATTAAATAAATCTTCATTTCCTTTTCGTGTTGATAAACTTCGTGATATGAAATTTGGACCTGAAAATCATTTATATATTTCTAGTGCAAGAGGACAATATAGTCGTATTTTTGCAGTTTCTGGAAATGGATTACTTAATAATTCTCTTAATAGAGAATGTACACGAAATTATTTATTTACTGCTACTACTCAAAATAGTAGTAATCCTTTTCTAGATCACCCATATGCAATGACATTTGATCCTAGTGATGATTCTTTATTTGTCTCCAATCAAAACTCCGCTACTATTACCAAATATATACGTGTCGATGATGGGAAAGCTAAATTTCCTCAATGGGAACCTATTAAAAATATTAAATATACCCTTTCAGCAGGAACAGGCCCAAGTAATATTCCTGATAAAGCAGGACTTTTTGCCTCTTCTTGGAGTAGTGAATATAATTTGGCTTCAGTGCGGGGGCTGACACTTTCCCCACCACTCCCACGCGCGCTGGTGGAGCAGGCGGCCCCCGCGGGTTGGTTTGCCTCTGAAGGAAATTTACTTTCACGATATATTCTTGTCTGTGACCTCGCTATGGATCAAGTGCATGTCTTTCTCTCTCAAACTGGGGAGCATGTGTTTGCGATTCCAGTTCCATCCCCAGTTCAGGTATTATTTCCTTCACGATATGAAAAAGTAATTGAAAAACCAGCATCGTACTTTGATATTCCGCATATTTATATTACAAGTAAAGAAGATGGGATGGTGTATCTTGTTCCATTTGTGGTGCCACCACAACAAAGTGATGTATTTGGTGGAAATTTTAATAATAATAATAATAATAATAATAATAATATGCAACATCATTGGAATTCGTATGCTGTAACGAATAGAAATCCTCAACACTCTTGTAGTGGTATTTATGAAAATCCTTCACATGATATGTTATTAATAGCAGATCGTAGTGGGCGAAGAGTTAGTACATATGCCTCACCCTTTTTAACTGATTATGAAAGTGGTAAAGGTCCATCCCCGTTTCTTGGATATTTTACTTCTAAATTACCTGATCAACCAGAATTTATATTATCTACAGCAGTAGAAGAGCAAAGATCTATTCCTTTTTGTTATGAACTTAGTGAAGATGGTAGATTTCGCTACGTGGCACTTTGCACTGCAGCTTATATTTGGACCTGGGTATTACTTTTTATTTTATTTTTTGCTCTTATAGTTGTTATTGTGCGGGAGGTACGACACTGTCAAGAGCAGCGAGCCCGTAAACGTCATCATAATAATAAATCACAATTACAAGAAATGCCAAGCTCTGAAGAAATTCCTCTTATTGGTAAAACAAGTGAAAAAGGTTATGGTTCTTCTAAATAATATAATTAAAAAAAAAAAAAAAAAGAGAAAAAAAAAAGAGAGAGAGAGAGAAAAAATTTATATGTATTTGTATTAGATGTGTGAATTTGTGTTTGTTTAAAGAAAAAAAAAAAGGAAATTATATTAGTTGCACGTCCAATAAAGTGATTGGGCGATGATTTAAAAAAAAGAAAAAGAAAATAAGAAAGAAATTTAGAATGAAGAGAATATCGTAACCTCACATGACGAATCGTAAAAGGAAAGAGAAAAAACAACAACAAGAACAAGAAAAAAAAAAATATATATATATATATATTTTTTTTTCTTCTTTTAAAGAATATCAAAAAAAAAAAAAAAAAAAAAATTCGAAAAAAAAAAAAATAATAATAATAATAAAATACTCACCCAATCATCTAGGAAAAAAAAAAAAAACAAAACAAAAAAAAAAAAAACAACACACAAAAAAAAAAAAAAAAAAAAAAATAAAAAAAAACCCCCCCAAACAAAAAACAAAAAAAAAAAAAAAAAAAAAAAAAAACTTCAATGATAAATTCACGCCTTATTTTATAGCGAAATATTTATTTGAAACATTTAATTATTAATAATTTGTATTCTTTTTGTTTTTTATCGGGGTGATAAATGCAATTAATTTTTTTTTTTTTTTTCTTTTGCTTTCTATCTATTAATTTATATTTCTATATATGCTTAAATTTCTCTTTTTATTATCTTTTTTTTTTTTGTTTGTTTTTTCAAAGCACTTTCTGTTTGCATTTTGTAACAGAGACATTCACATATCTATATAAATAAATATTGTATTTTATTTATTCTCACATACATTTATTAAATAAAATAACACAAGTTAAAAAAAAAAAAAAAAAATAATAATAATAATAATAAATAAATAAATAAAAAAAAATGTTTCATCGTTCTCATTTATCTTTTCATGGACAAATAAATCGTTCTCAGTCTGTACTTGCCGCCCTCTTACGTATTCGTCAACAATTTCAACGCCCACTTCATCGAAGAGATTTATTTAATCAAAATACACAAACTTTAACTTCTTCTTCTTCTTTATTATCATCATCATCATCATCATTAATAGATAATACAAAAAATAATAGTATAACACAAGAACGTCAACAATTAGTAAAAGATGCAATGAAAATTCTTTCTAAAGAATTACGCGGAGATGAATCTCTTTCAGATGTAGAACCCACAAGTGCAATATTTTGTATAGAAATTGGAAAATTATTAAGTGTTGGGGCCGCCTTTGGAGCTTCTACAAATACACCAAGAATATCAGAAGCATTACAATGGATTTGTGTAAATAAAAAACATTTAATTTCAACACGACAAGTTATGTCAATTTGTATTCCTTTATTAAATTTAAAAGATGGGAAAAATGCTGGGCGAAAGTTTATTATGGAAGAGTTATATGATCCATTACTTATATCATTATCAAATAATTTTGTTAGTAATACAACAACAGAATTAGAATTAAAACAACATCGTAGTGCATTAGTTTCTGTATTTACGCTTATTGGAAGATTACTTGATAATAATAATAATGATACTAGTGATATTAGTGAAAAGATAACAACAATTACTAATAATAGTGATGAAATAATAAATAAAAATGTAAATGTAAAAGATCCTATATTACTTAAAAAAACTGCACATTTACTTTCAAATGCTGTTAATGCACTTCTTCTTTTAAAAGATCATGCATTACCTCCTTTAGATATTTCAGATTGTGTTCATATTATACAATCTTGTCAACGTTTTGAAGAATATGTAGAAGAAGAAATATATGAAAATATAGAAGACAATAATAATAAAAATAATAAAGAACAACAAGAAGAAGAAGAAGAAGATAAAAAAGAATGTATTATTATTTCTAATACAGCTCTTATACGTTTACGACCCATATTAGATGTAGCGCTTAATCTTTCCACAAATACAGGAAAAACAAAACGACCTGCTGAAATTTGTCATTTAATTTCCATTACATCTAAATTAAAAAATAAAAATCATATGACGCAACTCACACATTTAGCACTTTCTCTACTTCCTCCTTCACTTTCATCAGCAACTGCAAAAGATATGTGTATGACTTTTCAATTATTAGTTCGTTTAAAACAACATAATTCACCAGAAGTTGTTGAAACTTTACTTGTAAAACGTGTGGTGGAGGCGGCACGACCAAAGTTATTTTTAATTGCAGAAACACATCAAATAACATTACGACATATTGAATGTTCTGTACTTTTATCAAATATCACTCGACTTGAAGTTGATATTGCAGGAGATCTTGTAAATTTACTGTGTAAATGTTTTATGGCGAATATGGAGTTGGTACAACCTGCACAATTAGTTCCTTTTCTTCAAGGATTATGTCGATATAAAGATAATATTAGTAGTAATAATAATAATAATAATAATAATAGAATTCCAATCTGGGAAAATTCACAACTTCCTGCTTTACTTCCTTGTTTAGAACAGGCAACAGACCGAGTTATAATGTGGGCTTCTAATAATAATAATAATAATAATAATAATAATAATAATAATAATAATAATAATATATTAACAAGTTTAGAGGCGGCACAATTACTTTTAACATTTTCTCAACTTCGTTCTACTAGAGTTATATCTATTTATAATGCATTAGAATCGAAAATAAAGGAAACTGTACATAATTTATCTAAAAATGTTTTTGAAATTAATAATAGTAATAATGATAGTATTGAACAAGTTGGTGTTAATGATAATAATAATATTACAGATAACTTTAAAATTAATAAAATTAAAAAACAAGAATTAATATCTAATAAAATTTTAAATATAACAAATGTTAGTCTCACCTCTATCTGCATGAATGCACTTGAAACTTTTAAAAATGAAGTTGTAACGCTTACAAAAGAAGAAGAAATTTTCCTGCAACGTGCTAGTGAACTTTATAATATATTAAGACAAGGGGCTATTTCTAGTATTTCTCATATACAAGAACCTAAAGGACTTGTTATGCTTTTGCATTTAATTACTTTTTCAGATGTTAATAAGTCTCATCGAATAGATGAAACTATTGAAACTTCTACTGTAGATGATGAAACAACATTATCTAATAATAATAATAATAATAATATTAATAATAATAATAATTCACGATTATTTGATACAGCAGCAGAACAAGTTTGTATTCTTGCACCAAAAGCAAATGCTTATGAAGTTGGAGCTCTTGCAAAAATTATAGGAGATTTATTTTATAAAGGATATATTGATCCATTAAAAGCAAATAAAGCTATTGAAGCTTTATTAAAACAAAGTGAAAATTTAGAATTAAATTTATATGATACTCAATCTCTTTTAGATGGAATACGAAAATTACATATAATTTCTATACCTCCTTTATTTTTAAATCATATTACAAAATTATTACAAAAAAATCCTAAAAAAACAACCTTTATAATTAGAAAATTATTACCTATTTTAAAATCTTCTATAATTAAAAGTAATGAAATGGAATCTTTAATAAATTTAACAGAAGTATCAATGAATAATGCTTATTCTTTAATGTTATCAAATTCTTCTTTACCTCCACAAATACGTGATATTTCTTTATTTGCATATATTTTAGCACAATTATATGATATTTTATCATTTGAAGTACAAATAAATGAAAAATATGAAACAGAAGAAAAAGAAAACGAAATAGAGATAGAAGAAGAAAATATAAATATGGAAGATATTATAGAAGAAACAAATGATAATTTTAATAAATTAAAAGAAATTACTCATAAAGCATTTAATGCTTTAGGTGATTCTGCATGTTCATATTTACAGAGACAATTACAATATGGTAATTTTAATAATAATAATAATAATAATAATATTCTAAATCATATATCTCCACAAGAATTAGTAATGCTTATTCAAAGTTTTGATAAAGTAGGAGTTCAACACCACTCCCTTTTATATGAAATTCTTCCACTTGTGAGAGATATTTCTGAATCAATGGAACCATTAGAACTTTCACTTTTATTAAATTCATTTGCTAGACTTGGGGTTTGGAATGGAAGAGTATTAAATGCATTAGCGTTTAATGTTTCAACACAAGTGCAACATTGTACATTAAAACAATGTCAATCTATTTTACAATCATTACAAGCTTCAAAATTTCTTCGCTCAAATGTTTTTATTTCAACACCAGAGTTAAATGAAAATATATCAAAAGATTGGAATATAATTCATAATAATAAAGATAATAATAATAATAATAATAATATTAATCCATTAGTGACATTAGCAACAAGTGTTATTAAAAGAATGAGTTTTTTAATTGAAAAACCGGATTATGTTTCTGCTGTATTAGAATCCCATAGTTTAGAAGATATTATTTCTGTTATTCGTGTTATTGGTTTCTTTGATCTACCCCCACAACCTATTTTTGATTCTTACTTTGGTATAGGAATTATGAAATTAAATTCTTGTTTTAAAAAGAATAAATTGGATAATATTTCTACACGGGAAATACGTAAACAATTATTAAGTAGTATTTCTTTAATGGGATTTGTTTATAAAGTTCGAAAATATAATCGTCAATGTTTATCTGCAAGATCTATTATAAATTCATTAACATCTCAAAATTTATCGAATTCTTTATTAGTTTCTGTTTTAAATTTAATGCCTGAAGAAAAAATTGGAGAATTTTATTATTGGCGTTGTGTATTTGCTATGATATATGATATTAAATTTACAAAAGAAGAAGCTTCATTAATTTTACAAATAATTTCTGATAAATTACAAATGGAAGATGTATTACGAAATCCTAGACGTGTAAGTACTGTTTTACGTTATTTAACTAAAATTAATTGTAACGATATTGGAGATTCTATTGTAGTAAGTAAACTTATATTAGATTCTACAGAAATAATTTATAATAAAATGTCTAGTTTTAATGAAACTAATAATAATAGTAATAATTCTTTACTAGTTTGTTCAACAACAGCAACAGCTACAATAATAGAAGCTCTTTGTTTTAGTAGACTTATTACCCATAATAATAATAATATTAAAAATAATAATAATATTAAAAAAGAAGTCAATTTAATTTCTTTCTTTACTCAACACCTTATAAAAGGTAATGAATCTATTTTATCTACTTCGGAAGCTTGTATTGCTTTAATGGGATTATCTATAGGAAGAGATATGAAGAAAAAAACAAAAAATACAAATATCACTCCTGATATATTAACTTATTTAAATAATATTCAACATCATATTCTTATGAAAGAAAAACAATTAACAGTACATGATGCTGTAAATATAATAGTTGCAGCTTCATTTTCTAAAGAAATTCCTATTATAGAAAAAGATATAATGAAATGTGCCTCACGTGTATTAATAAATCAAATGGGTAAAACAGATAAAACAGGATTATGGCTATTACCAGAAATATATCGTCTTGTAATGTCTGGAAATTCTTGTTTTATTTCTTTGTGTATGCAATTTTATTCTAATAATAATAATAATAATAATAATAATAATAATAATAAAGAAAATGAGGAAAATGGAGGAAAAGAAATTTTACAAGTTTTTGAAAGAATTTTACCAGCATTACTTCGTGCTCTTCGTGCTTCTGAAAAAAATATTGCCCCTACATTGAGTTATGATTGTAGAAATAATGTAGCGAAAGAGTTTCAAAAGTATAAAGATTTAAAAATTGATATGGAAGGAATTAAAGAACTTGTAAAGGATAATTATGATAATAACTGAATAATATTATATTAAGTCATGCATATATATTTTTATATATATATTTATAATGAGAAAAAAGAAATTAATTTTATTAGAGATGTGAAACAGCGGGATAAAGTAAAAACATCCCCCCCTCCCCCCAAAAAAAAAAAAAAAAAAAAAAAAAGATCTATATCTGCATATTTATATATAAATCTTGTAAAAGTATTTTTTTTTCTTTCACATTAATTTAAAAATTTACTTCAATTTTTCCCATTTTTTTTTTTTTTTTTCTATTAAAAAAAAAAAAAAAAATAGACAAGTACATAAAAAAAAAAAAAAAAAAGAAATCTTTAATTTTTACTCTTATTATTATTGTTCTTTGCATTTCAAATTATGCTATCTGATGCAGAATTTTCTCATAAACTAGATGTTGCCTTAGCTCCTATATCTAAAATATTTCAACACCCCATTCCTTTTCATAATAGACTCAATGCATTAGGAGGTTCTCTTAGTGAAAATAAAAGAATATTATTATTTAACTCCTCCCAACATCGTCTCTCTGCTAGTTATAATAGTAATAATAATACTAGTAGAAGTAATGAAATAACACCTGGTGAAACTCAACACAATAATAATAATAATAATAATACAGAAGCTCTATTAACTCAAATTGCCAAAGCCGAATGTGAGGCCCGCATTGAAGGATTACAAGAATGGTTAACTCAGGCCAAAGAGGGAAAATATATGGGTGAAAAATGCCTTTCAGTTCTTTATAATCTTTCAAATTGTTTAACTTCAATGCGGGAGGTGACAGGGGCGGTGCAGGAGCAAAGTAATCATTTAAGTAACAACGCCTCCGCATTAATGGTGCGTAAAACAAAATTAGAAATGGTACAAGAGGAATTGCAAAGAATGATTCAACACTTTTCAAGAATTGAAAGTTTAACACGAGAAAGTGAGCAGGCAACATTATCGGCAATTTCTGCAAGATATCCGAATATGTTACAAGAGATGGAAGAGGAAATGCAATTTTTATCACGAAATCCACAATTTTTATCTTCCAAAACATATGCTACGAAATTAGCATTAGCGCAGCAAAAAGCTTTTCAATGTCTTAGAGATGCTATTATATCTTCTTTTATTTCGGCACAAAATAATACAGTGGATTCTAGTGAATATAAAAATGCATTTTATCAAGGATTAGAAGAAGAGAAAGAAAAAGAAGTAGCATCAAATGTAGTAGTCACAACAAGTGAAACTAATAATAATAATAATAATTCTAGTATAAAACGTAAATCTTTACCATTTCCAGATAATGAAGAAAATTTTGAAGCTAAAAAAGCCATATCTGAAGCCCTTCAAAATATTAATAATATTTTTCTAACAAAATTAGATGAAAAAGCTTCTCTGCGACGTATGATGGAGGCTCGTGGTGGAAGTGAAAATCAAACAGAAGATGATATGAATGAAAATGAAATATTTGAAGCTTATCGTGAGGTACGTGTTGTAATTATAGGGCCACTACTTCAAAATTGGTTAGAATCATGGTGTAGTGTAAATATAGGAGCAAAACAAATGACACAATTAGTAAGTAATCTTTGTATATTAATGAAAATTGTTTTAATGCAGGAGAAAGAAATTTTTGATTATATTTGGCTTAGAGAAGATTTTAGTGCTCGTATATTTCCGCAATTAATTTCTGGAATATCAAATGAAGTATATCAAGTTTTTCGTTCTCGTCTTTTACAGGTGGATGAATTAGAAGAATTAGCAGAAACTATAGAAGAAATACAACGAACTAATTCAAAACAAGATATAATTGCAGAACTTGGTGATCTTTTTACTAAAATGATTCAAGATGCACAAGAACGATTAATATTTCGTACAAGTGTATTTTTACGTCAAGCTATAGTTCGATGTTCTCCAACGAAAGAAATAATTCAAAAATATATTTCTTATAATAATAATAATAATAATACCACCACCACTACCACAATGTTTGATGATAATCTTCCTTATATTCCTGCTTTAACCAATTGTGTTGCTTTATTACGATTATTATATCCTTGTTTAGAGTTTTCTGCCTTTTCTGTATTTGCAGAGGAGGCAATTCACTGTACCCTTATTCAAGTTCAAGAACTTGCAAAAGTTATGGGGCAACAAAAAGTAGAATTTAATATTTTAAAAAGTTTATTATGTCAACTACAACACCTCTTGCATCTTCGTGAGGAACTCGCGCGTATTGATGAAAATATAACAGTTGTAGAAAAAAGTATTGATTTAACTAAAATTGCCCAACGTCGACTTGAAATTGTACAATCCTCTCGAGAAAGTAAAAAAGATGTGGAGAGTGAAATTAAAAATTGTTGTGATAATTTAGTGCGAAGTTTCATTGCAGAAGTTTCCTCTCCACTTATTGGAATTGCAAGAAAAAATAATAATACAAGTGAAATTCAATTAGCTGTAATAAAAGTAGAAGAAAAATGGAAAAGTATAGAAAATTTATTACAAATATTTATTTCAAATCCCTTAACACGAGAAATTCTTTTGCGTCCTGTGAAATTACGGCTAGATGAACTTTTACATGAAACTAATACAATTCAGCAAGAAAAAAAAGAAAAAGAAAATCAAAGAGAAATAACAGAGAAAGTAAAAGAGTTATCTACTCCAATTATACCAAGTGAAAGTAAACCCGCAAATGATATTTCAAATGAGAAAGAAGAAGAAAAAAGAGAAAAGAAGGAAGAAATTCAACAAGAACAATTAGGAATACCTGAAACTCAACTTGAAGAGAGAAATTCAGATTTGATTTAATTTTATTTGATGATTAAATTAAAAAAAAATATTGCTATTATTATTATTATTATTATTATTTGCATCTAAAGTCTTCTCATACATATATATATATATATATCCCCAAAAAAGAGAGTTTTTTTTTTTCCTATTATTTTTTTTTTTTTAAAATCTATTTCTTATTTGAATTTATATATATATGTGTGTTTTTTTTTTTTTTTACATTTCTTTCTCTTTTTATTCTTTTTTATTTTACTATAAATATAAAGAGGTGTATGCCGTGTAATCCTTTAGCGTGAAGGGTACTGTAAGATCGCCTTCTGAAGTAATTGAAAAAAGTCAACAAAAAAAAAAAAGAAAATAAATAAAAAAACAAAACAAAAAAAAAATATATATATATATATATATATATATATATATATATATAATGTTTAAATTTTTAGCTGCTATTAAAAAAGCTAGTGGTATCACACACAATGATAATAACAATAATAATAATAATAATAATAATAATAATATGAATAAACAGAGAGAAGAAGAAGAATCTAAAGAGTTGTCTAAATTTTTAGAATCTCCTTTAACTGTTGATATACGTAATGCTTTGATACAATTAGAAAATTTATCTCATACTTCATCCATACATCCGTATCCTTCTTCAACGAATACATGTTTGGAAAAATTTATTTTACAATTATTAGTTAAAGATTTATCTGATATTATAATTCCTGTTCGATTGATGCATATTTTACTTAAACGTTTAGGCCTTGCTTGTGTGAATTTTAATGAAAAAGAATTAACAAATTTTTTGCAAGATTCTTTACCATGCATACATATGCTAATTACAAATAATTTAAAAAGAAATATTACAATTATGTTAGAATTAGGAATTGATGAACATTTACTTTTGGTTTTACAATTTATTCAATCAGGACTTATAACTCGAACAACATTAGGAACAGAAACAATGTCAAAATCAACAAATCATCAAACAAAAAAATTTGAAGAAAATAATAATAATAATAATAATAATAATATTTCTTTTGATTTAGTTAATTCTTCAGAAATATTTGTTACAAGACGTAGAATAATAATGAATATTCTTTATATTACTTTAAAAATATTATTATCACTTCATTCTATATCTGCACCAACAGAAGTAAATGCTACTGGAATTTCAAATAATGAATTAGCAAAAGGATCTTTTAGATATCGATCAGAAATGAATAATAATACTTCTTTAATTGTTACAAATTCTACTTCTATTAATAATAATAATAATAATAATAATAATTCTGCTGTACTAACTTCATCCTCAACAGTAGTAACAACAACAACAACTTCAACATCATCTTTAACATCTTCATTTAATTTGCAACAATCTTCTTCTTCTAAAGAAGTAAATGCATCAACTAATGTTAGTAGTAATAATAATAATAATAATTGTGAAAATATGACTGCAACTGTTAGAGCAATTTTAATAGAATGTAGTCATATTTTTTTATATTGTTCAAAAGGTGCAATAAATTTAGAAACATCAACACAAGAAAAAGAAGAAGTAAAAGAAAAAAAAGAAAAAGAAATAATTACAGAAGTTCTTTGCTCTTTAGCTCTCCTTATACTTAACTTATGTCAAGAACCAAATGAACAAGTTATTAATACTTCACTTGCAGGTATAGGTGTTCAATTGGCTCGTTTTCTTGCTATAAAAGAAGAAAAAGAATTAAATTTATTATTAAGACAATTATCGTGTAGTTTAGTACTTGTTACAAAACTATTAAAAGAATCTCCTTTAATAACTATTCAAGCTATGAGTTCAGTTTATTTTTTTGATAATTTAGTTGGAGCATTACAAGTTATTGGTGAAAATTATAAATGTGCCTACAATAATGAAAGTTATAATAAAATGAAAAATGAATGTCTTAAAGAATTAATTTCTATTATGGATATTGAAACATTTCGTGTTGAAAGACTTTCAGATAGAATATTACAAATACCAAGGCCACGTTTTGAAAATCTTTCTGAAAATAATAATGTGGATGAATTTTTACATTCCTATCTTGGTTTATTAGAAACTCAACGTTATGCAAAAACAATGAATGAAGTTCGACGAGATCCTGCAATTCTTCGTTATTTTACAGAAATTGAATTAACTTTATTAAAAACTTTTTTAGAAGCACCTGATAGACTTTTATCTAATTCATGTATGTATGATACATTAATGAAGTATGTTATAAATTATATTCCAATAAGTGAGGTAATATTAGCTGAGAAAAAAAGTAATAATTTTTTAAAATCATTAGTTAATGCAGGATTATATCGTACTTTATTTTATGAAAAATCTTTTATAGCATTTCGAGAAGATCCACGTTTGTTATATGCATCTATATATTTACTACATTATATGCTTCTTCGTCCATTAATAAATTTAGAAGATAATGTAGAAAATGAAGTTGGTGTTATTCTTGATACACTTCTTACCAGTAATAATAGTAATAGTAGTAGTAATAATAATAATAATAATAATAGTTTGAGTACAAGTAATAATAATAATGATAGTAGTAGTAGTAGTAGTGGTAATAATGAAGAAAAAATTAAAAATTTAAAAGATAAATTAAATTTACCATCAATATTATGTGCTATTTTACTTTCTGCTGTTCATGGTCCAAATTCTACATCTGTAGTTTCTATTATTCTTCAAAATAATGGTATTTCTATATTAGCTGCAATTGCACAAAAATCAAGTAGTTTTAAAAATAATGAAATAAAACAAATAAATAATATTGGTGGATGGGTAACTTATCTTCTTACTAAATTAATGCATCAATCTGAAGTTCAACAAGGTGTTTTAACAACTGAAGCAGGTATTGCATTATCTCTTTTAACAGTAAAAGATATTCGTCAAGATGCCGAACAAATGCTTTTATCACTTCTTTCTCATCGTTGTTCTGAAATTGAATATACAAAACGAATGACAATGTTAGCAAAATATGTTTGGGAATCTATAAGTCAATGTATTCAATTAGATAAAGAAAATTCAAATTTACAATTTGATAATAATAATAATAATAATTATAATAAAGATGATGATTATATTTTTTTATCTATTTTATATTGTATTCGAAATGCTATTCATATACTTCGTACAGATTCATTATCTTGGGGACCTGTTCGTCAATTACAAAATATATTATGTGGAGATATAAATATAACTCAAGATCCTTTTCTTATTTTATTACATAAAGTATCTTTACCTTGGTATGATGTTAAAATTTCATATGGTCTTTCATCTATTATACGAACTATTGCAATGCTTATTCAAGGTAATCCTTCATTACGTGAAAAACTTTTTCAAACTATTACTCCAGAACAATTAGTACATTGTTTTAAAAATTCTTGGTTTTCTTCTTCTTATAATAATAATAATAATGGTGGATCATCTTGGCAACAATTTGTACAATGTATTTTATCTCTTGTATATGAAGAGGATTTTGAACTTTCAGAAGATACATTAAATTCAAGACGAGTTATATATTTTAAAAAAGAAAATACAGAAGATACTGTTATACAAAATCCAGAAATTTTACCACCTTTATTACATTTATTTACAAAATTTACAGAATTTAAAAAAAAACATCGTGATGCATTAGAATATCTTCTTAAACGTATTTTACAAACCTTAAAATCTTCACGTGTTTCATTATGGATGGTAGCTAATGCAGGTTTATTTGAATCTTTAACTTCTTTAATTCCTATTGTAACTGGTACTGCTCTTCTTGAAATAGTACAAACTCTTATTATGAATATTGCTAGTCATCATATAAGTGTTCGTGAAACAAAACAACTTCTTATAAGTATTGCTCATTCAAAAAATGAAGAAGAACGAAGAATTTTTGTTCCTATAGTTATAGAAGTATTTAATGTTGCCTCATATGCTTTTTTAAATTGGAGAACAGAACAAAAAAATTATATAGCATTTCGAGAATATAGTGGACCTACAGGAGTTAAAGCAATTTTAACAGATTTTCCTCAAGATGGATATACAGTTTGTATGTGGTTACGTTTAGAACATCGTGTAGATTGGCGTAGACCAAAATGTATATTTTCTCTTCAAGGATTAGAAAAGAAAACGATATTTGAACTTTTAGTTACATCTAATGGAATTTCTGTTATATTTCAAGATTTACAAAAAAAGATAATTGAAATAGATCTTGGTTGTACTATTACTCCACAATCATGGACACATTTAACGGTAATACATCGTCAAACAAGTTTTCCATTCTCTGGAAGTGAATTTACATTATTTATTAATGGTGCAGAAGTTTCCACAATGACAAAAGTAAATTATCCAAATTTAACTCGTGGTTTTTTTTATATTGGAACACGTGGGGAGGATATTGAGCAACGCTCTTCTTGTAGTTCCTTTACAGGACAAATGACCGCATTATATTTTTTTAATCGCCCATTACCAATAAAAGAAGTAATGGAAATATTTTTAGAAGTAAGTGGAGTTTCAAGTATTAAACATGGAGCTGCACAAATTGCAGTTTATGTAGATCCTAGATTTGGTGAACGAGGGCAATTGCATAATTTCGCTGCATTAATGCGAGGAAAACCATCAGAGCGTCCTCTAATAACATATGAAGGTACAATTTCTTGTAATACAAATAGTATAATTGATTCTATTTGTGTATTAGGTGCGTTACAAACTGTTGTGGTGCCGTTATTAGTATTATTAGTAAATCCGCAATTACCTTTTCAATGTCGAATTCCTCTTACAAAACGAAAACCGGTTTCAGAAATTACACGAAAAGCTGTAGATGATATGTTAAAACTTGTAGAATCCCTTTTAGTAAGTAATATAGTACGTGCAGATGTAATAGAAGTTGGTCTTTTTCCTATTATTGCCCATTTACTTCAACAATTTAATGAATATCATTGTCCTAAACTTCCACAACGTTTTTCTAATCTTTGTAATGCACTTATTTCAGATAATTCTATATTTGATATTGCATATACGACCTTATTTCTTTCAGGAGAATTGCTTCATTCATGTAGTGAATCTACTCAACTTATGTTAATTAAAACACAATATATTATGTGTAGTTCTAATAATGAAATACAACGACGTATACGTGGATTAGATTTACCTAATTTTCTTGCAAGTGAAATAGCTTATTTTTATAATACAAATTCTTCACATCATCATTCTATGAGAATAGAAATATTTCGTCTTATGGATGCAATTTTGATAGATCCTATAACTATGAATGATGCAGATGCTATTATTCGTCTTGTTATATCAATTATAGAACAACAACAACAACAACAACAATATAATGAAGAAGAAAATGATAAAAAAAATAAAGAAGAACCTTTAATTTTACTTGAAATTTTTGAACGTGTACGTACTCTTATTACAAGTAAAAGTTTTCTTTTAGCTGCTTATATGGGTAAAAAAAATTTTGGTGCAATTCTTGTTCCTCTTTTAACAGATTTTCGTTCTTCTGTTAGAAATGAAGCTCTTTTACTTTTTTGTTTACTTGTAAGTCGATCAAGACGAACACAAGAACTTTTAAATCCAACTTTATTATCAACACATGAGGCAGTTCATGTTTTAAATGCAGTTTCTTTATCATGGCTTCGTGATAAATTACAAACTACAACTGTAGATATTACATTATATGAAACTCTACGTGCTGCTTTAACATGTCGTTTTGATGTTTCTTTAAGAGAAAAAATTGAATTACGTGATGATGATAAAATTATTTTCGCTCCTGCTTTTACTCCATTACTTCAAATGATGAAAAGATGTCAAGATAAAAAAATGAAAATTAAAGCAATGAATGATATTGCTACTTTAGTTCAACAAGATTCTTCTGCATGGAAACGAATAGTCTCTGTACCAGGATGGTATGCAAGTATTGTAGATTTATATCTTTCAGAAGATGAATTTCGTAATGAAAAAATAATAGGAGAATCAAATTTTTTAATATCTACAACTTCTATTTTTTCAAATGTTTTATTTCAAGTACTTTTAGAAGAAACTTATGGAGCATCTGAATTAGAACTTTTAGTAGCTTACCTGGTTCAACAACGTGCTCATATTCTTTTAAATTCTGTTTTACTTGGAATAGTAGAAGAATATATAAATTTATTATTAACTCGTCGAGATGCTGTTGGGGGAACTAATTTTGGTCTTGGTAGTCAAAGAGCTGCTACAAATTTAACAGCATTATTATTTGTAATTGAAGATGTTTTATTTTATTCTGCAACTACATATCAAGTTTATGGAGTTTCACGACAAACAGATTCGCAACGTAAACGAGGTTATACAGAAGAAGAAGAATTAGTAGTAATACGATCTGCAATATCTTCTTTAGAAGATAAAAATAATATTAATAGTAATGATGAATCAGAAAGTGTTTGTTTTTTTACAGGAGATTTAATGCAACTTCGTATAGCTCCTGATGATGTTTGGCTTCATACTGAAATTGCAGTACGTACAATGAATCTTATTACAATTCATAGTTCAATTTTAAATTCTGGTGGAACAAATAATACTAGTAGTTTAGAATTATTTCCAAAAGGACGTCGTTTTAGAAAAGGAGGATTTATAAGATTATTTGTACGTTTATTTCGAGTTGTTTGTAGTTTTACATTACGAAATACTACAATATTAGATAATATATTATTTTTAGCAGCTCGTTGGGTTCAAATTATAGAGTATGATCAGGGTTCTTTTTTACTTTTACGACGTCAAGTAATAGATCAAAAAGAACATTCTCCTTTATCTGGTTCTATGATTATGATTTTAAGTCTTCATGAACTTCTTGATAGACGATTACGATTTTCATTACAAGGACCCTCCGCACGTTTTCAAGATGCTAATCATGAAATTTTAGATCGTATGAAATGTTTATGTATTTTACATAAAAAAGCCTTAACCCAAATGCAAATATTTCAAACTGAGATTCCATCTAAGGATAGTGCCCCACAAACTCGTAAAGGAACATTAGATTGGCTTTGTCACAGAAGTCGTGAAAATTCTATTATTGATTTTGTAGAAGTTGCCTCTCGTCAGGACTATGATGTTTTTATTTCACATTGCACTGTAACAATGGAACGAGATCAATTAACAGAAAAAGGTATGGCACGACAAATTGAACAAGAACATACAAAAATTATGACACAATTACATCAAATTATTACAAATCTTAGTGTAGATCGTAAAACAATGTTGGAAGCCTTAGATCATCATATTCAAATTGCTTCTATAGAGGCAGAAGAAAATATATCTTCATCTGATCGTTTTACACCAATTGCTGGTAAAAAAATTGCGACTATTACATTTAATGGAGTTTGGACACGTTTTCTTGAACGTTGTAAAGGAACTATATGGGATCTTGATCCTGCAGGTCAACATAGTACAAAATATGTACGATTATTAGAAGTTGAACAGCAATTACTTATTCGTAGAAAATTACATTTTGATTCTAATGGAACAAATCATGCAAATATAACTACATTAGGAACACCTTCTGTATATTCTCAAACTATTGGAAAACAACAATTACGTTTAAGTGGAGGAGAACATGTATTATTATCTTCAGAAGAAATTCAAAATGAAGAAGAAGAAGAAAATAATAATAGTAATAAAGAAAAAGAAAAAGAAAAAGAATATGAAGATTTTAGTAATATTTCACTTTTATCAAAAATATCAGAAACAAAACAAACTGTTCATTTTTCTATGTCATGTGAAGTACCTTATATGATGCATTGTTGGAGTGCTACTTTAACTATAAGAGAAAGTGATCTTTGTATATTTTTTGATGAAGAAAATAAATCTTATAATCAACGAATAGCAGATGAGGCAGAAAAATTATTAATGAAACCAAAAAGTATTATTTATCCTTCTGGTCATACGGCTATTCTTGCACCTGGAAGAAGATTTCGTATGCGTCGTAGTGCAGTTGAAATTTGGTTTCGTGATGGACGTAGTGTATTAATTAATTTTTCTACAATTTCAGATATGAGAGCAGCTGTTAATAATATACGTATAGCAGCAGAAAGACATAAAATTTCTTATCTTCCTTTTTGTGTATTTCAAGAAAATCCAAAAAAAGAACCTTTACTTTGGAGACGTATGGAACAATGGCGGGATCGTGAAATTTCTAATTTTGATTATTTATTATGGTTAAATTTTTTTGGAGGTCGTACACTAAATGATTTAACACAATATCCTGTTTTCCCCTGGGTTTTAGCCGATTATACAAGTGAAAAACTTGATCTTGAAAGTAGTTCAACATTTCGTGATTTTACTTTACCTGTTGGAATTTGTGGTGGAACTAGTTGTAAGGCACGTGTAGAAATGAGATATGAGGAAACAAAACAAGTTGGAGATGTTCCAGCACATTATTTCACCCATTATAGTTCTCCTGCTGTAGCTTTATATTATATGATTCGTATTGAACCTTTTACAACATTACAAATTGTTTTACAAGGTGGACACTTTGATCATGCTGATAGAATGTTTCATTCCATGGCTGCATGCTGGCATGGGGTAACTACAAATTCACAGGATGTACGAGAACTTATTCCAGAATTATTTTATATGCCAGAGTTATGTATAAATAAAAATTGTGTTAAATTTGGGTGTAAACAAGGAGGACAACCAATGGATGTACTGGAATTACCTCCATGGGCAAATGGAGATCCTTATGAATTTATATATCGTATGAGAGAAGCTCTTGAAAGTGATTATGTTTCTTCAATGCTTCATCATTGGATTGATTTAATTTTTGGTTATAAACAACGTGGTAAAGAAGCAATAGCGGCACTTAATGTTTTTAATTGGCATTCTTATGAAGAATTAGATAAAAATAGAGGTGGAGATGTAGATCAACAACTTTTAATTGATTCTCTTGATAATATTGGACAAACTCCTATTCAACTTTTTACAAAAAATCATGTAGAACGACGTTCACAAGATATTTTAGATCCTTTAAATTGTATATTAAGTATTAAAACAGTTGATATTCGTCGAATGTGTTCTCGTATAGCTCGTTTAGTAATTTTTGGTTCAGATCGAGTTCTTGTCGTTGGTGGAAATGGAGCAGCTTTATTATTTAGACTTATTGTTACTCCTGTTACAAAACGAAGTAAACGTTCATTTGATTCTATAAATAATAATAATAATAATAATAATAATTCAGATACTAATACTACCACAGGTATTATTACTCCATCTGTTACAACAACATCTACAATTACTGGAAATATTATATCCTCCTCCAATAGAAGTAATTTCATTTCAATGAATACTTTTATTACAAATCGTGTTCGACCTAGTTTAGATATACTGGAAGATTTTGAACGTCGTACGGCGCCGCTTTCACCTGGACTAGTCCCAAGTATTAATAATAAAAAAGGTGGACCTTGTGAAATGGATAATGTGGCTGTACTTTCTCTTGATAGTGAAGTATTTATTGCATTTGGTGGCCTCTTTGATAATTCAATAGCAATTCGTCCTTTAGAAACTTCATCTTTTTTTGCTGAAGAACGTTTAAATGCTCATCGTGGGCGAGTTATTAAACTAACAGCAAGTTTAGATAGTCAATATATTGTAAGTGGAGCAGAAGATACAACATTTATTGTTTGGAGTTGTCATTTACAACAAGGACGAGGGAAATTACATGTGGATTTACTTTTTACAGTATACGGGCATGAGGATAATCCTACTGCAGTAGATATTAATCCAATATTAGATATAGTAGCAACAACTAGTAAAGATGGGGTTTTAATGTTACATAGTCTTAGTAGTAGTAGACTTGAAAGAAGTTTACGACATCCAGAAAAGTATGCAATTGATCGTGTTTTAATTCAATCTTCTTGTTATGTACCAAATATTTTATATTTTTCAAATACAGATTATGTTATTCATCAAATTAGTATTAATGGGGTAACATTACGTTCAATGAATATACCTGGTAAAATTACAAGTTGGTGTATTACTCCTAAACAGTATATTATTATTACAACTGCACCACATATAAAATCAAATATATTAGAAGATTCAAGTGGAATTGTTATATTTTTACATTCTTTTTATTTAACTCATCTAAAATCTGTTTCTTGTCCAATGTCTAGTGTTAATAGTATACTTTCTTGTTGTGCGGTACATCCATATAATCCGCAAGTAATTATATGTGGATCTTCTGAAGGATCACTTTCTCTATTACGTATAGAGTATTAGTAAATTATTACTATTAATTATTTCCTTATACTTAAAAAAATATCTATATAAATGAATTCCCAATTTAGAATTAGGGGAAAAGATTCATTCTCTCTCTCTATTTCTATATATATATATACTGAAAAGAAAAAAATAATAATCTTCTTTGGAGAAAAAAAAAAAAAAAAAGAAGTGAGGAGTAAAGGCAAAAAAAAAAAAAAAATGTTTTTATTATACTTTATAACTGTATTTTTTTTTTTTTATATCTACCTTTTACTTCATCTTCAAAAAAAGAAAAAAAAAAGAAAATATTATTTAAGTTGAAAAGGACAAGAAGAGTTAATTAATTTAGTAATACTCTATATATATATATATATATATATCTTTAGGAAGAAAAATTTTATTATTATTATTATAAATGGTAGGTGAAAAACTTCGAATTCACTCTGTAACTAGCAGTGATGATTATCCTAGTACTCCACTAACATGGGGATCTCCTACAATTTCTACAGTACGTGGATGGCGTAAAATATTATATGAAAAGCAACCATATGAAGATAATTATGTTGATCCTGAACAATTTATGCAAGATTTAAGAAAAAATGTAAATTTAAAAACCTATGAATATGGAAAAGTTGTTATGGATACTTTTGTTATAGTTCAACAATTATCTTTTGTTGTTTTTTTTCTTTTTACATTTGCTATGATTATGACAGATAGAGTTAATGCCTATGCTTTATCATGGATTAATGCTACATTATTTGCTCTTACTTTTGTCTTTTATGTTCAATTACAACGTCATCAATCATTAGAACGAGGAGAAGTTCCTATTCCTCTTTTGAGTCATGTATTAGAATTAGGTCGACAAGTACTTCCTTTAGGAGCTATTTTAGTTTTACTTTCACCAGCTTTACAAACTTTAACAGTTACTTATAGTGATGATACTATTGTAGCACTTAGTACTTTTGCTTTATGCCTTCATGTGTTATTAACCGATTATAATTATTTAAATTGTTATACTACAAAATATCAACAAAATATCGCCGTAAATGCTGCCACCTTTGGTACTATTCTTGTTGCCTCTCGTATTAAAAGTCCTTTTCATAGTGGAGCTTTAATAACATTTGGCATCCTATGCTTTACACTTTCCCCAATTCCGCGACATCACTTAAAACGAACTTCACTAACGGCTCATGTTGGGTTAACATTTGCACTTTGTGGGCTGGCGGCGGGCTGCCTGATGCAAGTTCCTTTATTAGCGGTGGCCTATTCTTTATTATTAGTCGCCGTCTCCCTTGTCATTCCCTGGTGGTTTGTCACCCTGCACAGTAGTATGAAAGTACAAATTAATGGGCCGTGGGATGAGGCGAAGCCAACGAATAGTGCGGCGGCGGCGGAGTGGGCGAATGCAGGTTTACTACGATAAAGTTGTTGTTGTTGTTTTTGTTTTTGTTTTTTTTTCTTTTCTTTCTTTTTTTTTTTTTGTTAGTTAGTTTGTTTGTAATGTTATTTGTTGTTTGGGTTCTTTTATTTTATTTTTATTTTGTTTTTTTTTTTACTCCATATTTTTTATTATTCTTTAGTTGTCTCTCTAGTGCAACAAGAGTAAATTAAAAGCAAAAAGAAAGGGAGGGGAAAAAAGAAATAAATAGGTAATAAAAAAGTAATAATAATAAAAAAAAAATAATATATATATATATATATATATACTTGTATTTTTAAAACAACAAAATTAAAAAAAAAAGAAAAAGTAGTATAAAAATAATAGTAATTAAGAAAAAAAAAAAAACTATTACTCTTCTACCAAAAAATTCTTTTATTTAATATGGCTACTCAAGGCTACTATGGTGGCTATTCCCTTATTCGCACCAACCCCACAACTCATACATCTTCTACTTCTGTTAACACAGATAAGATGGGAGCCACCTCCTCTGGACTTACTCGAAGTGGAATATTAACTTCAACTAATAATAATAATAATAATAATAATACTAATATAAGTAATAATAATACAGGAATAGGATTATCTCGTATGAATTTCGCAGCTTGTAACTCTGATTGGATGCCGTCCCTCGCGAAGTCCACCACCGCCGGGGCTCGTGCTGCTGTTACTCCAATTGATGCTGTGGGAGTTATTCCAACAGGAATGGGAGTAAATAATACAAAATTAATAAATAATACAAATATAAATAATACAATTCCTACAGGAAGTGAGTCTGCAGCCCAGGCAATGCTTCTTCGAGCTTTTATGGGAGTGCAAAGTATTTACCGCGGGGCCCCACTCCGAGTTACAAGGAATACTAATAATAATAATAATAATAATAATAATGCAGGGGTAGGGGGAACAAATATTACAAAAGCAACTGCAATGCATTCTTCTTCTACTACTACTACTACTACTACTACTACTAATATCACAAGTGCGCCTAGGCCAATAGAATTTAAGAAAAAAATTCCTACAATTCCAAATCCAATTGGAAGTGATACTTGGGGTGCTATCAGTGATGTTAATTTCACAGCAAAGTCAAGTGTCATTGCAACAACTTATCAACAATCAAGAGGCCGCCCTGTGGCACCAATGGCAATAGGAGAATTTATGGTTGATATTGAAGGAGAATCAAGAGTAGCTCGGAGAGGGCCGGAGCCTATTTTCCGTGATTTAATAAATACAAATTCTTATTTAGAAAATAATACCTACACGGCATTCTCACGCACTACAAATAATAATATTAATAATAATACTAATAAAAAACGAAAGGAATTAATTCCAGTAGATGGACTTATATCATTACGTCAACAACAATATCAATCCCAACAACAAGAACAAAAAGAACAAAAACATCCTGTACCACCACTTCCTATATCTACTAGCCCATTATTAGTACCTCAAAAAGAAGAAAAAATAAAACAGGAAAATGTAATAATATTAGAAAAACGTGTGGATAGTGCAGAATCGTTAGTTGATGAAAGTCAATATATTTCACGTGATTTATTAGACGAAATTAATGCCTCTTGTCCACCTAGATCTAATTCTCCTAATTCTACAGAATATGGAAATACAACGAATCCTATTTTATTTGGTGGAGGTTTGTATCCAAATATTCAATCTAATAGTTTATTAAGAGAAGGTGATGAAGAATTACAACTTTTTGATGGTGATGAGGATGAGGATGCATTAGAGCGTATTAAACGAGCTATTAATATTGTTCTTTCAGTAGGTTCTACTGATAATAATAATAATAATAATAATAATAGTAACTCTTCACCTGATATTGATAGTTGTTTTAAATATAAAAAGGGAGTAGAATTTGATATGGAGTGGGCTAATGCAAAACAACATGGAAATCAAGAAAATTCTTTTTTCCATGGTATTTAGAAGGAAATAATAATAATTATTATTATAGGTGTAAATAAAGGGTTTTTTTTTTTTTTGTTTTTGGTTTTATAAGTATATAAAAACGTAGGAAGGTTTATTAAATTAGGAAATTCCCTTCTTTTTTTTTTTTCTTTTTTCCTTCAATTTTTTTATTTTTCTTTTGAAAATTATTTCGCAAATTTTGTAGGATATAAGTTGGTTTTTATTTTTATTTCATTATTATTTTGGTTGGGAACTAAATCAAAAGACAACAACAACAAAAATGTATTAATGAATAAGTAGAAAAAACCCCTCCCCCCCCAAAAAAAAAAAAAAAAATAAAATAATAAAATAAATAATAAAATAAATAAATAAATATTTATAAATAATAATAATAATGTAGTGGAATAATATTTAAATTAAGAATTTTTATTTATTATTATTAAATCTTAATTTATTTTACGTGTTTTTTTTTTTTTTTTTTTTCTTCCTTTTGTGTTTGTTTTTTCAAGGTAAAAGGTATTTATGTTTATGTTTCTATATTAATGCTATTTTTTTTTTTTTTTGTTTGTTTCATGTTTCAAATTTGGTGTACGCCACCCCCCCTTTTTTTTTTTTTTTTACTTTTTCCATTTATTATTTATAATTATTTATTTATTTTAATTAATGGGTGTGGAATTTAAAAATAACAAAAAGGAAAATGAAGAGCGCAATAATATTAAAAAAAAAAAAAAAAAAATTATACATTAAAGGAAAAAGTAAATAAAAAAAAGTGAAGGAAAGTTAAAAAAAAAAAATAATAATAATAATAATAATAATAATAATAATAAAAGACAAAACTGATAACAACAACAACAAAAAAAAAAAAAAAAAGACATTTTAAATTAGTAATGAAACAGGGAATGAAAAAAAGAAAAAAAAAAAAAGGGAAATAATAAGAGTTTTTTAGCATCTTCCTTTTTTTTTTTTTTAGTATTATTATTTATTTATTTATTTTGTAGTGTCTGTGGATTTCTTATGCTGTTTTTTGGGGTGCAATTTTTTTTTTTTTTTTTTTCCTGTTTGTGAAATTATTATTTATTTATGTTCTTTACTTTCTCTTTTTATTCCACATTACTTTTTGGGCTCAATAACTTTTCTTTTTTTTGTTGTTGTTCCGAAAAAGAGATGAAAAGGCTCTTTTTTTTTTTTTAAAGCAGAAATAAATGTTTTTTTTTCTTTTTTTTTTTGTTTTTTTTAAATGATATTCAGATATATTTATTAAAAAAATATATATATATATATATATATATATATATATATGAGAAAGCTGGAAAAACAAAAAAAAGAAAAAAAAATTAATTATGTTCATTAAATATATATGGTGAGGTAGCTATTCTCTTTAATTTATATATTTCACTAGTCATTATTTAAATGAATGATTGGGAAATGTATAAATATTTTTTTATAATTATATATGTATCTAAGTGACTACATAAACATGTGTTCAGTCCATCATTAAAAATAAAAAAAAAATATATATATATATATATCTAAATAAATTAGAATAAGATATTAATGAAGATTATAGCTCAGACAAATATATATATGTGAGAAAGAAAGGAGGAGTGAGAATGATTTACCCAGTAATCTTTTTTAAATATTATTATTATTATTAGTGTTTTTTATTTATTTGATATTTTAGTTGCTTTCTGTTTTCTTTTATTATTTCTTGTGTGTGTTGTTCAAATAGATTGACATTCTACACACTAGGGAATCCTTTACAATATTACTAAGCACCATCTTAAATATATTTTTGAAAAATATATATTTAAAAAGAGGAGGCGAACCAAAAAAACAACATTAAGAAAAAAAAAAAATAATAATAAAAGAGAAAAAAAAAAGAAGTAATTTAAAGGATAAAAAAAAAAAAAAAAATGATATAAGAAAAAAAAAAATGATATAAGGCTGTTTATATATATATATATATATATATTTTTTTTTTTTTGATATTATTATTATTATTAGTATCCTACTCATTTCCCTCCTCCTCCCAGACACACCGAGACGCACCTTTAATAAACAGCATTTTCCTTTCACTATTTAATTTTTATCTTTTTTTCGTTGTTTGTAATTGCTTGAGATAGTGAATTACTACAATTTATTATTAATATTTTTTTTGTTTTTCTCTGTACTCTTTAAGAATTCATATTTATTCTTTTTTTTTATTTTATTATTATTGATTATAAATTTAGACAAAAAAACAACAAAAACAACAACAAATAAAAGTATTTATATTCTTATATATGTTTACTGAAAAAATTAATGGTCTAAATGATGTTGATGCAAAAAAATTATTTATTCACCAACAGTGTGAGGCTGCTGTAGATGAGGTGCTTGCCTCTGTTAATACAGTGCAATATTTAATTAAAAGTATTTCAGAAATCACCCATACACCTTTTCTTAGAAATCGTATTAAGTGTGTTTCACTTCATCGTAATAATAATAATAACAACATAGAACACGCTGGAACTTCAGAAAATGGAATATCAGCAGGATACATGTGGCGGCGTACTAGCGAAGATGTTGACAAGGGTGATATTCTTTTAATAGAAGAACACATGGTAGCAAACTCCTCTAATATTACTAATAATATTACTACTACTACTAATAATAATAATAGTAATAATAATAATAGTATTATTATGACTCGTCCTGATAAAAAAACTATTGATACCGTAGAGCGTAATCTTCGTCATGAACTCATTCACGCCTTTGATGACGCGCGTGGGTTTGTGGAGTCTTTCGATTGTGCGCATCAGGCCTGCAGCGAGCTACGCGCGGCGCGGTTGAGTGGGGATTGCTTTATAAGTGAAGAAATAAAAAAAGGAAGATTAGATCCACTGCGAAGTGGAATGTTGTGTGTGCGGCGGCGGGCGATTTTAGCATTAGAGCAAAATCCAATTTGTCGTGGTTTCTCTGAGAGAAGTGTGGGGCGTGTGTTTTATAAGTGCTACTCCGACTATGAACCATTTGCGGCACCGATTTATGCATTAGGGAGTTATGGAGAGGAGCGATTTCATGTTTGTGGGAATAATAATAATAATAGTGATAATAATAATGTGATGTGAGGTGATATGAAGAGGTGAATGCAGATTTGCTTTGGGTTGTTTTTTTTATATATTTATATGTGTAATATGTATCTGAATATATTTGTGTGTGTTGTGTGTGTGTGTGTGTGTGTGTGTAACGGTGTGTCTTTTTTTTTTTTTTTTGTTCCAATTTATTCATTTTATTATTATTTTGATTCTCTCTTTTTTTCTTTTTTTTTGTTTTCTTTTAATATGGAAGCAAAAAAGAGAAAGAAAATAAATATAAATATATAAATAGGGTAAATGAAGAAAAAGAGTATTAGAAATCGTGTATCAGCTGCAGAAGCTGCTAAGTCCTCCTTTTCTCCAGTTTCCTCATCTTCTTCTATTTCTAATACTAATACTAATACTATTTCTATACAACAACGCTCTAATTCTGCAGCCTCACGTCGCTCTTTTAGTAGTACTAGAAATCCCACAATAACTGAAAGTAAACAACGTATTTCTAAAGTATTAAATTCTAGTAAAAGAACAAACTCCTTAACTCGGCGTGGGCGACGTAATACTCCATTATCATCTAGTAATAATAATAATAATAATAATAATAATAGTAAAAAAAGTGTAAGTATTAATAAACGTGGATTAGCTCGAGTTATTTCAGTAGATAGAAATATAGGATCAGCGAAAAGGCGAAATGAAAGTTCTGTATTATTAAGAGGATCTTTTCGAGTTACAAGAGATGTTGCATTAGCACGATTACAACGCTGGATACGTGTAATGATAATTAGAAAATTTTTAAAAAAACCTGGTAATTTATCTACACGAATAGCTGAAATTATTGAATTAGAAAATAAAATTTGGAAACTTCGTATACGTATAGCAAAACGTATTTTACGTGAAGCATTTAATAATTATGCTAAAATACTTCGAGCTGGTTCTATTAAAAAACAAGAAAAATTAAGAGAAGATGCTGTAAATACTATAAATTCTTTTATAAAAACCAAAATAGAAATGATATTAATATCTAAAAAACGTCAAAATATATTTAAATATGCAGCAATTGTTTTAGAAAAAGCATGGCTAAATTGTCCTTTATATAAACGTATTAAACATATTTCTTATGAAGTACGAGTACAACGTCTACTTATGCAAGAAGAAGATATTGAAAGACGTGAATATATTCGTCGTCGATGGTTATTTTTAGTAGAATGTCATCAATGTTGTTATAATGCTTATATATTAATGAATGCAGGACTTGCAATAAGATATCTTGAATGGTGGGAACGAGTTGTAATGGATAGTGAACAAGATAGTAATAATAATAATAATAATAATAATAATAATAATAATAATAAAATTAAAAAGGTATCTTCTAATTCTACTATATCTAAAAAATCTAGTATTTCAGAGTATTCACCACCTCAACCATTACGTTCTAAACAAATTACAGTTTTAAGATCTGGACGTAATTCATTTCAACGGGCCTCATTAAATTGTGATCCATCATCATTCTTTGGAAGAGTAAGTTGCTTCCTTGAAGAACAAAACGAAGAAAAAGACAACGCTAAAAAAGATTTAAATATATTAAATCAAGAAAATGAATTTTATCGTTTTTACAAGCGAGCTGATACTTCTTTTATTCACGGTCTTTTATTAGAAAAAAAACAATTAGATTTTGCGTCTTCTATGGGAGCTAGGCCGTGGCCATTTAAATCATCTTCAGATACTCTTGATTGTATTATAATTTCAACAGCTCAAGCACGATTACAAGATACAGTAAATACTACAGATATTATTAAAAGTAAATATATTTGGATTGGTTCAGCTCTTATTAGAGAAGCAGCTAAACGTTTACCATTATTTGAAGAACTTAGTATGCGTTTATTATCTAGAGAAAAAGAAGGAAGACCTGATAAGCATACAAAGTTTATTTTAGGATCTGATAAAGATACCTTTCACGCTCGTTATTTTCAACCTATAAATCGTCATAAAATTAAAGATAAAATATTAACTTCATTAGATTATAGTGTGGGGATTACAAGTATGGGGAAAGTTTGGGCCGAATTTTATCGAAATTTAAATTTAAATGAAAAAGAAGAAAATTCATTATTTAGTAAAAGTATGGAGGATGAACTTTCACTAACATTAGCATCAAGAGCTTATCATAGAATACAAGGACATATTCACTTACGTGATGGGGCCCATCTTTCTCTTCTTGATATTATATTACCTAAATTAACTACATCGCAAGATAAAAATTTAATAGATAATGAATATAATAATAATAATAATAATAATAATAATAATAATAAAAAAGGTAATTCTTTTGGTTTAACAAAGAAACTTGGAAGTGAATTTGATATAAAGTATGAAATTGAAAGACTTTTAATACGGGAGTATCATCGTAGATTAAAAATGGAAGATGCTTATATGGCAGAAATTACAGCTCTTGAATGGCTTATTCAACGAGAACAAACAGCTATGATAAATAATGTAAGTGAATAATAAAGAAAAAGAGAGAGAGAAAAAAAAAAGTTTGTAATTTTATTTTTATTTTTCTAATCTGTATTTTTTTTTTTTTTTTTGAGTTGAGGCTATTAGAAGTAGTTGTATTATTTTAAAAAAAAAACTATATTTTAATCCTTACTTTGAATGAATAATTTTTTGTGAGTGTCTTGAACCTTTTTTTTTTTTTTTGGTTGTTTATGTAGTTATTTTTGAGTATATATATGTAAAATAATTTTTGATTATTTTTTTTTGTTTTGTTTTCTTGAATCAAATACTCAATAGTTTATTTCAAGAATAACAAGAGTAATTTCACTTGTGTTTTTAAGTGATTTGTATTATTATTATTATTATTATTATTATTAATTTTTTTTTTTTTTGTTTCTGTATGATTTTTTTTTTTTTTGATTTCTTTATTAATATCATTACATTTCTAATATATAAATAATATTATATACATTCTTTTCTTTATTTCTTTTTCTCTTTGTATGTTTTAGTAATTTTGGCGTTATGAATGGAAAATCTGTAAAAGCTATAGTGCAAGAATATATTTCAAAAGATATCTCTCAATATCCTCTTCCTCATATTCAAATACATGATATCGTAACTTGTGCTACCTCCCCAAACTTTTCTAAACTTTTGCAGGAATATTTAAATGAATTTTCTAGTGAAAATAATTCCTCCCATTGGCTCTTTGCTGTTCCTATAAATCTTCGTCATAGTATAGAGGATGTTGTGAATTATTTATCCATGTTAGTTGCTATTGATTTTAGACACTGGGGTGAGAAAGATGAAAATAATAATAATAATAATAATAATAATAATAATGAGAGTGAATCTATGCAAGGTCGTTTATGTAATTTTTATACTACCGCCTCTCCAAGTGAATGGAATCCACATGCTGAGAAAAATTTAGATAATAATAATAATAATAATAATAATAATAATAATAATAATAATAATTCTGTTTTATTACGTGGTTCAATGGCTATGGTACATCTTCTTCGACAAGCCGTAGAAAAATATGAAATTTTTTGGTTTCATCCTTCTTTTTTAATTCAATTTAATTCTACAGCTGAAGCAAGAGAGAAGTTGCGATATTGTTTTATTGGACATAAAGGAGATGATGAGAAAACAGAAATGTGGATGCCTGCAACAGAAGAAAGAATAGAACTTCTTCTTTCACTTTCACATATATTTATAAATCAAAAGATATCATTTTATCAATTGTGGAAGAAATGTGAGGGATATTTGTATCATCCAAGAGTTGTAGAGTGTGGGTTTATAGCACAACTCTTGCAACTTCATCCACGATATCATGATGTATGTTTTATTAAAAGAGGAAATAATAATTATAATTATAATAATAATATAAAAGAGGATGATAATATTGAAATTCCTATTTTAAAGCTAGCTCAACTTACAGCCTTGGCAATTGATGATGCAATTACTCATATGAATTCTAATGTAATAGAATCTAAAAATGCAAATTATTATAGTTTTCGTGATAAAGATCAATTGACTATTTGTTGTGACTATCAAATACCCAAGGCGTTACGTTTTCTTGGTTTTATTGAATATGATAATTATTTAGCTTTACTTGTTGATAATGAAGTATTATTAACTCCAGGTGGAATTGAAGAAAGTTCAATTCGTCTTTCATCATTAATTGCCTCAGAAGGATTATTACAATATTTTTTAAATAATAATAAAAATATAGAGTTAAATAAAAATTCTAAATTTAATTCTATAAAATGGGATGCCCCTACACTTGATCATATGCTTTGGTGGATTGGTAGATATTATGGAGATTCCTCTTCTAAGCATCATCTTTGTCGTACTATTATGTACTAAAAGTAAGGAAAAGAAAGAAGATTAATTTGGGTTTTTTTTTTTTTTTTTTAAATTTATTTATTATGGGTGTCGAAACGAAAATAATTAATTAATTAATTAATTAATTATTGTTTTTGTTGTTATTATTATTATTATTTTTTTTTTTTTTTGCAAAATTATATTGTTTAAAAAGAAAAATAATAATATTGTTGAAAAAAAAAAAAAAAATTATACTACTACTTCTGTAATATGTAAAATATTTATAAATATATGTTTCTCCTCCACCCATTTTTAATTTATTTTAAATTAGTTCTTACAACACTCTAACAACAAATTAAGTAGTAAAAAAAAAAATAATAATAATAATAATAATAAAAAGAGTTTATTGATGCGTCGATTGACGTCATCACTAGTATTATACTTTATATTTCCATTTCATACACAATCTAAACTATTACACCATCACCAGCAACAACGACGATTTGATTCCTCTCATGATAATAAACAACAACAAAAAGAAAAAGAAAATTCTTCTTCTTTATCATCAAAATCATTTAAAAAACGAAAATCACCAGTCGCCGCTGCATTAGAAAGAAGTGAAGATGTCGCCCAGCGTGAAATGTTATTAGATGTTGAACGTTATTTCCCTACAGCAATTTCACATATTAAAAAAACACCAATTTCTCCTTATATAGCAGAAGAAGGAAAAGCTATGGAATGGAAAGAAATTGTACAAACTGTAAATGTAGATGGATTTAAACCTTCTAAAGAAGAATCAAGTACTTCACCTTCTTTTTTTGATGAAGGAAGTTTTGATATTCGTGGTCGTGAAAGATATCGAAAAGAAAGTAAGATGCAAAGTATTTCAAAACAAGAAATGCAATCTCCAGATATATTACAACTTTCTGGTGGAAATGCAAAACAACATGGGGTTGCTATTACAAATGAAAGTAATGTTTCCCCAGCAGATGTTACAATTGAACCTGAGAGTGAGGAAAGTAAAAACATATATGGAGATACTCCTGTTCAACTTACAGATATGTTAAAAGAACGTTTAATGGAACTTAAAGCGGAGAAACTTCGTGAGGATCGTAATGATACTTATCTTCCTCGTCGTTTAAATCTTTTATCTGATAATGATGTGAATCAACGTATTGAAAGAAGTAAAAAACAAAAAAATAATAATGGTAGTATTTTAAATAATAAAAAATTAAAAGGAACTCCAACAACTTTAGCAGATATTGATGAGAATTATGATAATATTAATAATAAAGATTCTAATAGTTCTTCTATAATGAGCTCAATAAATTCTAATGCTATAAATAATCTTTTAAGAAAATCAACTGATTTAATACCTGGTGGATCAATGTATGATCCTCTTACAAATATTTCACAAAATTTAGATAAATTAAACGAAGAAAATAATTCTAATAATTCTGATGGTTCTGTTTATCTTCTTCGTTGTTTACCAAGAGCAGGTTTTTGTAGTAGACGTGAAGCACTTGCTATTATTGCTAGTGGTCAAGTTAAAGTTGATAATGTAGTAGAACGTAATCCATTTAGACTTATTCGAGCAGAAAATAATATTCATATTGCTTCTCATAGTGGTCGTCTTAGATTTGCCCCACCAAGGTTATGGATGTATCATAAACCAGCACATGTAATTGTTTCTAGAAATGATATAGCAGGACGTACATTAATTACGAAACATGCTCGTATACTTGGAATGGATCATTTAGTACCTGTAGGTTCACTTCCAATGCGAGCTCATGGTCTTTTACTTCTTAGTAATGATGGTGAACTTTCTCGTTTTTTAGAAAATCCAAAATCTATGATTCAAAGAACTTATCTTTTACGTATTCGTCCAGCTATAGATCCTGTATTAGCGCATAAACTAAATACTGAAGGTATCGTTATAAATGGAAAACGTTATAATAATGTAGAATTTTTTGTTAATCCAGCAATGAAATCAAGATTTTCGTTAAAAATTAAAATTAGAGGTGAATCTATGCCTATTTCTCATTTAATGCAACATTTAGGAAGAACTGTAGAACGTGGGGGTCGAATTTCGTTTGGTCCATTTTCTATTAGTGGACTTGCTGTTGGTTCTATTCGTGAAGTTACAGTTCCTCCATATTATACACAATATTCAGGTTCTGTTTGGAAGGAGTTTGTTGAGCGGGATTGGCCTTTTTTTAGACGTCAACGAGTATCTCGTCTGCGTCGTTTATCGCGATATCGTGAGTTAACTCCAAAAGAATTAGAAGAACTTGATAATTTTACTTTTGAAGAAATTAAAGATGCGTTGAGTTTTGAATCACAAGAGTTAAAAACTGCATCCATGGAACATCTTAAACGTACTTTGGTTCGTCCTGTATTAAATGAGAAACCTTTACCAAATGATTTTGAAACTGTTGATGTGGATAGTAATTGTGAAATACCAAATGAAGATGAAATTATTGAAGATATTACTGCTGTCATTTAAAAAAGAAGATTTTTTTTTTTTGTTACTATATTTTTTTTTATTTGCCCTAACACAAGAAAAATGGGGTTTCACAGAGAAATGTACTGGAGAGTTTATTATTATTATTATTTTGTAATACTTCTTGTTCAATATATTTAACGAAACGAAAGATGCTAAGTATAAGTGGAAAAAAAAAAAGACACGTTTTTTTTTTTTTAGAGGGTTCTTCACTTTTTTTTTTTTTTTTTTGTAAAGAATTCAACTTCAATGCATACATATATATATTTTTTTTTTTTTCTTTTCATTTTTAATCTCTAGTAGTTAGTAAAAGAAAGAAAAAAAAAAAAAAAGAAAAACCAAAAAAAGGCATTTTTTTTATTTTTTTTTTTTTACGAGTTATTATTACACTAGTAAAAAAAAAAAAAACTCAAAAAAAAGATATATATATATATATATTTCAAAATGCTCGCTGACTTTGAATCTGTCCTTCGATCAGACTTCTCTTTGGAAGATTGCCCACGAATTGGGCCCTTTACATGGCACAACGTCCCAGGTATGTTTAATGAGGATGATGGAGAATATGATCCACTTACTCTCAGTTCATATAGCTCAATTGTTAAAATGCCCAAGTCTCATGATGACGTCAGTGTTTTACCTTTTTCAGGAGAAAAAATGACAGAAGATCCTTTAAGTACCAGTAATCGTCTTCAATCAGATATGCGTGTATGGAAACTTACAAAACCTTGCCCTGTTCCACGCAGTATTCCAAAACTTGATATGAAGAAAGGTACTACAACTCTTGGATTTCATTTTAATGGTGGTATTATTATTGCTGTTGATTCCAGAGCATCTTCAGGTCAATATATTTCATCTCAAACTGTTATGAAAGTACTTGAAATAAATGATTATCTTCTTGGAACAATGGCAGGAGGAGCAGCAGATTGTCAATACTGGCAACGTGTATTAGGAATGGAATGTCGACTTTGGGAATTACGTAATAATACACGAATTTCTGTTTCTGCTGCAAGTAAAATTTTGGCAAATATAACATATTCATATCGTAATCACGGTTTATCTATGGGAACTATGGTTGCAGGTTGGGATCAATTTGGTCCTTCTTTGTATTATGTCGATGATAAAGGTACACGTGTAAAACACGAACTTTTCAGTGTGGGTTCTGGATCAATTTATGCTTATGGTGTTCTTGATCAAGGTTTCCGCAAAGATCTTACTGTTGAAGAAGCATGTGATCTTGCTCGTAGATCAATTTTTCACGCAACATACCGAGATGGTGCTTCTGGAGGTATTGTTACTGTATATCATGTACACCAAGGTGGTTGGACTCAGATTTCTCGTGACGACCAAACAAAGCTTTTTGATCGCTATTACTCTTAGTAGAAAAAAAAAAAAAATGTCAAGCATTTGAAAACAAAAAAAAAAAAGGAAGAAAATAGAACAAGAATTATCAGAGTAAAGCTAATTTAGTAAGGAATATACATATATATATATATATATATTGCTGACAACACAACTTTATTTATTATTCCTTTGAAAAGTAAACTTGTTACCAATCATGATATGAAAACACGACGTGTTTTACATAACAATAAATATCTTAAATATATACAAATATTTATAATTGTGATTTGTATTCTTTTATAATATATTTTGCAATACCTTTTTTTTTTCTTTTTACTTTTTTTCCTTTTTTCTTGTAAATAAAACTCTTCAAAATAATAATAATACAGTTAATCGCCGAAAAAGCTTTCAAGAAAACTTACAACCATGACCGACAATGCTCAGATGACAAGAGGTGACCGTGCCTGCTATAACTGCGGCGAAACCGGCCATCTTAGCCGGGAATGCCCCACAAAGCCTGCTGGCGGCGATCGTGCTTGCTATAACTGTGGAGAAACCGGCCATCTTAGCCGAGAGTGCCCAACGAGGCCTGCTGGCGGCAACGGGGGCGACCGTGCCTGCTATAACTGTGGAAAGCCCGGTCACCTTAGCCGCGACTGCCGCAGCCGCCCTGCTGATGGTGGCTTCCGTGGTGCCCCTCGTGGCCGCGCGTGCTATCACTGCCAGCAGGAGGGTCACCTCGCCCGCGAGTGCCCCAATGCCCCTGCCGGTGGTGCCCCCCGAGGTGGTGATGCGACCTGCTATAACTGTGGTCAACCTGGCCACATCAGCCGTGCATGCCCTGCAAAGTAAATAAATATACAACTAAGGCTTGCTGGTCGGTTCCGCGATTTGGTTGTTCAGTTCAGTAACAAGCACAACGTTGATTACGCTGCGCTTACGCGTTATGGTAAGAAGGCTTTTTCTGTGTTTATTTCCTTTTCTACTTTTAATTCCTTATGTCTTAAAGAAGATTTTTTTTTTTTCTTGTGACATTTGGAGAGTAGAAATGTTGAAAAATATGATTCTAAGGAAAGATGTTCGCCCCACCCCCTTGCGTAGTGCAAATAATTAATAAATATAATAAGGTAAACACCATTTTTTTTTTTCTGCGTGACTTAGCGCTGTTATTATAAATGGGTAAGGCTTAAAAAAAAAAAAAAAAAATACAAAAGAAAACAGAATATTTATGAAACTGATTTTATTTTGGTAAATTTCACCATGTTTGAAATGGTAATATAGGAATATTGATTACTAATGTTTTTTCTTCTTTTTTTCCCACTTTTTTCTTGTAAATAAAACTCTTCAAAATAATAATAATACAGTTAATCGCCGAAAAAGCTTTCAAGAAAACTTACAACCATGTCCGACGACGCACCTATTACTAAACGCCACCGTGCTGAGAATGGCGGCAATTCTTGCTTCCGCTGCGGAGAGGCCGATCATATGGCTCGTGATTGCCCTAATGTTCCTCCAGGCACTACGGGCGATCGTGCTTGCTATAACTGTGGCGAGACTGGTCATCTTAGCCGAGAGTGCCCAACAAAGGCTGCCCGTGGTGGTGGCGGTGGTGATCGTGCTTGCTATAACTGTGGAGAATCCGGCCATCTTAGCCGAGAGTGCCCAACAAAGTCTGGTGGTGGTGGCGGTGGTGATCGTGCCTGCTATAACTGTGGAGAATCCGGCCACCTTAGCCGAGAATGCCCAACAAAGTCTGGTGGTGGTGGCGGTGGTGATCGTGCTTGCTATAACTGTGGTCAATCTGGTCACTTTAGCCGAGAGTGCCCCACAAAGTCTGGTGGTGGATATGGTGCATCCCGTGGTGCCCCTCGTGGCCGCGCGTGCTTCAACTGCCAACAGGAAGGCCACATGTCACGCGAATGCCCCAATGCCCCATCCGGTGGTTCTCGCGGTGGCCCACGTGGTGCCCCCCGAGGTGGTGATGCGACCTGCTATAACTGTGGTCAACCTGGCCACATCAGCCGTGCATGCCCTGCAAAGTAAATAAATATACAACTAAGGCTTGCTGGTCGGTTCCGCGATTTGGTTGTTCAGTTCAGTAACAAGCACAACGCTGTTTAAGGTGCCTTAACGCTGTTTGGATAAGCATTGTGTCTCTATTTTTATTTTTATTTGGATTCTTATTCCAGTGTTTATGAGGGATTTTTTTTATTTGGGATGTTTCTCTTGACACTATGGAAGAGAACGAGGAAATATTAAGAGAGATTTTATTGCTTCAATCTGTGTGTTGGCGAAAAAAAAAAAAAAAAAAACATACTAATAGGATTTAAAAGGAAAAATACGTTTTTTTTTTTTTTATTATTTATTTTTAATTTTTAATAACTCAGCTAAATAGAAAGTAACCTTAGTTCGAAGTGAACGTCGAACAGCAGGATTAGGTTCGAGCAAAGAAAAAGTCTTTTATGTCTTTGGTTACCTCTTTTTTTTTCCCCCCTTCTTTCATATTTTTTTTTTTTTTTTTTTTTTTTTTGTGGTGGTTGTATTGCCCCCTCCAAAAAAAAAAAAAAAAAAGAGAAGTACGATACCGATATTATGGGAGCGAGTTATTATAAGCTTTTTTGGTTTTGCTGTGTATCACAAGTATAAAAAATGATGAGGTGGTACAGAAAGAGTCAAAAAGGCTTATATTATATTTTTCAGATAAATATTTTGTTAAGGATGAAGAGGAAGAGGAGGGTAGAGAAATTGAATTAGAATTATACCGCGATTTTGTTTGAATGATTAATTTTTTATCCCTCCTATCCCTCTTCTATATTAGCAATATCTGTTTTTTATATTTGCTTCCTATGCGTATTCTCTTTGTTGTTAGATACTGGAATGAAAGATGAAGAGAAAAAAAAAAAAAATAATAATAATAATAATAATACAATACTGAGAGAGAGATTATTTTATTAACACAGAAAATTATTCTTTTTTCCCACTTTATTCATGAAGATTGAAAACAAAGAAAAAATATATATAATATTATAAGCTAATAAATATATTATGCATTGTGCAGTACAATACCTAAAGCATAAGTTAAAAAAAAAAAAAAAGATATATTTGATTTTTGATTCACAGGATAGTTTGGTGTTTGTAATTTATCTATTGATCTTTCTTTCTTTTTTTTTTTTTTCTGGTGGGGGGTTTTGTTTTCCACATCTCGTATTTAAAAAAAGGAAAAAAAAAAAAAAAAAAAACAGTGAGTAAAAACTCAAACAAACACTAACAAGCGAGACAAACATAAAACAACAACGACTACAAAGAAAAAAAAAAGACTATTTAAGCGTGAACGTGTTTAAATTCCATACAAATAATACAATTATAAGAGAATATGGTTTGCTATCGCTGCGGAGGGCCTGGACACACCAGCCGAGACTGTGCGAAGCCTGTGAGTGAGAGTCTGTGCTTCCGCTGCGGCAAGCCAGGGCACATGTGGAAGGACTGCCCCAGTGAGTTGGACGCGAAGGATGCCCCGTGTTTCTTCTGCCAGCAGCCCGGCCACCGCGCCCACAGCTGCCCCTTGGCCCCCCCAGAGGAGACGAGGCAGCCATGCTACCGCTGCGGGCAGGAGGGGCACATCAGCCGCGACTGCCACAACCCCCGCCTCCCCCGCAGCGAGCAGCCATGCTTCCACTGCCACAAGACGGGCCACTACGCCCGCGAGTGCCCTGAGGTGGTGGAGAGTGTGAGGTGTAACGGGTGTGGGCAGACGGGGCACATTGCCAAGCGATGCCCGGAGCGAGTGAAGAGTGGTAAGGCGGCCTTCCCGTGTTTCCGCTGCGGCCTGCATGGCCACGTCGCCCGCACCTGCACCAACCCACGCCTGCCAGTGGAGGAGCAGCCGTGTTATGTGTGTGGGCAGAAGGGACACATGGCCCGGGACTGCAAGTCTACAGCTCCCATGGTGGCGTAGGCAAATAGAGGAAGAGAGGGTGTGCGTTATATACATATATATATATATAAGGAAAGAATAGGAGGGATAGTGGGGGTTTAAAAAAGAAGTTGATGTACACACACAAATTGCTAAGGAAAAGGTGGTGGGGTTTTCTTTTTTTTTTGAGTTCTTTATTATTATTATTATTATTTTTCAATTTTCTTTCGTATTTTGATGTGAAAAAAAAAGGGAGAAAGTAAGTGAATAAGAAGAGCGGAAAACCAAAACAAACAAAAAAAAAATGAGAATAATAAATAAATAGTATAATTCTCGGCGACACAAATAACGCATTCACAGAAAGGAGGGAAAGAAAAAATAAAAATAAAAAAATAAAGTGAAAAAAAAAATCTTTTTTTTTTTGTTTTTTTTGTATGGATATATGTAATTAACAAAAGAAATGGGAGAAGAGAGAAGAGAGAGAGAGAGAAAGGGGAAAAAAAAAGCATAAGTGAATAGAAGTCCTGAAAGCTTACTATGTTACCTTTTTTTTTTTTTGCTGTTGGAGTACCGAAAAATATTTGTTTTTCAAAACTCTACATAAGCGCAAGGGAAAAGAAAAAAAGAGAGAGAGAGGATATATATGCCTCTCTATCTCTGTGTGTGTGAGTGTGTGTCTTTTGTTTATCGAAGAGCGAAAAAGGTAAAATTTATTATCAATAGTGATAATCATAAAAAAAAAAAAAAGAATGATCGAGCGTATATATATATATAGGGTATGGGTGTGTTCTATTTTTAAAAATATCTTTCTTTTTTTATTTCTATCTCTCTCTCTCTCTCTCTGTCTGTGTGTGTGTGTGTGCATGTGTGTCTTTCTTTTTATGTGCGAGGTGATTTCTTTTCGTTTCTTTTACTCTTTTTTATCTACTCAATTTATTTCTTCTATTTTATTGTTCTTTTTTATTCTTATTATTATAAGTATTTGAATTTTATTTGTATTTTCTGTACGTGGTCGTTTTCTTTTGCCCCTCCCCCCCTCCCTCCACCATTTTTTTTTATTTTTACCTTTATTATTTTCTTTCTATATATATATATATATATTTATATTTATATATATTTCTGTGTGTGTGTGTGTTATTTTTGTTAGACACAGAGGGGAAAAAATAAATAAATAATTAAAATAAAAAGAAAATTAACCAAAGGTTTTCAAATGAAAAACAAAAGAAAAAAAAAAAAAAGTTCAAGGGGCGTAAAAAAATAAAAATAATAGTTGAATAATGAGAAAAATTTCTCAACTTTTCTTCCTGCTTTCTTTTTTTTTGCTATCATCGTACTCTTATTATTGCTTTGTTGTATCCTTTCTCTCTCTACAGCGACAAAAGAAATTTAATATAACATATATATATATATATTTATTATTATTTTCATTACAAATTATTTATTGGTAGTAGAGGGAAATTGATGGAAAATGAAAAAAAAAAAAAAAAAAAAGGCCGTAGAATTATTTTCATTATTTTCAAAAGGCATCGAATAAAACCAATATATATTATATTAATATTATATATATATATATGTTGGTTTTTTTTTTTTTGCTTTTTCTCCTCCTTACAATTACAATTGATCTTTATTTTCGTTACTGATTATTTCTTTTTTTTTTTTTTTTTTCTTGCTTTTATAATAGGCCTTCTTGATTTTTTTTTTTTGTTGTTGTTATTAAAAGCGACTCTCAATTTTTTCTCATTTTTTTTTTTTTTTTTTGTTCTTGTTTTAAATACTCTTAATTTCTATTCTTTTTTTGTGGTACTACCTAAATCCGCATTTTAATTAAATTTATCTAAAATGTATGAGAAAACAAATAATAATAATAATAATAATAATAAAGAAATCGAGTAAAGAAAAAATTATGAAAAGTGGTAGAGAAGCCAAAAGCAATGCGGCTATTTTATTATTATTAATATTATTATTATTATTTAAAGGTGATGAAAAACCGAAAGAAAAAGAAAAAAACACGTGTGAGCCAAATAAACTTTTGACGAATGAATTTATATTTGCATAAAAGCAAATATTTTTTTTTTAATAAAAGCAATTAAAAAAAAAGAAAATAAAAAAATATTAGAAAATAAAAAAAAAGAAAAGTTATAAGTTTGGGTGAGAGAAAAAAATAAAGAATAATAAAAAAAAGAAAAGTGTAAACTGTGGAGGTTGTGATACGACGCTAATACTCTCTTTTTCTTATTGTTTGCATTTTGTCTTTTTTTTTTTTATTATTATTCCTCTTGATATATGGAGAGTAATACATAAAAAAGAATTTAATGATATACCACACCAATAAGTAATATGAAATTGAAATGATTATATGCATGATAATGCATATAGATTTTTTTTTTTTTTTTTTTTTTTAGCATTAATAATAATAATTATAATGGAAAAGAAAATATATTTTTTTATTTTTGCTATGTTTTTATGTTTCTTTCAGTGGTTACGTGGAAGGTCTAAATAGAAATATTTTGAAGGAAAGACCAATAAAAGTAAAAGGAAAAAAAAAAAAAAAGTGGAGGTTTTTACATTGGGAATGATCAATTATATATATATATATATATATATATAAAGCGAAGAAAAAAGAAAACAATAAGAAATTTGAGGAGTGAAAGAGAAAAGTAAACGAAAATTAAAGTGTGAGGGAGTAAAAAAAAAAAAAAAAAAAAAAGTAGTAGATCGTATTTTTCTTTTGACCCGGTTTTTGTGGGAGCACATTGGGGAAGGTTGAGGAAACAAGTAAAAAAAAAAAAAATTATATATTTATTTGTATTTTAGACATTCTTTTAATTCTCTGTGGCTATGTGTTTATCTTTACTATTTTTTTTTCTTTATAATAATTATTATTATATTTTTATTTTTTTCTCTCATTATTTTTTTTCTTTTTTGGGGGTAAAATCAAAAGTAGATTTTTTGAAAAAAAGTATAGGATAAAAAAAAAAAGTAATAAGAATAAAGTTTAAAAAAAAAAAAAAAAATTGAAAAAAAAAAACGCTAGGATATATATTTATTTAAGAAAAAAAAAAAGGTTTGTATAAGTGTTAGTAAGTTATTAAGCAAAAGAAAGAAAAAAAGAAATAAAATATAATTGACAAATCCAAACAAAAAAAAAAAAAAGCAAAAAACAACAACAACAATATGGATAACCCTATTTCTACTTCTGAAGTATTTCAACTCAACTCCGTCTCTGGTGGACTTCGCCCAGGCACCATCGCCTTTAAAACATTAACCCTTGAAAGTGATAAGTATGTGTGTGTGCGGGATGTACAACCTGACGGGCAAACCTCCCTCGTCATTGTAGACCTAGAGAAACGTGAAAGTATGCGAAATAACATTCGCGACGCCGAGTCCGCTATTATGAACCCTTCCTCTAAAATTCTCGCCTTACGAAGTGGACGTAATCTTCAAATCTTTGATGTGGAGGCGGCGAAGCGATTAAAAGTTGTCGTATTTCACGAAGATGTGATGTACTGGCGCTGGATTGATAATCGCACGGTGGGAATTATTTCTAATACTTCTATTTATCACTGGAGCCTCGACACCCCTGCGGAGGCAGCCCCGGAGCGTATATTTGATAGAGCCCCAGAGATGGACACCTCCGTACAAATTCTCAGCTATCGCGTGGATGAGAAACATAAGTGGCTCATGCTTAGTGGGGTGACGCGGGCACCGGAGGGAATGGTAGGTAAAACACAATTATATAGTGTGGAGAATAATAGCGGCCGTGTGATTGAAGGACATGCTGGGACTTTTATTTCTACTAATACCCCAACAGAGACAAGGTCATGTAATATTATGTGTCTAGCATGGACAAGTCCACAGCAAGGAGGGAAAGTATTAATCATGGAACTTCCGACAAGTCCAAAAATGGATCTTACTTTGGCTAGAAGAATTATAGATGTTCCATTTGCTCCTGGTGATTTCCCTGTTGCTTTAAATGTTTCTCCAAAACATAAACTTTTAACAGTTATGACAAGTCGTGGTACTGCTGTATTAATGGATATATTTACTGGAATTGTTATTAAAACGCAACAAGTTACACCTAATATTGTTTTCTGTGGAGCCCCATATAGTAAAACAGGTGGTATTATATGTGTAAATAATCAAGGATCTGTTTTTCATGTATCACCTAATGATAACAGTATTATTTCTTTTGTAAAAAATCAAATGAAAAATCCTGAACTTGCCTTACGTATTGCTTCTTCAGCTAATTTAGGTGGAGTAGATGATTTATATAGGGCACAATTGGATAACAGTTTACGTGTAGGAAATGTTGAAGAAGCAGTTCGTGCATGTTTAAAGGCTCCTAATAATGCTTTACGTGTACCAGAAGTTTTATCACGTTTTGTTCATCTTCCACAAGTACCTGGTCAACCACCTGCAATTTCTACTTATTTTAAATTAATTCTTGCTGAAACAAATTTAAATGCACATGAATCTGTAGAATTAGCACGTGCAGTTGTTCCAAAAGGAGGTGCAGCATATATAAAACAACAATTTGAAAGTAATAAATTAACTCCAAGTGAAGAACTTGGTGATCTTATTGCTCAAGCAGAACCTGATCTTGCTATAAAAATGTATCACAAATCTGATGCGCATGCAAAAGTTGTAAATATACTTCTTCAACGTAATGAAACTCAAAAAGCTGTAGAATATTGTAAACGTGCTAATTTTTCACCAGATTGGCGTGTAATTTTAAATAATTTTATTCGCGTTAATCCACAAAATGCTGTAAGTTTAGCACTAATGTTACATCGAGATTTAAGTGATAAACCAGTATTAGATCCTAATGAAGTTGTAGATATGTTTGTAACTGCTCAACAAATTCAACAAGCAACAGAATTTATTCTTGAAGTTTTACATGCTAACAGTGATGAATCTACAAAAGAACTTCAAACAAAACTTCTTGAAATAAATTTAAAATTTTCTCATCCATCTGTTGCAGAAAAAATTTTTGCACGTGGTATTTGTCTTCATTACGATGGAATGAAATTAGCTCCTCTTTGTGAACGTGCAGGTCTTGCTCAACGTGCTATTGAATGTTATGTTACTGCACAAAATCAAGATCCAGATATTGATAATCTTCCAAATATACGTCGTTGTCTTTCACATGCTCAAACTTTTAATCCAGAATGGTTAATTGAATTTTTTGGTAAATTAAGTCAAACAGATAGTATGAAATGTTTAGAAGATTTATTACAAAATCACAGACAAAATTTTAAAGTTATTGTTCAAGTTGCAACTAAATATAATGATGCCCTTGGTGCAAATAAACTTATTGAATTATTTCTTGAACGTAATCTTTATGATGTTCTTTATTATTATCTTGGTGCTATTGTTCCCTATACACGTGATCCAGATGTACATTTTCGTTATATTGAAGCTGCAGCAGAAGTAGGTCAAATGCAAGAACTTGAACGTATGACACGTGAAAGTCCATGTTATGATCCAGAACGTACAAAAGATTATTTAAAAAATAAAAAACTTACCGATCAATGGCCTCTTATTAATGTTTGTGATCAACATGATTTTATTGAAGAACTTGTACGTTATTTAATTGATACCGATAATTCATCTCTTATTGAACAATATGTTCAACGTCGAAGTCCAGCTAAAACTCCACTTGTAGTAGCTGCTCTTATTGATTGTAATGCTCGAGAAGAATTTATTAAAAGTATTCTTGATGCTGTTGGTACTATGTGTCCAATTGCAGAATTGGTTCAAGTTGTAGAAGAACGTGGTCGTTTACGTCTTATTCAAGGATGGTTAGAAGCCCGTTTAGCTGAAAAGAAAACAGATGCTGCCCTTCATAATGCATTAGGTAAATTATATGTTGATGCTGATAATGGTGCAGAAAAATTTCTTACTGAAAATGAATATTATGAACCTTTAGTTTTAGGTAAATATTGTGAAAATCGTGATCCTAATTTATCCTATATTGCCTATCGTAAAGGTCATTTAAGTCAAGAATTGGTGGATCTTACTAAAAAAAATGGTATGTGGAAACAACTTTCACGTTATCTTGTTCAAGAGCAAAATCTTGAACTTTGGGCTTCTGTATTAAAAGAAGATACACGAGATCGTGAACGTCTTGTTGAAGCTGTTCAACAAACTGCATTACCAGAATCTCAAGTTACAGAAGAAGTAAGTACAACTGTAAGAGCTTTTATGAATTCTGAAATGACTCATGAATTAACATCTATGCTTGATCAAATTGTTTTAAGAGGAAGATTTAGGAAAAATCGTTATTTAGAAAATCTTCTTATTATGTCTGCTGTTCGTGCAAGAAAAGATAAAGTTATGGAATATGTTACAACATTAGAAAGTTATGATGCTACAGAAATTGCTAATATCGCTTCTGCAGAAGGAATGCATGAAGTTGCATATGTTGTATATGATAAATATGATATGAAAAAAGAAGCTGCTACAGTTTTATTACGTGATTTAAAAGATATTCCACGTGGTCGTTCTTATGCTCAAAAGTGTGATACACCTCCTGTTTGGTCTGTTCTTGGAGAATATTTACTTACAATGGATGAAGTTCATGAAGCTATTGAAGCCCTTATACGTGCTAAAAATCCAGAATATGTTGATGCTGTAACTGCAGCTGCAGAACGTAATAATCAATTTGGAGATCTTATTAAATATCTTAATATGGCACGTGTAGAATCTCGTACCAAGGATAATAAAATTGATACTGCTCTTGTTCTTACATATGCTAAAACTGGAAGATTAGCAGAACTTGAAGAATTTCTTAAAGAAACTCATAATGTACAAATTCAAGCAGTAGCAGATAAATGTTTTGATGATGAACTTTATGATTCTGCACGTGTTTTATATACAATAGCTTCTAATTTTCCAAAACTTGCTATTACTTTTGTAAAAATGAATAATTTACCTGCTGCTGTTGAAGCTGCACAAAAAGCACAATCAAGAAAAACTTGGACTGCTGTTAATATTGCATGTCTTGAAGCTAAAGAAATTAAATTAGCTAATATTTGTGCAGTTCCACTTCTTCTTCAAGCAGAATTAATTCAAAGTGTTATGGATCGTTATGAAAATCTTGGTTTATGGGAAGAATTATTAGTTGCACTTAAAACAGCATCTTCTACTACAGGAGCACATATGGGTATATTTACAGGTATGGGTCTTTTATTGGCAAAATATAAACCTGAAAAATTATTAGAACATGTTAATATGTATTCTAAAAAAATTAATACTCATAAAATGATTGCTGCATGTGAACAATATCACCATTGGTTAGTACTTCGAGTATTACATATTAATAATGAAGATTGGCTTGCTGCAGCAAATACTATGGTTCAACATTATGCAGATGCATGGGATCATGAAATTTTTAAAGATGTTGTAAGTCATTTAGGTGCAAGTGATATTGTTTATAATTCTATTTCATTTTATATTAAAACTAATCCACAACTTCTTAATGATTTCCTTTCAAGTATGTTTAAAAAATTGGATCCAGAACGTGTTTTAACAGAAGTAACAAAGATTGCTCCTGTACATTTTATTCGTCAATATCTTGAATCTGCACAAGAACGTAATTCTAGACGTGTTAATGAAGCATTAAATAAATTATATATGGAAGAAGAAGAAGATTTTGTTGCTCTACGAAATTCTGTAGAGCATTATGATAATTTTGATTCTGCTGAATTAAGTGCTCGTCTTGAAAAAATGGAACTTTTTGAATTCCGTAAAATTGCCCTTTTCCTACATCGTCGTAATAAACGTTACTCCCATGCTATTACTGTGGCAAAAGAAAATAAATTATATCAAGATGCTATTGAAACAGCAGCGGAGAGTGGGGACTCAACTCTTATTGAAGAACTTCTTGATTTCTTTGTGAAGGATCACCCGGAGTGTTTCGTGGCCTGCTTGTATGCCTGCTACGACTACCTTACCCCTCAAGTTGTGTTGGAAAAAGCATGGCTAAATAAGCAAACCGACCTCGCGATGCCATTCTTAATTCAATCAATTCAAGATTTTACAAATAAAGTAAATCGAATAGAAAAGTCAATGGCGGATGCGCAGCAATCGGCAAAGGATGCCGCCCGACGTGCGGGCCCAGTGCATAATCCTGCAGGAGATGTATTAATGATTCAAGGTGGACCTACAATTCCACCACCTAATAATAATAATATGAATATGAATAATAATAATAATATGTTTCCTCCTGCTGGGGTACCGATGGCAATGCCTATGACGATGATGGGAGGCCCACCACAAGTGAATTATGGACAACCCCCGCAATTTGGTAATGGAAGGCCATATTAAAATAAAAAGAAAAGGTAAGCAAAAAAAAAAATAAATAATAATAATGAATTGAGGTTTTTTGACAAGCTTTTATTTATTTATTTTGGGTATTTTATTTTATTTTATTATTATTATTATTTATTTTTTTTTGCGATGATGGGCTATAATAATAAGAAAGATGATGTAGAGAGAAGTGTGTACGTGTATTTTCGTAGATAAAGATAAAAAAAACAAAAAAAAAAAAAACAACCATTGCGCAGGCGGGATAGGAAAAAAGAAAAAAAAAAGGTACCAGCGCAAAAGTGTGATGGAACTTTTAATGTTATCATATTATATACATAATAAATAATTGTATGTTCATTGTTTTCGCCCCTATTATTTCTTGTTATTTATTTATTTATTACCGTTAAGAATAGAAGAAGAAGAAGAAAAAGAAGAAGAAGAGCAAAAAAAAAAAAGATACATTTTAGAGTAGGAGGGGAAAGAAGCACTCCATTGCTGTTTGCGACTTTTTTCCCCCTACTTATACCTTATTATTTTTATTATTAGGAAACAAAACAAAAAAAAAAAAGGGATACATATGTATTTGTAGACACAGAATAGTAATGTGAAGGTGAAAAAAAAAAAAAAAGGAAAAAACAACTCAAAAAAGGATTTAACAAAAAAAAAAAAAAAAAAAAGGGGGAAAAAAAAACCTAAAGGGAAATGGAAAATTGTAGTTACAGAGAGGAAATCATTATCGCTCGTCCATTTTCTCCTAGTTCAATATTTCTACCAAATAACCAAAAAGAAAAAAATAAATTATACTTTTTTTTTTCAAAGTGCGTTTTTTTTTGTGGGGTTTTTATTTAACTTAATAATAAGAGTTTATGCGAATTTACTACCTGATATTTCATTTGCATTATGTTGCTTTTTTTTTTTTTTTTTTTTTGGTTACACTCTGCTTTTTTTTTTTTTTTAAATTCTTTGGAAACATAAAATACAATAAATACTTTTAAAAAAAAATATATATATATTTTTTTCTTCTTTAAATTTTATGTATATTTGTGGTTGTCGTTGGTTAAATTAACTTATTACGTCCCATATATTTTTTTTTTTTTTTCTTTTTTTTGAGGAACTCATAAACCCCCCCCCCAAAAAAAAAAAAAGAAACAAGAAAATAAATAAATAGAAAAAAAGATAAAAGGCTCCTGTGGAAGATCCCCCAAAAAAAAAAAAAAAAAAAACAGTAGACAAGTTTTAAAAACAAAGCAAAACAAATATAATTATATTTATATATATATATATCTACAATATATATTAATTTAACTAAAGAGAGGGTGCAATATGTTTAAAAATCAGTATGACACCTCCACCACCACCTGGAGTCCCACCGGAAGATTATTTCAAGTAGAATACGCCAACGAGGCTGTGAATAATGGCTCCGCCACTGTTGGAGTTAAGAGCAAAAGTTACGTCGTTCTCACCGCCCTCAAGCGCAGCCCCGTTGCCGAGCTCTCCTCGTATCAAGAAAAAGTATTTAAGTTGGATGAGCATGCTGGCATGTCGATTGCGGGGCTGGTGGCCGATGGCCGCGTCCTCGCCCGCTACCTCCGCACAGAGTGCATGAATCATCGCTACATGCATGACGGGGACCTCCCACTGCCCCGCATGGCCGACCTCCTCGGGGACAAGCACCAGCGACATATTCAATGCGGGGGGAAGCGGCCTTTTGGGGTTGGGCTCCTCCTCGCCGGGCATGACCGCACGGGCCCGCACTTGTATCAAACTGCCCCATCCGGAGATGTGTTTGACTTTAAAGCCGCCGCCATGGGACTTCGCTCGCAGGCCGCCCGCACATATCTGGAGCGTCACTTTATGAATTTCCCAGAGTGTGAGCTGGATGCATTAATTACACACGCCCTCAAGGCACTGGCGGCGGCCACCTCAGGTGGGGTGGAGTTAAATATTAAAAACACCTCCATCGCCATTGTAGGAAAGGATACACCTTTCACAATATTAACAGAGGAAGCGGCGCGAAAGTATTTGGATGGGTTTAAGATAAATCCAGAAGATATTCCAGCAGTACCAGAAAATGAAGAGGAAGAGGAGGAAACTGTACATGAGCAGCCATTAGATGTGGAGGAGTAAAAAAAAAAAAAAACATTGAAAGTAAAATAAAAAAAAAAAAATACTGAAAAATTGAAATGAAAAAAAAAAAAAAAATAGTTTGCGTGTGTACAGAGGAGGTGAAGGAAAGAAGGGAGGAGGAAAAAAAAAGAGAAAAGAAGGGAGTAGATTATTTGACATCACTCCTAGCGAAATTTCTTTTTTTTTTTTTATTATTCTCAATGATTATTATTTTATATTATAATTCTGCTGAAATAATAGAATTACGCACTATTTCTCATTCTTAAAAGATTTCCTTTTCTTTTTTCCCCTATTTTGGCTGATGTGTGTGACATCTTTTATTTGGAAATACGTAGGAAAGATATATCAAAGTACCCAAAAAAAGAAAAATAAAAAAAATACTCTGGTGTTTCATCAAAGTAATTAAAAAAAAAAAAAAAAAGGAATGAAACTTTACAATAAAAATTCCATTACTAAAGTATATCCTTTACTATGTATAAATAAAATGTTTTTTTTTTCTTTTTCTTTTTTTTTTTCTCTTGCCATCTTTTTCGAGTATTTTCTTTCTAAATTATTAAAATATATTTAAACTAATTAGAAGTTGTAAGACGAATTTAAAGGGATGCCAAGAAAGGTAGTTAAAAAGAGAAAGCGCTCGGTTAGCGTACATAGTAGCAAAAGTTCAAGCGGTGATGAGGGTAACAAACGTGATACTAATATATTTTCAAAATTTGAAGACTTTGACCTATCAGAAGTACTTCAAAAACAACAAGAAATACAAGAATCTCAAGCAAATACAAAAGAAGAAGAAAAAGAAAATAATGAAAAACTTGATACTATTTCTAACTTTACCCCAGTAACATCAACAAACGCAAATACTAATACAACTATTTTACTACCAGAACCAACAGAATCCACTACAGTAGAAGACGTAAATATAGGAGTTCCTACTTCTTCTTCTTCTTCTACGTGTAATAATAATAATAATAATAATGATAACAATAATATTTTAACTGGAGTAGCACCAAATACAAATATTACAAATACTTCTTTGGATTTTACTTCACCTTCAACACAAGATATACCTATACCAATGCTGGAATTAATTCCACCCGAGCCACCAACAGAGCTTCCACCGGATGAAGAGTTTGTACCATTAGCAGCTCTTCAAGCGCCACAAATTATGAATCGTAATTTGGAAGCACAAAGTGGATTATTAAAAGAACCTGCAGCACCAGTGAGTATTAAACGTGTAACAGAGCCAGGGGTTCCAGCACCTGCAATGCCTACAGAATTAATGGAACTTTTAACTGGATAATTTTCTTTAAAATAAAAAAGAAAAAAAAAAAAAAGGGAGGTGGGAGGGCTTAATACACACTTTATAGAGTTTCACACATTTCTTCTTTTTAAGTGTTTATATATATATATATATTTTTATTAAGATCAAGGAGCTGATTTTAGTCGTCATTTTATTATTATTATTATTATTTGCTATTCTCTCCTTTTTTTTTCTTTTTACTGTAAATATTTTTTTAAAAAAAATATGTTTTTTTTTTTTTTTTTTTTTTTTTTCAACAACAGGTGGATCCCCATTTAAAAAAAGAAAAAAAAAAGGAATATCCTTGAAATTTTAAGGATTATTATTATTATTATTTTTTATTTACCTCTCTGTTAACAGAAATTTAATATTAAAACCATAGAAATATTATATATAAAATAAGGAATAAATTATTTTAAAAAAATCTACAGAGCTATTAAAAAAAGAAAAAAAAAAAACACATGGCCTCAGGAAAACGTAAAACAACAAAGAAATCTAAAACTTCTTCAATAGCAGTAGTTGAAGAAGCAGCAACACCAATTGTCTCCACCCCTATTCCTGATACTGTGGAAGTTTCACAAGAGTTGGTAAATAAAAGTTCATCAGAACCTTTATTATTATTAATACAAGAAGATGGAAATTCACTTGGGGATTCTCTTTTTAATGCACTTATGTCAGGTGCATCTACAGAGCAAATAGTTTCTGAATTAATTCGTATTTATAGTGAAGGTAATTCAGATATTGTGTGTTGTAGTATTTTAAATCTTGTTGGAAAAGCATCAGGAGCAGCACATGCAGAATTAGATGCTACTGCATTAAAAGATGATACAGATATGACAGCAATTTTAGAAGAAATGTATGCACGAGTTCCTACAGAAGCTGCAATTTATCCTTTTGTAAAAAAAGATTCAAAATATCGAGTTTTTCGTACTTCATACCGTCGTTTTTTTGTACGTTTAATTGAACTTTGTTATAATGCAAATATATTACGAGATAATATATTTTTACCTACTATTCTTCGTTGGCTTATTGCAATGAGTGAAAGTAAAGCACGTTGTTTTCGTCATACTTCTATTGTAGCTTTACTTTCTATTGTAGGATCTCTTAATGGTTTAATTCAATCACTTAATAATCGTATGCCTTCTCAAGTACGTGGAGGTAAACAACAAATAAGTGATTTACATGAAAATATTCAAATATTAATAGAAATACGTAATAATATTATTTCTCAAGCTATTCATCAAAGGCCTCGTGATGTTGCTCCAGAAATTCGTCTTTTAGTATTTGAAACTCTTGAAGAATGGATTATTAAATATGATGAAGAATTTGCTGAAAATAAATATTTTCGTTATTTTGGTATGGCTTTATATGATAAAAGACCAGAAATACGTATAGAAGCTTTAAATATGATTAAAAAAGTTTTAACTTCAACACCAGATAGTGGTAATCGTATGTTTTTATTTCTTCAATATTTTGCAAAACGTCTTGTAGAAATGTGTAGTGATATTAATACACGATGTGCAGAATTAGCTATAAGTGTTATTGTTTTAATTTTAAAAGTTTATAGTGAAGAAGTAGAAGGAAAAGAATTACTTGATAATGAAATGATTGATCGTGTTTTATTAACTTTATTTGATGAACGTCCTAGTATTCGTCATGAAGCTGGAGTATTACTTCAAGTTTTTATTGAATCTCGTATTCCAGTTGATAAAAGTAATATAAATGCCTATCAAAAAGCAGGAATGGAATTATTATGTGCTTTTGCTTCTACTTTACGTTCACAATATAATGAAGTAATGCCGGAACGTTATCTTATTGATGCTTTATATAATCCTAATCAAGAATTTTCAAATTTATTACAAAATTATACTCCTGTGATGGAATTAGCAGCTTCCGATGATGTTGAAGAAACAATTGTTGGATTAAGTATAACTTGTGCATTACTTGAAAAATTACAAGGAAAAATGAATCTTGGACCAATTCCAAAAGAAGATCGTCGACAAACTAATAATAATAAAAAAAAAATATCAATTTTACAACAAGAAACTATTGATAATTTTGTAACTTCATTAAGTTGTGAAATTGGAGTTATGTTACCTGGTATTCTTGAAAAACATCGTGGGGATATAAATGTTTTATGTGGGGTTTCTTCTGTTATTGCAGCTATGAATCTTAAAGTTTTTACATCATTAAAACAAGTTACACAAATAAATTCTCTTATAACATTATTGCGTAAAGAAACTTCATCATTACCTTATTGTGAAGAAGTTAAATTAAATCAAATAACTTCTGCATGGCTTACACTTGCTAATGAAGATCATCCTTTTAAAAGTGAAGCAAAAGGACAAGTTCAAGAATTATTAAAACAAGTTTTAAAACAACTTTTTACATTACAAAAAAAGAGTGAAAAATTTAATAGTCAAATAGATAATAATGAAATGTTACATATATGGGGACGTGTAAATATTATTTCTTCTCTTGTATCATTAATGGATCAATGGGGTATATTTAAAGTTGCACTTGTTCATAATACAAATTCAAATAATTCTCCTGAATTATTACAACTTATTTTATCTATTTCTGTTCGATGTTTATTATGGAAAATTCATAATGAACAACAAAATGAACAAGAGTTAACAAAAGAAATTACGGATTTTAATACAGATAGTGTTTCTAATATGATTGGAGAATTATTATCTTGTATATTTCAAATATGGAATTCTAATTCTTTAAAACAAGAATCTGGATTTAATAAACTTTTTGTTGAAAGTATGGTTTACCTTTATGATATTTGTGCATTACCTTACTATACGATGTCACAGGTAGAACAAGATGTAATAGTAGAAAAATTTAGTGAATTATCTGAAATCTTAAGTTCTATTTTACGTGAATTAAAAGAAAAAATTAAAGATGCGGAACAAAAATTTAAAGAAGGTGGTGTACTTAGTGAAGTTGCAAAATTTCGCCGTGAATTATCACATTATGAAGCCTCACAATTACGAATCACATCAGGAATTGTACGTTTAATTATGTTAAATCGTATTTCAGAAGATTTAACTCCACGAATACTTTTACAATGGATTCAAGCCCCAACTAAAACAATTTCAGATGTTTTTCGTTGTCTTTTTCGTACATTACGGGATCGTTCAAATGATAGTTTTACAATTGAAAAATCTATTCTTTTGGCAACTTATCATTATTCAATAGATGCTTTATATCAAATGGGGTTTAAACTTTCTTCCATGCATTGGCCATTACCTGATAAATATTATAATGCGTGTGTAAATATAATTAAATTTGGTATTGATTTTGCAACAACCACAGATCCTGCTATGTTACAAGCTATTGTTCCATATTGTTCAAAACTTTTAAAAACTGATGCCTTATATTTAGCACATGCTTTAGCTAAAAATGAAGTATTAACATCTAGTACAGATGCAAATGTTAGAATATTTATTTCTTCAATTCGTCGAGCTGCGAAATTAGAAAATAATGTAACTGGGAATAATTTAATGCCTTCCCCACGAAGCTTAAAGAGGCCACGTGATGAAATGAATGAAATAAGTGAAGAATATATATTAAATCAACAAGAGCAAGAACAACAGGATCAATATCAAGAAGAAAATAATGAGGAGAACGAAGAAGAAATACCACAAAAACAACGAAAAGAAATTATGGAAGAAAATGATCAAGAAAGATTATTAGCTTTAGCAGCTAAAACAATAGTACATAAGCGACCTCGTCGTCGACGTACTGTTTCTTCAAATTCTCCTTCTACAAATAATGATAATAATAATAATAATAATAAATTAAAATCTTCTGCATCAAAAATATCTAATCGTGTGACTACAAGTGATGGTTGGCGTGTGCGACCTGGTGAGGAAGAAAAGGAAGAAGTAATGATTAGTAATAATAATAATAATAATAATAATAATATCAATGAAGTACAAAGTGGAAAAATAAATCAAAGTAAAAATTCTAAATCTGTGAAAGCAGCTTTGACAACACAAGAAAATAATATCTCTTCTATAGCGGCAGAATTGGATAGTAATGAGATATTTATTGCTACTCAAGAATTTGATTAAATTATTCACTCTCAAAGAAGAGAAAGAGAGAAATAAAATAAGAAATAAATATATAGAAATAATTTAAACAGATTATTAGTTAGTTTATCCATAGAGTTTTTTTTTTTTTTTTTCAAGGAAAATAATAGGTAAGTTAAAATAAGTAAAAAGAGAGGGGGAAAAAAAATCATAGAGTTAAGAAAACACAGAAACATATGACCATAAAAGTTTTTATTTTTTAATATATATATATTTTTATTATTTATTGATTAGTGAAGAAAATGATGAGAAAAGGAAAAAAAACAAAAAAAAAAATGAGAATTAGTGATCTTTCTTTCTCTTTCTCTTTTCTTTATTATTATTATTATTTTTACAATATGGTCAATTTTTACGGATTTAGTTTTTTTTTTTTTGCTTTTTTTCTTGGTTAAAACTATAAATTGATTTTTTTTTTTTTTTTCCTTTTTCTATTTCTACTTCTTCTTTCATATGTGAAGTTTAAAAAATAATTTTCTTATATATTTATATCTTATGACTTCTATTATTATTCTGTTTTTTTCTTCCCCTCTCTTTTTTTTTTTTTTTATTTTTAAATAGTCACATCATCTGTATTAAAAAATTAAAAGGGGGAAAAGAAAAAAAAAGAAGGAATATAATCAAAATTCTCTTATCTTTCTAGGGTTTTTTTTTTTTTTTTTTCTGTGTGTGTTTGTTCGTTTGTATTCATTTGGCACTTTAATTCTCTTATTATTATTATTATTTTGTTAACAGTTTATATATATATATAGAATTTCTATGACACTTGAAAAATCTTCATTATCCATAGCACCACCAACTCCAATTTTAGCAACATCAAGACCAGTAATAAAAACAAAAACAACAACAAATAATAATAGTAATAATAATGTGGGTGGTATTAATTTACCTTCAGCGGATGTTTTAAAAAGTCCAGAGCGATGGAGTGAGTGTTGGAAAGAATTACAAGAAAAATCTATTACAAATAAAAATAAAATTGCTCTCTTTTGCGATACCACCTCTCCTCTTAATTCAAATGTTTGTAAAGCACGAATAATGTGTCCTGTGCGGGTGCTTCCACGTTTAAATGATATTAAAATAGCATTACGAAAATTTACATCATTTCGTGAGCACCGTCGGGCTTCTACACAAAGAATAGGTGGACCACTTTCATTACATAATTTTTCTGTAAATGAAAAACAAAATAATTGTATTCCTAATCCTACAATTTGGGCCGTAGATGATAATTCTATTGAAGGAGGTATTACAATTATAGATGCAATTCTTGGAATAACATTAATGTCTATTATAGAACCAAAATTAGGAGTAAATGTAACTTCTTTAATGCATGCTCCCTTTCGTGGACTTATTGATCGTCGTTTACAAATTATTCCAATTGAAGAACCTCATGAAATTATTAATATTCGAGAAGCTTCTCTTATTAATACAGATTATGTTTGGGTAGGATTTGCAGATGGAGCTATTAGATTATTTCCATCAAATCCACAACGAGTACGAGAGCAAGATCGTTCAGTACTTTTATCAAAAGGAGAAATAGCAGATCTTGTCTATGAACTTCCTAAATATCATTCATCAAGTATTATTGCTATTACACGTAGTCCATGTCATGAAGATGATAAAACAACAGATTTAGTTACTAATAAACGATTAAGTAATTCTATTTATGAATTAACGGCAGCAACTTCACGTTTTGTTCAAGAAGATCGTCAACATCTTGCACTTGTGTGTACAGCTTCAGAAGATTCTTGTATTGTTGTATGGGATTTACAAAAAATATACCGAGAAATAGAAAATTTACGATTAGCTTCACTTAATGCAAAATCCTCCCCAGCAGGTTTAGATACTTCTAATTTTTCTTTAAGAGGAGATGTTGTAACATTTGATGTTAAATCATATTTAGGTCTTTCATCATGTAAAGTTCGCTCTACATGTACAATGATTAAAATTCGTCCATTATTTAAATTAAAAGGTGATTTAGGTGGTTTACGAACTTTAAAATGGATTTCAACTGTTGTAACGACTGTGAATTATGAAAAGAAACGTGATGTTGTAGCAATGACACGAGATCCAAAAGAAAGTACAGCTTCAGAATTAATTAAAAATAGACGTATAGTTCAACAAAAAACACGATGGGATAAACGAGAAGAAGATCGAGTTATGCTTCGATTTTCAGAACTTGAAATGCAAGATGTTGAGAAAGAATTAGAAATATTAATGCCTCCACTTACTCCAGAACCTCCACAACGTAAACGTATTAATCTTATTATTGCAGGTGATGTTCATGGAAGAGTACATATATGGGATCTTGATGAAGAACTTAATAGAAATATAGATACTATTAATTCTGTAACTTCCTCTCCACGTACTAGATGTTCTTCACGAGGATCAAGTCGTGGTGAAAGTCCATTACGAACATTTGATTTTTCAGTTAGTCCACGTAGGAATCGTACAGGAACTTCAACATTATTAACAACAAGTAGTATTTTACAAAGTCAAAGTGAAACTGAAACTGTAAATACACATGAAATTAAAAGTATTAAGGCATCTTCTTTTGGTACAATAGAGAAATCTCGAAAAAATAATAAAAATGAAGAAGAATTAATTTCAAATGTACCAAGTACACCAAAATTACGACGAACTACAAGGAAATATGGGAAATTAAAAACTCCAACTGGAAGTTTGGCTTCAGAAACTCCTTTAAGAAGTAGTGTAAAAAATTCTGTAGCTAAAAAACCTCTTATACGCCCAATAAAACAATCTGGAAAAGTACAAGAAGGAAGAGGCACACCAATGTCATTAAAATCTTCTAATAATTTAAGTAATTGTGATAATATTTCTGAATCTGCAGTTAGAAGACAAAGTAAAACTTCTATTTCAACTCAACGTATAGGTAATTCTGCAAGAAAAATTGTAAGAACCCCACGAAGTAGTGAAATTACAATAAAATCTAGTCTTAATAAAAGATCAAAAAGTGAAGAAAAGAAAAAATTAGATTCATTATTTTCAAGTAGAAATCCTCGTCGAAATACTTTAAAAAGTACTGAAAATGATTCTATAGAATATAATGGTAGTGATTCTACTCGTGATAATGCATCCAATAGTGTAAGTAAACGGGTTAGAAATAAAATAAGTGGAGTTAATTCCACTAGACAAAGTTTTCGTCAAAGTAATCCTCTTTCTGGAATTGCAAATACTAGTACAACAGGTAATGTATCAATTGCTTCAATTTCAGCAACTTCAGATACCTGGACTTTACGCTGGGAAACAAATAAAACATTAACTTCACCTTTGAAAATTCTTTCAAGTCTTAGAAGTTATAGTGGACGTTTTTCAACTCATGCAAATACATTATCACAACGATCATTATTAGGAGGAGATCAAGAACAACAAGAACAACAACAACAAAAAAATCGTGAGGAATGGAAAAGTGAACATCAATATTTAAATAATATATATAGTCGTAAAGCAAGGTGTCGATTAAATATAACAGATGGTGCTACTGTAAGTGGAATTGAAGTTGATTTTCCTCCTATTATTACAGTTACAATGCGTCGGCTGCCAGATCCACCTGAGGAGCAATATTCACTTTTAGAAACTCCAACAGATGAAGAAATACGTCGTCGCAAATTAGCAAATAGTTTTTATCCATTAACAGATGAACGGGCCCTTTTTTGTGCATTTTCAAAATTACAACTTTATGTTTCTGTTGAGGGAACTGTAATGAATATGCAATGTACACCTAAAGCTCGTGAAGATAATTTTGGTAGTGTACGTCATCTATTACGTACAAATGAAGATAAAGTTATTGAAGAAACAGATTCGTTTGGTTTTAATATTATGTTTCGTCGACAAATATTAGAAAGACATTCTCAACCTGTTGTTTTATTATTTAACGATCACCTTCGACATCATTTATGGGTTGCTAGAAATGATGGACTTATTTCAATATTTTCAACAGAAACAAAATCTATTATTACACGTATTCCTCATCCTTCTGCTGATAATGCACTTGGTCCTCCTAGTTTAACAAAATGGATGCGAACGCAACGAGAAATGGCTTTAATGGAAAAACAACCAATTCATTTAAAGAAACATAAAGAATGTAAAAAATATCCTCCTGCACATTTTATAGATCTTAAAGGTATTTCAGTTTTTCAACAATTTGAACTTTTATTAACATCTTCTCTACGTGATATAGATTCTATTAAAGAATTTATAGGTTTAACTTCTGAATTTTCTCCTGAAACATGTATAACACATATTGATTGTAGAGACTTACTTGATGAACATGCAAGAGGACGTGAATCTAGTTTAAATGGATTATTAGAAATATTAAAAAAATGTCGTCAAAATGCTGTTGCAGTTCGTTTAGCTCAAAGAGATTATTATATTTTACTTTTTAATAATGCTGCAAATAGAATAAATTCTATTATGATACAATATACTAAACTAAGTGCATTATTTGCAGCACGTAAAGCTTTTAAATATTGGATACATCATCGTGATTATTTTTCACGTTGTTATATTTTACGTAATATGAGACAAAAAAGATTTATAAAACTTTCTCAAGCTTCTAATATAGCAGCTAATAATAATTTAATGCGAATTAGACGTATTTATTTTACAAATTGGATATTAGCTATACGAACACGTCTTATAAATCGTATAGAACATTATTTTTCAAACATTATACGTCCTCGTGTAAATTCTCCTATACCAACTAAAATTATTTCTTTTCTTGCAGAATATACAAGACTTAAAGAATTTTATTTACAATGGAAATCAATTTTAGCTCCACCCCTACGAATTCCAAGTCATTCACCACCCAATCAAAAAAGTAAAAGTCCTAGTAATAATACATTAGCAGCAACACAAATATTTTCTCCACAAACCCCACGAATAAGATCATTATCACGATCTAAAGGAAATTCAAGGGAAGGAATTTTTGTTGATTTACATGCCATTATTCGTCAAATTTATTCTATTCGTCAAGAATTTATTAAATTTCGTTGGAATGAAGTTGCAGATAGTGTGTTAGATATTGATGAATTTTGGTTAGATGTAGTAGAGGGAGCTGCTAGTGAGGCGGAAAATAAAACTTCATATTCAATTAAATTAGCAGTATTTAAATTTGGTTTATTGCCTTTATTAGAAGGATTATTGTCCTCAGCACATGATGCATTACCTCATATAAATCAAATGCCGATAAGTGATGCAGCACGATCATTAATTCGAGGTTGTTTATTATGTGTGGATTGTATTTATGCGGATAATGAAAATATAACTGATTCAGTAACAGTAAATACATTAATAAGTAATGATAATAATAATAATTCTTCTTCTTCTTCTGTGATAAATCCATCGGATAAGGAAATGATAGTTTCTTTTAAAAAGACGCCACTATATAAAGAAAAAGAAGTACGAGAATTATTTAATGATACGATGAATGATCCTGAACATCAATCTCAAATAGAATCTATAACTGGAAATCGTGCTGTTATTTCAGAATTTTTACACTTTTGTACTTTATAAATAAAGTACTCGTATAATATTTTATATTAATTACTGATATCATAAGCAGAAAGAGAGAATATTTTTTTGTTAAATGGAGAGTAGTATAATTATGTTTATAATGAATAATAATAATAAAAAAAAAATATATATATATATAATAATAATAATAGTTTAAAGACCAAAAAGGTAGTTGTTTTTTTCTCATATTATATGCTTTTTTTATTACTATTATTATTTATCCTTTGTGTACACTATTAGCAATCACAACAACGTTTAAAAAAAATTATATATATATATATATATAAATATTATATTCCCCCCCCCCCCCCCCCATTCTTTTACGAATTAGAAAAATATAGATAGAAAGTAGGAGTAGGAGGAGGAGGAGGGGAGGAAAAAAAAAAAAAAAAAAAAGTAAGTTTTGTAATTGTATATATACTTCTGTTTTGTGCTTTTCTGTTTCTATGAAAATTTGATTTGAGTAATTAATTTCTAAGTTTTTTTTTTTGCTAAAGAGATGTAAACGAAAAGTAAGCTACAAAGCGAAATTTATGTTTTTTTTTTTTTTTTTTACTTGGGTGAAAGCGAGAGAGAAAAAAAAAAAAAAAGCAAGTGAAAAAGTTGGGAAAAAGACATATGTGGATTCTACGGATTGTACAAAAAAAAAAAAAATAATAATAATAATAAGAAACAATAATTATTTTAAAAAATAATATATTACTACAAAGAGAAATATTGTGATTAAGAAAGAATTTTACACAAAAAAGAAGGTATATATATATATTATTATTATTATTATTATTTTTATTTTTTTTTTGGGGGGGGGGGGTTATTTATTTTTACCCATTTTATTTCTGTGGGGTTATAATATTATTTCTTGTTGTTGTTGTTTCTTTTTATTTCTCTCATTTTCGTTATTTGGTTATTGTTATTGCTCTTGCTTTATCACATAGTTCTCCTAATTATAACTCGATTTATTTTTTTTTTAATTTTCTTATATTATGATTTTTTTTTTTTTTTCCTATTTGTATTTCAGAACACATTATCATTATTATTCTATTGCCCTCCTTTTTACTTTTACCTTTATTCATTTTCTCTATTATGAATATATATATATAGTAATAATCAAAAAAAAAAAAAAATAATAATAATAATAGAAAAAAGGAAAAAAAAAAAACAAACAAACAAACACAATTTATCAATCATGTCCTCTTCCTATATTCCCTCAGTAAATCACTCTACAGAAAGTATTATTAATAACAATCATCCTCATCATAATACTAATAATCCCAATACTAGTAGTAGTAGTATTAATAATAGTATAAATAGCAGCAGCCTACAACGCTCTGGATTAAATATGAGTGTAGGCGATACCAAATCAATTGTATTAGCCTTACAAGCACTACAAGATAAAATACGAAGACTCGAGCAAGATAGAAATCATCATCAAGATCAATACGAGCGCGCCCTGCAAGCACACGATTTATATAAACAAGATATGGAAAAACAATTAGAACACGAACGCAATAATCACCGACAACGTGAAAAGGAATTACAAGAATTGGTGCAACGCGCTACTGCAGAAAAAACAAAATTGCAACATACATTAGAAGAAAGTAGAAAAGATTTGGGAACATTTCGAACAGAATTAGAGGAAATGTTAGTCAAAGAGTGTGATGCTGCACAAAAGAGAGAAAATGCACTGGCAAGTGAAGTGGATAAATTAAGAAAAGAAATTGAAGAACAGCAAAAGAAACATCAATCACTTATTTTATCAATTGAAGAATTACGAGCAGAAAAGGAGGCCGCCCTTGACACCAATCATCACTTGGAAGAAGCCATTCAAGAATTAATGCGAATGTATAAAGGACAAGGTAGAGATAGAGAATTTCATAGTAATAATAGTAATAATAATAATAGTAATAATAATAATAATAATCGTCGTAAAGTACAACGTGGGCGACAAACTAATAATAATACTCATAATAATAGTAATATAAATGTAGATTCTTCTTTTATTCGTCCTAGCAGTACACATCGTCGAATGAGTGAATTACGACAACGCAGTGAAACTCGCCCATCTCCAATGATTCGTTCGAATAGTGCAAGAAATATTTCTACATATCGTGATCCTACATATTCTTCTATTCAACGTGATGTTCGTAAAGAAGGTTCCGGTACAGTTCCAGAAAATAATATTAATAATTATAATCATCATAATCATAGTCATAATATGAATGGATCTGTGTTAATTCCTGGTACTAGTCATAATACTAGGAGTAAAACTAATAATATTAATAATAGTAATCATAATAATCATAATAATAATATGAATACTAGTAGTATTGAGCGTACTCGACAGTATGATGCTATGGCGGAAGTCTGTCATGAATTAGAAGAAGAACTTAACACACTTCGTAGAGATTATAAAGTTATGATTGAAAAAAGTGATAATAATAATAATAATAATAATAATAATGAAGAAGATGATATGAATGCAATTTCTACTGAAACACTTCAACACCTCGCAGGGCGAATGCAACGTAAGGCGGAGCAAATTAGATTAATTAAAGAAGCTCAAAAAGACTTGCGGGCAGCTGGGATTATTTCAAATTCAAATTTAAATTTAAATAAAGTCCCCCAGCGCAGGCCTCCTGTGGGAAGTGATAAAATAACACAAAGAAACCTTATTGTAAATGAATTACGCTCTTTATTTGCTCAACAACGTCAGTAGAAGTGTGTTTATGTGTGTTTGTTTATTAGAGGGAAATAAATAATAATAATAATAAAAGAGAGAGATAGAGAAAGTGTAGGAGGAATGGGGAAGAGCGATAGTATTAATATTAATAATAATAATAAGTTAGAAAAAAAAAAAAAGGGGAGATTAAATGAAAACAAATTAATATTTATATATGCTTGTGCTTTATTATAATTATAATTATAATTATTTTTTTTTTTCTCCTTATACTCCACTATTATTCCACCCCTTTATTTGTGTGTTTATATATATATATATATATATATATATGTGTGTTCGTTGGTGTTCTTGTATTTCAAATTTGTCTGTATTTTTTTGTTTTTATTATTAGATTTTCATTACTGTACAAAATAGAAATTTATTTAAATTAAAAAAAAAAAAAAAAAAAATGCGGGTATTGTTGTGTATTTTGTGTGTTTTTGCCTCTGTGTATGAAAGAAAGAAAACATGGTATATAAAAGAAAATGACCAATATATATATTATTTCTATATATTCTTTTTTGTGTGCTCATGTTTAAAAAAATATATATGTTTTTTTTTCTTTACTAGATTTTAATTCTTTTATTGTGTTTCATTTCATATTATATTGTATGTTTATCTATATTTATTTCGAGTGTTTTTTTTTTTTATTATTTTTCTTTGTTTTCAATTAAAGGAGTAGTAGAAAGGGAAAACATAGTAATATTATTAACTATATACTTAGAAAATCAATCACCTAGTTTATTATTATTATTATTATTGCTACGCAGAATTTATTTAGAGAAATTTTCTGTTTGAATGTCTAATTACTCTGAGGTTACTAGTAATAATAATAATAATAATATAAATGAAGATGATTCTCCTCTCACTTTAGATATTATGAAATCATCTCTTTCTGTAATTGCCCATAATGCAGCAGGTCAACTTATTTATGCCCAATCAAATCTTAATTCATGGGGATTAACTTCTATTGAATTATTATCTAAATATAAACACTTACAACGTATTTCACTAGATAATAATAATTTAACTTCACTAAAACCTTTAAGTGGTTTACATTTCCTTGTTTATCTCTCTGCAGCAAATAATAAATTATCAAATGATGTTTTTATAAGTCTTGCAGGATCAGGCACAACACTGGAACGATTAAATCTTAGTGGAAATTGTATTTCAAGTTTAAAAGGACTTGAAAATTTACCTTTTTTAATTGATTTTATTTGTAGTCATAATAATATTCATGAATTATGTGAGAATGACTTTGCAAACCTACATAGTCTTACAAGACTAAATTTAAAATATAATTCAATTCAACGAATTCCATTAAATACTTTTATTAAATGTAGCACAGTAAGAAGTTTAGATATTTCACATAATGCAATAGCAAATGCTCAGTTTGTTATGCATTTAGCAAGTAATTTAGATACTTTAATTCTTGAACATAATTATATTGAAAGTCTCCTTGGATTTGAAGTTCTTCAAGAAGTTGTAAATTTACATTTAGCATTTAATCATATTAAATCATGGGATGAGTTAGAAATATTATCTGTTTTAGTTAATTTACGTGAATTAACATTAGAAGCAAATCCTATTTTTCAAACGATTACAATTCCTTCAACAAATTCTATTTTACGTGAATTTCATAAATCTAAAGTTGCCCATGATATGGATTTTACAAAAACTAAAATTCAAACAACTCCTAATATAAATCCTTTATCAAATGTAAATTTTACATTTACAGAACTTTCTACAATAGCAGCCCCACCAGCACGAATATTAGTACATCACTTACCAGCAGCCCCACAAGAAGTAGAAGCCTGGGATATTGATGAAGAAGATGAAAATAATAATAATAATAATAATAATAATAATAATCATTATTTGCAAGAATTAACACAATTACCTCCTAGTTTACAACACAGATATCATGTCATTAGTATTTTACGTCAATTACTTGTATTAGATTCTGTTTTAGTTACACCAGAGGAAATTCCACGGGCGGTGCGATTATTTAAAAAGAAACGTGGGAGGAAAACTAATAATAATAGTAATAATAATGATAATGTATATTATGTAGGAAGTTTACCTAGAGTATCAGAGTGTTAATTAACAAAAGAGAAAGATAAAGTGAAAAAAAAAAAAAATGTAGAGGAAGGAAAATATATATATATTTATATGTTTAAATTATTGATGTACCTTCAAAATAATAATATATATATTATTATTATTATTATTATTATTATTATTAATTTATTACTTTCATATACTTTCTTTGAATTTAAGACTACATGATGTATTTTTTTACTGCACTTATAGGAATGCGTTAAATTCCTAATATAAGAAGAAGAATGATAAACCAAAGTAGTAATAATAATTTCCTTTAATTAATTTGTTTTTTATTTTTTTCCAAAATTCTCTCTTTATATTTTATATTTTTAATAATAATAGTAATAATAAACATAATAAACTAGCAACGCATACCAAAACCCAAAAAAAAAAAATGTCTAATAGTAATTCTAGAAATTCTCTTATACTTTTAGTTGTTCCTGCAGGAATTGCAACTTTAATGACATTACGTTTTTTTATTTATCGTTCTACATCAAAAAGAGAAAATAATAATAATAATTTATCTGTAGAAAAGGCAAAAAGTGTAGAAGTTAAAACTATTTCTCCTATTTCTTCTTCAATAAAAGTAGTAGAGAAAGAAGAAGAAAATATAAATAATAAAGAAGAAAAAAAAGAGATAAATTTAAAAAAATCTACTGTTATTCATAATAATAATAATAAAAATATTAGTAATAAAGTTTTAGAAGATTCTACATGGTATTATTATGATTTAATAATCCCTTCTATTACTAAAGAAATATTATTAACAATTCAAGATAAATTTATTTTAGAAAATATAAAAGAAACTGTTTATCGTGAAGTTCGAGCAATTGTAAATGTAAGAAAATCAAATTATGATCGTTTACATTTAGTGAATGAAGCTATAATATTAATGGAACAAATGATTTCCGAAGAAGTTAAAAATGCAATAAATAATTTAAAAAATGAAATAAATAATAATTTATCATTTCATAATAAATCTAATATAGAAAAAGCACTTTATGAAGTTCGTAAAATAGAAAATTTATGTTATTCTCTTTCATTACGTTTATTAATGACTTCTATTAATGGTAATAATGAAAATGAAATTAAAATTTTACGTAAAAGACTTCTTTTAAAAATTGTAAAATCATCTCATGAATTTATAAATCGTTTATCACCTTTTGCAAATTTTCTTATTGGTCGTTTTCTATTAAATGAAGTTGAAACAGAAAAAGAAATTCGTGTGGTGTCAATATTATTACATCAATCTATTAATCATATTTCTTCATATGAATCAAATGAAATAATAAATAATTTTCCTTTACAAATAACACTTCCACTAAATGAAAATATACCTTTTTATGCAAGTGAAGCGTATTATGATTTAGCACAACTTCTTGAAGTTTTAGAATCAAAGCAAGTTTCCTATTTACATGATTTTAAATTAATTCAAGAGTTATTTTATAATTATAATAATAATACATATTACTATTATCATAATAATAATAATAATAATATTGATAATAATAATAATGATAATGAAAGTAATACTATTATTAATGGAAATCAATTATATAGTTTACAAGCCTATCAACGTGCTATTGAATTATCAAATGGAAATAATAGTTTTATATGGAGTAATATTGGAAAAAGTTTAATGAAATCTGGTGTAAAATCTATAAATATATTTAAAGAATTTTTAACAATTTCTCAATGCTTTGCTGAGGCAATTCGTTGCAATGGAGGAATTTATTATTGTAAAAATAGTGATAATTGGCGAGATGTTGCTTGTACAATTCGAAATCCTTTTTCAAATGAAAATATATCAAGTGAAATCAATAATAATAATAATAATAATTCGTGTGAATATTTAAATGATTTTATATATTTAACAAAAAGATGTAATGAACCTTTTATATTTTCTCATCGTTATTGTGAACCTGGATATGTTATAATGAATAAAAAAACATGTTTAGTGTATGCAATTAATAATATTAAAGAATCTTCAGAAAATGAATTTTTAAATTGGTGTGATCTCGCTCTTTGTCTTTCCTCACATGTTGAGAAGAAGAAAGCATTATTATTATCAAATAATAAGAATAATAATAATAATAATAATTTACATTATTCATTATGTGAAGAATTTATTTTAATTCGTGAAAAATATTTCTCTCGACTTGATTGTCTTCGTGAGGCAATTCAGTTAAATCCTTCACATTCTATATTATATTATTATATAGCATTAACTATGGAGGATGAAATATTAATTCATAATATAGGCGCCACTGCTGATGATAATGTGTGTCGACAAAAGTTTTCAATAATAAAAAATACATCATTATTAACTAATAATAATAATATTAATAATAATAATAATAATAATAATAAACTTAATAATAATAATAATAAGATTTTTACAGAAGTTTCTATGAATCGAGTTGAAGTATTATGTCATGGATTATCACAAAATCCTAAAGATTTTAAACTTTGGTTTGCTTTAGGACTTTCTTTATTTAAACGAAATTCAAATTTAATACAACCTGAAGAATGGAAAGGTAAAATAACACTAAAAGTAAATGAAGAAAATGATGATAAAAATAATTTAAATGAAAAAGAAAATGAAAAAGAAATAGAAGAAGAAGAAGAAGAAGTATGGGGAATGATTAAGAGTAATACAGAGTATCCATTAAAAGAAAATATATCTTGTGTAACAATTTATGTAAGTGCAGCAGATTGCTTTGATAAATGTAAGAGAATTGATTTAAATATATTTCATAATTTAGAAAGTTGGTTACAGAAACATGGGTGTAGTTTTAATAGGGAAAATGACTTGGAATCTAATATCGTTCCTTCTTGTAATGGTGATTAATAGATAAATAAAAAATACAAAGATTATTATTATTAATAATAATAAGTAAAGGAAAAGAAAATTAAATGTAGTAGTAGATAAATAGTTAAATATGTTGGAAATCATTTTATTATTATTATTATTATTATTATTATTATTAGAGAAAGCTACAGGGCTTGCTTTTTTCTTTTATTATTTCCTTCTTCATTCTCTATTTATTATTTCTTTTTTCTTTTTTTTTTTTTTTAGAGGCAATAAATTTTTTTCTTCTTTTAAATTTAGATTATTTTTATTATTATTTTATTTAGAAAAAGTCTTCTCTGGAAATGAGTGGGCAATCTAATTCCTATGAAAGACTAGCTTCAATAACACGAGTTCACAATAATAATAATAATAATAATAATATTAAAGAAATAATAAATTATAAAACAAAAGAAAATATACAACAAAAAAGAAGAATGGAAAGTACACCTTTAGCTAATATTGAAGAAGATATATATAATACAAAAGATAATAATTTTAAAAATTATCAATCTATTTCTCCTTTAGAAGAATTAAAAGAAAAAGAATATATTTCATATATGTGTCCATTATGTTTTCAAACTAATATTCATCATCCTGTTCTTCTGCATTCTTTATCTGAAACAAATGTAAATCATATTTGTCTTGCCTGTGAAACCTGTGTTAAGCGTTGGTTTTATTTAAATAATAATAATAATAATAATAATAATAATAATAATAATAATAATTTAAATGTTAAACCCTTACAATGTCCTCAATGTGATATTTCTATTTCTTCAGCAGAGTCTATTATTCCTTTTCATAATAAAGATAATAACCTCAAAACTATTTTAAATTATAAAACAAATTCCAATGAAATAATAAGAATAAATAATAATAATAATGAAACATTATGTGGAATTTGTGAAGAAATATATGCTAATAATTACTGTGTCCCATGTGGATTTCCATTATGTAACGAATGTCAACAATCCTCTCATAAACGTGGGCGATATCAAACGCATGAAGTTATTTCAATAGAAAATGCTTATAAAATTAAAAAAAATATTTGTAAATTTCATAATAAACATTCTCTTGATTTATTTTGTGTTTCCTGTTCGCATTGTGTGTGTGTGATGTGTTGTTTTAATGGAATGCATAAAACACATATAATTGAACCATTAGAAAATATTATAACAAAAATACGTTTGCAAATAAAAGAAAAATCAGAAAATTTAAATCAAATATCACAAGATGCAATATATATAAATAATAATTTAGAAAAACTATTACCAGTATATCATCATGGGTTTGTAATTATTCAAGAGGAAATTAAAAAAAAGTTTTATGATTTACGTAAATTATTAGATGAAAGAGAAAATAAATTACAAGAAGAATTAATTCATTATGAAAAAAATATAAAAGAAAATATTACACAACATATATCACAAACTAAAGCTATTTATACCAATATAGAGTATACAAATTCTTCCTTAAATGAATTACTAGCTTCAACTGATTCTGTAAATTTAATATCTTTTAATGAAGTTATAAAGAAAAATATGAAAACAATTGAATCTACTTCAAGTGATTTAATTTATATAACTAATAATATACTTCAAAATTTAGAAGAATGTCTTACTCATTATAGTGGTATTGCTTCTTTTAGTTTAGAAAAAGAAAAAGAATTTATAGCGTTAATAAATTCTTTAGGTTATTTAAAGTTTCCAGAAAGAATAAAAGAATTTTCTAATATAATTAATTCTACTAATAATAAGAATGATTCTATTATTTCTAATAAAGAAAGAAGAAGTAATAATGAAAGTAAAGAAGAAGCATGCTTATTTAAGGAAGAGAATAATAAAATATTACAATCTACATTTGCAGAAATAAATCCAGTTACAAAAATTTCTAATAATAATAATAATAATGTGAAAGCAGATATTATTTCTAAAAAAGAATTATTATTAAACTCTACAAATAATCCATTACTTCGTGAATTACAAATATATTCTAATAATTCCTTTAGTCGAAGTGAAAGTTCCTGCCCTGAACTTAAACTTCCATGGAGTAATTCTCAATTTAATACTAGTAATAAAAATAATAATAATAATAATAAAAATAATAATATTATTATAAATGAAGATTGTACGCGAGCCACAATCCCATCTCAGATACTTTCTTTACAAAATAAACAAAACATACGACTTCCAACTTCTTCACTTCCATTACTTGAAATTCCTTTTACAAATACAAATGTAAATGATAATATAAATAATAATATAAATGATAATGATAATATGTATTTTACTTCTACAGGTAAGAAGAGATGTTTTACGGATAGTGAAATAGAAAATACAAAAAGTTATTTTATGCCACCATGTAAACAATATAAAACTTTATCTTGTTTTTCTTCAGTGATTGATAGTAATAATAATATTAATGATAACAATAGTAAAGTTCGGAGTTTATCACTATCGTTAAAACGTGATTTTACACAAGAAATAAATACTTCTGTTTTAAATAGTGCTAATGAAAGTGATAAGACGATGAAAAGTAAAAGTGAAAGTAAAACTTCTTCACTTCAACTTCAATTACTTCTTTAGATAAAATCAATATATTTTTTTTTTTTTTTTTTTTTCAAGACTTTTTAGACGTAGATGCAAATACTCAATAATAATAATAATAAATTATAATAATAAATTATAATAATAAAATGAAAAAGTTTACATGTGTTTGGTGAGTTTATTATTTATTTATTTTTAAATCAAACTAGATATTATTTGTATTTCACAATTTCATGTTTTTTTTTTTTTTTTTTCTATGTCCTTTTTCAAAATACATTAAATTAGAAGCAAATATAATATAAATATTATTATTATCTTTTTTTTCTATTCTTTATATAATAATCCCCTTTTCCTCCCTTTTTTTTTTCCTTTTTTGATTCTTTTAACATAAAATTAGTAGTAGTAGTAGTAGGGAAAAGAAAAAAAAAGAAAATTAAATCAAAGCAAAATAGAATAAAAAAGATAAAGTCTCTCCTTTTCTAAAGACTAGACACTGGTCTGACCGCATTATTATTATTATTATTATTTTTTTTTTTATATTATCTCTTGATTATTTTATAATATATATTATTATTAATTTAATCACTGAGGTATTACTCAACATTCAAATTAATTAATCAGATAGTTATAAATTATTTTTGTTAATTTATCTATTTTTAGTGTTTATATATATATATTAGTTTTTATTTATTTGTTTATATTTTTCTTACTGTGAGACATTACATGTCTGCATCGCCTGCCGTCATGTCAGTTCTTTCTACTAATGCTGTTATTCTACAATATCGCAGTCAGAAAAGTAATGATAATATTAATGAAAATAATAATCAAAATAATAATAATAATAATAATAATAATAGCGATCATAATACTTCACCTTCACCTCCTCCACCAGTAGGAATTTCACAATTAAGTGAAGCACGAATATTATCAGAAGTTGAATTAAATTCTAATGGAATTATAGGAAGTGAAATTGATGAGTGTTATTCATTACGAGAATGTCCTTCTCCAACATTTTCTTCTCCTAAACTTCCACCACGTGTTAGTGTTATTAATAGTAATTATAATAGAAATAATAATAATAGTAATAATAATAATTACACAATAGCCGTAACAGCTGCAAATGAAATAAGTATAGAAAGAGAAGATACACAACAACTTCTTACAGTAGATTGGGATTGTGTTAATTGTGAGGTGGATCAACAGCGAGTTAGTAGTATTAGTAGTGATCATAATAATAATATTTATAATAATAATAATATGAATAATAATCAAATAAACAGAAATATAGGAGAAAGAGAATTTATTAGTTTTATAGATGCTGTAAGAGAGTTAAAAAATGATACTTCAGCATGGGAACCATATATATCACCCACACGTTTTAACGAAAATAGAAAAAGAAATTGTTTAATTTCACTTTTATTGTCCTGTTGTTGTAAAGAAGATACATGTATTCCTCTTTCTTTTAATTCTAATTCTAATTCAAGATGTGGAATGCAGGAGTCATCGAATAATCCAAAATATACTATTCAGCGTGATGTTGAATTTACATTAACATTTCCTTCTGTACCATTTGATCATAGTCATGAAATTCATCGAAGACTTCTTATGACTATTCGAAATAGTCTTTTTATTATAAATGGAAATAATAATAATAATAATAGTTATAATGGAGGAATGGATTGGGAAAAGTTAGGATTTCAAGGAACAGACCCAGCCACAGATCTTCGCTCTACAGGTATATTTGGACTTTTACAATTAGTTTATTTAATTGAATTTTATAAGGATTTTGTTATTCATTTATGGGAAACTTGCACAAAAGGTGGAAATAGTAAAGATATATATGAAGAACTTCCATTTGTTTTAATTGGATTTAATTTTTCTGCTGTAGTCCTTGATAGATTAAGAGAAAATCAACAATATGATGATATCATGCGTTATGCACATAATTTACATACTCAAAAAATTAAATTAAATCATTTTTCGCAAAGTTATAATGGTAAATCTAGTATAGTTCCTAATATTAATAATAATAATAATAATAATAATAATCGTAATGATTTAAGTATTCTGTGGGAGGAGTTTCCTTTTCTATTATCTTGTTGTGAATATCATGTTGGGTGTTTATTTTTATTTTGGGAGTGGTGGCTGCAACTTAAAAAACAAAAAGGAGGGAAAGCCCCAACAATTGGAGATTTTGGAGTTGTGAAGGCAAAATTATGTGCAAAAATTAAAAAAAATGGGGCACAATTTGTTTTTGATGCCTGTGCTCGTGCAAATGATTTTAATTTAATGCAGGCACTTGCTGCTGAGGCGGAGTTGACGGATTTTCAAACCATTAATAATAATAATAATAATAATATTGATAATATGCAGTTTAGCTCACCATGGTCTTTACCAAAAGAGGGAAGAAGAGAAGATATGGATTAATATATATATATATATATATAAACTAGTTTATTATTATTATTATTTTTTTTGTAAAATGGTAAAAAGAATTAAGGAAGTATGGGTGTAGTGAAATTGAGAAGGTATCATCTTTTTCATACACATTGATGTATGTATAATTCTTTCTTGGAGAAAGAGCAAAAAAAAAAAAAAAAATGAACAAATTACAAAAAAAAAAAAAATAAAAGAGGAAAAAAATAAAAGTATTTATATGTTTTATAGAATCATAGTAGTTCCGTGCAATAGTTACAACTCATGCATGGTATTGAGTGTTTTTTTTTTTTTTAATTATTTTTTTTTTTCCTTTTACCCCTTTTCCATACATTCTTTTTTTTTTTTTTTATGATATATTTTAGCTTGCACGTTTGTATTTCCCAGTTTTTTTTTTTTTTTTGTTGTTGTTGTTTGGTTTTCTATCAATCTCAGCTGCAGAAATATATATATGTATATATATTTATATTCTTATAAAACCTATATCGTCTCAGCAGAAATTGAATTTTGAATAATTCGAACGAGATAGGTACATCCCAAAAAAAAAAAAAAATATATATATTATTTTTTATATTATTATTATTATTTTTTTTTTTTAATTTCTTTTATATATTTGTTTTATAATAATGGAAATTATATCTAAAACGAAAAAAAAAGGGATTTTTCTTTTTCTTTTTTTCTTTTGGGGGTGATGGTACTATTTTAAACGTTTAAAGCCGATTATTATTGATTTTAAGTGAAATTTATTATAGGTAATTTAAATTTAAAAAATATTTACAAATACACTGAAAAGAAAAGAGTCTCAAGAAGAAAAAAAAAAAAAAATATTAGTATTAATAATTATTACTCTAAGAAAGTGGTCTTTCTTTTTAAAGAAAAAGTAAAGATAAAAAATAAAATAGATATGAGCTCTGATGATGAAAGTCGATCTATAGGCTCTGGAGTTTTCATGCTAAATACAAATAATCATAATAATAATAATAGTCAATATAATATTCATAATAATAATAAAACTAGAAGTCAGCCTCGAGTTACAAAACAACAATATCTTCAACGTTGTATTCAACTATTCCCATGTTACACTGCCCCAACTCTTGAAAATGCAAGTGTTATTTTAAATAAAAAAATAAAAGAAGAAAATATTAATCATATTAATAATAGTGAAATACATATGAAAACATTTTTACCACCTATTTCAATACTATCTGCACGCCCATCACGTGATAATAGTAATATACCGCAACAGAATATTGAAAAAAGAAATATAGAAATAAATAGAGAATCTCAATTACAACTTATAAGAGTACTTGGTGGGGGTGTTTTTGGAGTTGTATTTTTTGCAAAAGAAGTTGAAGAAATAAACAATTCTTTACAAGTTCAAGAAATAAGTAAAAAAAATTCTTTATTTTTAGGTTTACAAAAAGAATCGCAACCATTATTAAAACTTCCACCTACTAAAACAACTCTAGGTGATAATGTTTTTTCTTTTATTAATAATCCCTTATATAATAATAAAAATGAATCTAATATTATACAAGAGAAAAAAAGATCTTATATTGCTGTTAAATTTATTGATTTAGAAGGACAAAATGAAACACGTCGAAAGTCTGCTCTTCGTGAAGTAGAATTTCTTATTTCATGTAAATTTTTTTCTATTTTATCTTGTTATCGTGAACGCATACGTTATTTACATCCTGGTGATTCTCCTAGTTTAAATAATCCTATTATTGGAGTAGCATTAGAATTAGAATATGCAAATAATGGAGATCTTCGTGAAGAAATAAAGACACGAATTAAAAAAAATTTTAAATTTTTTTCTGAACGTGATGCTTTACTTATATTTGTTCAAATTCTTATGGCTATTTATTATTTACATAGAAGAGGAATTATTCATCGTGATATTAAAACTGCTAATGTTTTATTATGTAGTAATGGAGTAGCAAAATTAGGAGATTTTGGATTAAGTAAAATTATAGAAAATGGAGATGTAAATCAAGAAAAAAAAGGATCTTTTGTAGGTACACCTTATTATATTACTCCAGAAATATGGTTAAGAAAACCTTATGGTAAAAAAGCTGATATGTTTTCTCTTGGAGTACTTTTACATGAACTTATTACACTAAAAAGACCTTTTGGTGGAAAAAGTATAGAAGAAATTAGACGAAATATATTAGAAAAAACTCCTTCTTTACCTAATAATATAAATTCTGATATTTCTAATCTTATTTTATCTTTACTTGAAAAAAATCCAGATTCTCGTCCATCTGCTGAAGAAGTATTATCTTTACCTATTATGAGAATGATATTTGCTACATTTTTACAATGTGTACTTCGAGAAAGTCAAGAATTATCTTCTTCTAATTGTAAAAATAGAATTTCTAATACTTCTGATACTTTTATACATGGAGGAGAAAGATCAGATTCTATTTGGCGTCTTTCTTTAACTGAGAGACAACAAATTTTATTTGATTTAGAACAAATTCATAAAGATTTACTTTCTCGTGAGTATAAAATTTCTGCTGTAGGTCATCATATAAGGTTATCCTCTCTTAAATCTGATATATTACTTAATTCATCTACACGAATTTTATTAGATGGTATTTTACAAAAAGAAATTGATGGATTTTGGAAAACACGTTATTTATGTTTACAATGGGTGGCTTCTTCTAATTCTAGAGATATAAGTGCAGAAGATGGAATAAATGAAATACGTGATATTGAACTTATTTTAGCGTTAAAAAAAAATTCTACTCAACGTGTTTCGAAACGTATGTATGGATTTATTGATTGTTATATTATTCCTGAAAGATTCGCCCCAGCATCTGCTCCATTTGTATTTGCACTTCTTAGTAAAGTTGGTAAAACATCTATTTTTCAAACTTCCTCTGAAGAAGAAAGACAAAAATGGGTGTCAGCTTGTCTTGAGTCTATTAATTATCAGAGAAGATATGATAGAGTGCATGATAGTAATAATAGTTCAGATATGATGCGGGAAAATGGGTCAGGTAAAAGTTTTACAACCCTGCAAACGTGTTCTACAATAAGTGCAAGAAGTATTCAAACAAAGTTAGAAAATAATCATCGATCGAATACTTCATATACAATACCACAAAATTCAGTACCACCAATGATAGGTAATAATATTATGTCACGAAGAAGGTTTAGCTAAAGGAGGAAAAGAAAAAGAAGAAAAGTAGAAATAAGGAGGATGAGAGGAGGGGGGAATTAGGAAAATAGAATAATAGTAAAAAAATTTCTTTATTTTGGAAACTTTTATTATTATTATTATTATTATTTTTTTTTTTTTCTGGTTTCTACAAGTAAATATATATATATATTTTTTTAACCCCAATTCTCTTCTGCTTTTTTTTTTTTTTTTGCTTTTGCTTCCTATCTTAAAAATATCAACCGGGATTACTTCTACTTCTATTATAGTTATTATTATTAGTATTACCCCAAAGGGGAAGACTAAAACGTCACATCAACTAAAAATATTATATATATATATTTTTTATTTTTTACTTTTTCTTTCTTTTATTTTTCATTTTCTATTTGTTTTGATGATTTTTTCGTTTTTACCCCAGATTACCTTTCCTCAAAAAAAAAAAAATAAAAAATAAAATAAAACAAACACGAAAAAAAAAAATAAAAGCAAAAGTAACCATATTACCTTCCTTTATTATAATTTTTTTTTTTTTTTTTCTCTTTTGAGTAACAGTTATAATCCTCTTCTTATTTTTCTATTCCTCCCTATAAGTATTAACATTAATACTCTCTATAACATTAAAAAAAAAAATATATATATATATAAGTGCAAAAAAAAAAAAAAAGTTGAACAAAGTCGTAATACATTTCTATATATCTATAAATGTACTTACGCTATGAATAATAAGAAGAACCTCAACAAAAAAGGTTTTTTTTTTTTTTTTTTCCCCTTTTTGACTTTTAATTGGACTAAAAATGTAGTAGTAACTAATAATTAAATCTTATTTTCTTTTATTTATTTATTTTTTTTTTTTCTCACTTGATGTTTATTTATTTACAATAGTTTTAACATAATCAAAATTTAAAACGCATTTCTAATATTTAGAAAAATATATTTATATAGTTGGATATCAACTGGTAAGAGGAGCTTCACAAAAAACAAAAAAAAAAAAAACATGCCTCCAAGTGATGCGATGATAAGTCGCGTGTGTCGCACAT
>JASANY010000896.1:0-128864 GCA_030849755.1 Trypanosoma avium | reverse complement strand
TGCAAACGAAGACCAATGTTGAGGTGGAGGAGCAGTAATAAATCTTCTGATTATGTCGCGACCACAATTTTGTTTATATATATATATTAAATATATATATATATATAATTAAAGATTAGGCTTATTCTTCCGACTTTGCCCCGTTTCTTTTCTTTTATTCTTTTCATTTCTGAAGCATTTTTTACACTACTAACTACCCCTCCCTCAAAGAAAAAGAGAAAAAAACAGAGTGTTTTTTTTTTTTTTTTTTGATTTGCCTCTTACTAATTTATCTCTTATTATGCTATCAAATTATAATTTCCCGGCTTTTTATCACTTTTTTTTTTTCTCTTCTATTTCTTTTTTTTTTTTTTGCTACTAATCTCTCATTTAAACAAAAAGACGGGGTAAGCCATCTCTTATAGAGGGTAACCATGACGAAGACGAACGGACAACACGCAGCGCGTAAACTCGTCCGCCTGCGCCGCAAGAATCGCTGGGCAGACAAGGGCTGGAAGAAGTCTCACACATTTGTGGCCCAGAAGGCGAACCCATTCGGTGGCTCCTCCCACGCCAAGGGAATTGTGGTGGAGAAGATTGGTGTTGGAGCCAAACAGCCTAACTCTGCTATTCGTAAGTGTGTTCGTGTGCAACTGATTAAGAACGATAAGAAAATTATTGCCTTCGTTCCTAATGACGGTTGCCTGCACTTCATTGAGGAGAATGACGAGGTGCTGGTGTCTGGATTCGGACGTTCTGGCCACGCCGTCGGAGATATTCCCGGGGTGCGTTTTAAGATTGTGAAGGTGTCCGGTGTTGGTCTCTATGCCTTATACCGCCAAAAGAAGGATAAGCCACGTACATAAGAAAAATAAAGAAAGAAATAAAGAGAGACTATGTATGTGGAGTCACAGACTTGAACACAAATAGCGTGGAATGAAAATGGCAACACATATCTCTTGGTGGATTACTCGTCATAGCTGAGTGATTTTCTTATTATTTATTGTTTTGATTTTATATATATATATATATGTACTTTTTGGGTCCATCTGCTGTTATTGTTACTGTTGATGTTGAGGAATAAATAGGATGAAGGGTTCTTTTCATTTTATTTTCCCCCAAATTCCCCCATCATCAGCAGTAACTGTAACACCATGGACTCAACTGTATAGAAACAGAGGTGGGAGGGAAACGTTACTGTTAAACTAGATAGAGTTTTTATTTCTTATAAATAAACACTATTTTGAATTTTTTTTTTTTTTTTTCTCTTTTCTTTTTCTTTTTTTCTTATTCTGTGTTTTTAAACTTGTATTAACCTTTAAACTATATAATAGAAGCCTAGGGAACCATGACGAAGACGAACGGACAACACGCAGCGCGTAAACTCGTCCGCCTGCGCCGCAAGAATCGCTGGGCAGACAAGGGCTGGAAGAAGTCTCACACATTTGTGGCCCAGAAGGCGAACCCATTCGGTGGCTCCTCCCACGCCAAGGGAATTGTGGTGGAGAAGATTGGTGTTGGAGCCAAACAGCCTAACTCTGCTATTCGTAAGTGTGTTCGTGTGCAACTGATTAAGAACGATAAGAAAATTATTGCCTTCGTTCCTAATGACGGTTGCCTGCACTTCATTGAGGAGAATGACGAGGTGCTGGTGTCTGGATTCGGACGTTCTGGCCACGCCGTCGGAGATATTCCCGGGGTGCGTTTTAAGATTGTGAAGGTGTCCGGTGTTGGTCTCTATGCCTTATACCGCCAAAAGAAGGATAAGCCACGTACATAAGAAAAATAAAGAAAGAAATAAAGAGAGACTATGTATGTGGAGTCACAGACTTGAACACAAATAGCGTGGAATGAAAATGTCGGTAAAAAGGTCGTCCGAAGAGGTTTCACTAATTTGATTTCCCGTTTTTTTTTATTTCATTTTTCTATTTCTATAAAACAAACAAACAAAAAAAAATTTCTTTTTCTCACTTGTTATTCTTCCAGTTATATGGATTGAATGATAAAGAGAAGTCAAGAATGGAGGGTAGAAAAGCCTATTCTTGTTCTTCTTTTCTATTTTGGGGCTACTTTAATTGTGGCTTTTTATTTAACTTAATGCAAATACGCATATATTTTTTTTTTTATTCAAGTAATAAATTGCTTCTTTTTTTTCTCTTCTATTTCTTTTTTTTTTTCTCTTTCTCTCTCTCTCTCTATATATATATATTTCTTAATATCAAACAATAATAATAATAATTTTATTTTTTATTCAAAAAGGAGGGAAGAAATTTAGACGATCCTTCTGATTAATACCAGTGTGTAAGTTAAAGTGATCACCTGCGAGGAAGGAAGAGTAATAATAAAAATACATATATATATATATATATATATATATTTTAATATTTGGGGCGAAGCTCACATTATAATTTGTAACAGCAACTAAAAAATCAGTACACAGTTAATTAACATTAAAAAAGAAAAAAAAAGAAAGGTATAAACAACAACAACAACAAAAAAAAAAAAAAGTCGTAGGAATTCACGGAGTCAAAATTGTTCGTGTGTGGCTTTATAAAAAAAGAGAAAAATAATATATTTCATGGGAAGTCGATACGAGCGTCAAGAAAAAATTGGAGAGGGTACCTATGGTGTGGTATATAGAGCTCGTGACACAACAACTGGTGCAACTGTTGCTCTTAAACGTATTCGACTTGATACAGAAGAAGAAGGTGTTCCATGCACGGCGATTCGTGAAATTTCTCTATTAAAAGAACTTCGTCATGAAAATATTGTAAAATTACTCGATGTTTGCCACAGTGAAAATCGTCTTACACTCGTTTTTGAATACATGGAACTTGATCTTAAAAAATATATGGATCGTGAGGGTGGTAATCTTGATGCAGCTACTATTCAGGAATTTATGCGAAGTCTTCTTAAAGGTATACGTTTCTGTCATGAACGTAGTGTCTTACATCGTGACCTTAAACCACCGAATCTTCTTATTTCTCGTGATAAAGAACTTAAATTGGCAGATTTTGGACTAGGACGTGCTTTTGGAATTCCAGTAAAAAAATTTACACATGAAGTGGTGACACTTTGGTATCGTTCACCTGATGTTTTACTCGGCTCTACACAATATGGACCTCCAGTAGATATCTGGTCTGTTGGATGCATTTTTGCAGAAATGGCTATTGGTTCCCCTCTCTTTGCAGGTAAAAATGACGCAGATCAACTCCTACGTATATTTCAATTTTTAGGAACCCCAAATAATCAGGTATGGCCTTCTATGAATCATTACCCTAATTCAAGAAATATGCTATCTAAACCGGAATTTTTACAAAATCTTGTAGCAGACTGTGAGACGCAGTTCCGTACATTACCGGCCTATGCTAAACTTGGGGCACAAGGTGTTGATTTATTATGTTCTCTATTAAAGTATGAACCATCAGAGCGATTGACAGCAGCTCAGGCACTTGAACATCCATATTTCTCTGTTGAATTCTAAAAAAAAAAGAACAAGAACAACAATAATAAGAAAAATAGAAATATGTTGTGGGGAGATAGAAGAAAAAAAAAAAAAAAAATTTTTCTTTCTTTGTAAATCCATGTAGTTGTATTTATCTAACAGACATCTTACAGAAAATTGAAAGGGGGATACAAGAAAAAAAAAAAAAAAAATGCGATAAGAGAAAAAGAATATATATGTATATACATATTTATGCTTGAGAAATATATCACTTATTATTATTATTTTTTCTTTTCTTTCACTCCTTTGTCTACGTTAATTTTGCCGGAATGAGTCAAAAACAGCAGGAAAAAATAAAAAAAAAATAAAATAATAATAATAATAGATAGATAGATGAAAAAAAAAGAAGGTAAGGAGTTTGCATTGTTAAACACAATCTCTCTCTTTTTCTCTGTTTCTGTATATTTAGTTTGATTGTCACTGATTTCTTTTTTTTTTCTTTTTTTATCTTATTTACACTATTAATCAAGCAAGCAAAGGAGAGAAAACGTGGAAAATAAGAAGGAAATAATAGAGACATTTTATACTTTCTATTACATTTATTTATTTATTAAAGGCGAAGGGTAGACAAGCGAAGCGAAGTTAACCTGTCAGCCCATTTAAAAAGAAAAAAAACAAATAAAAACAAATAAAAAAAATAAAATAACAAACAAACAAAAAACTTTAAAAAAAACAAGAATTATCAATGGTTGAAGTTAAGAGAAAGAACGAAAACAAGAAGGACACAAACACGCAGACAGATGTCCGTCTCAGTAACATTACCTCCGCAAGGGCGGTTGCAGACTGCGTGCGAACATCTCTTGGCCCACGTGGTATGGATAAAATGATTATTGAACCTCAAGGTGAAGTTATCATCAGTAACGATGGTGCTACTATTTTATCAAAACTTCAGGTAACTCACCCATGTGCTAAAATGTTGGTGGAACTTTCAAAAGCACAAGATGTGGAGGCTGGAGATGGTACAACAAGTGTTGTGGTCCTTTGTGGTGCTTTCCTTCGTGCCGTGGAAGAACTTTTATTAAAAGGTATTCACCCTACACAGGTATCAGATTGTTTTAATGAGTGTGCTAAAGTTGCAGAGAAAATTCTTGAAGATATGAGTATTAAAATTGAGATTGAAGATCGTGAGACTCTTATTAAGGCTGCTATTACATCACTTAATTCTAAAGTTATTTCACAAAACAGTGATTTACTAGCTCCAATGGCGGTGGATGCAGTGAGGCGAATTATGAGAGATAATGGAGATGTGGATCTTCGAGATGTAAGAATTGTAACAGCACTTGGTGGTACTGTTGATGACTCTGTTCTCCTTACTAATGGTATGGTATTTAAACAAAAAGCATCACATGTAGCTGGAGGACCAGTACGTATTCAAAATGCCACGATAGCTTTAATTCAATTTCAGCTTTCACCACCTAAAACAGATATGGAGAGTGCTGTAACAATTACAGATTACAGTCAAATGGATCGTGCATTAAAGGAAGAACGTAAATATCTTCTTAATCTTTGTAAAAAAATTAAGGATGCAGGTGTTAATGTTTTACTTATTCAAAAATCTGTTCTTCGTGATGCTGTTACAGTACAAAGTCTTGATTTCCTTGCAAAGATGAAAATTATGGTGGTAAAGGATATTGAAAGAAATGATATTGATTTCATCACAAAGACCCTCGGGTGCCTCCCTGTGGCGAACATAGAAAATTTAAAGCCGGAGAAGTTTGGCCATGCTGAACTTGTGCTTGAGGAAAATACACCAAGTGGTAAAATTGTTCGAGTCACTGGAGTTCAAACTCCTGCGGAATCTATCAGTCGTCAATTATTTGGTAAAACTGTTACATTTTTCCTTCGTGGTAGTAATACTATGATGTTGGAAGAGGCAGAACGCGCCCTACATGACTCTCTCTGTGTTATTCGATCTATTGTAAAAAAACGTGCTATTATGCCAGGTGGTGCTGCAGGTGAAACGGAAGTATGTTTACAACTTGGTAAATATGCAAGAGAGCGAGCACAAGGAACACAAACATTTTGTATGCGAGCATACGCGGATGCCTTTGAGGTTATTCCCTACACTCTTGCAGAAAATGCAGGTTTACAACCTATTGCTATTGTAACAGAACTCCGAAACGCCCATGCCAGTGGTCACAAGAATGCTGGTGTAAATGTACGAAAAGGATGTGTAACTGATATGGTGGAGGAGAATGTGGTGCAGCCTTTATTGGTCTCAGCTTCTGCAGTACGTCTGGCAACCGAGTGTGTTATGATGATTCTTAAGATTGATGACATCATTATGACCCGTGCTTGATAAATTGTTTTTTTTTTTTTTTCTTTTTATTTATTTTATTTATTTATTATTATTACTATTATTTCTTTGTTTTTGTGTGACCCGCAAGTCTGACCGAATAAGCCTGCGGTGGCAAAACGAGGGGGTTGAAGTAAAGTGATAAAATGGAACGAAAATAAAAACAACAAGAAAAAAACAAAAAAAAAAAGAAAGAAACAACAAGAAAAAAAAAAAAAAAAAAAAAAAAAAATGAAATGAAAAGTAGAACGAAAGAGGGAAAGGGAAAAAAAAAAAATGAAATGAAAGTGAAATCAAAAAGATTCAAACGACCCATACTCTACATAATTCAGTAAATAACTGGTGAAATGTTAAGCTTGTGTGATGATAAGAGAGTGGGAAAGAAAGAATGAAAAGTTAAAAAAAAAAAAAAAAAAAATCCTTTTATTCTTTTTTTTTTTTTTGCTTTTCTCCGTGTGTGGATTTAAGTGCGAATTTTTGTTTTCAATAAGTGCACAGATGGTGTCGCATAATCAGATGTGGGCGGTCATGCTTATACGCTTCCCCATGTGCCCCCTTTTTTATTTTACTCCTCAAAGATATTTAAAAAGCAAAAAAGAGCCTAGAAAGTCGGTCAAAAATACATTCCTTCTGGGGGTTATTTCTTTTATTACATGGTTGACCGCCAATAATATATATTTTTTTGATCCCTTTCTTACCTTTAATATGATTTTACATTTCTGCTCTTTTTTTTTTTTTTTTTTTTTTTACCTTATATAAAGAATAAAGAAAGCAATAAAACGCAAAAAAAGCCATCATGTCACGTACTTCGGTACCTTTAATTATTCCCTTCCTTTTCGCAGCAGCGTTGGCAGCAGTGGCGGTCAATGCTATTTATGCCGCACCTCCTTCAAAACTACGTGAGGTCGGCTCTGGGTTGTCCGCATGTGACCCTAATGTTCCTCAGTGGAGTGGTTACTTTGATATTCCCGGAACCACAGGTGATAAACACTACTTCTATTGGGCATTTGGGCCTCGAAATAAGAATCCTAAAGCTCCTGTACTCCTTTGGATGACTGGAGGCCCTGGATGCAGTTCTACGCTTGCCCTGCTTGTGGAAAATGGACCATGTTTGATGAATGAAACTACTGGGGAAATTTATAATAACACATATTCATGGAATAATGAAGCTTATGTTATTTACATTGATCAACCTGCTGGAGTTGGATTTTCTTATGCAAATACCAGCGATTATGACAAGAATGAGAAGGAAGTTGCAGAGGACATGTATAATTTCCTTCAAGCCTTTTTTAAGGCTCATACAGAACTCCAGAATAATGATTTCTTCATTGTTGGTGAGAGTTATGGAGGCCACTATGCCCCAGCAACAGCGCACCGCGTAAATCAAGGAAATAAAAATGGTAATGGTCTTCAAATTCGCCTTACTGGGCTTGCAGTTGGAAATGGCCTCACCGACCCATACACGCAATACGCGTCATACCCAACAATGGCCTGGGATTGGTGTAAGGCAAAGCTTGGCAAGCCTTGTGTCTCAGAAGGAAGTTATAAATTAATGAATGCGTTGGTTCCTGCGTGCCAGAAAGTAATTGAGGTATGCGATTCTGGAGATAACGCCATCACCGATGCCGCTTGTGTTGCCAGCCGGCTTGCCTGCAATCCCCTCATTGCATTATACAGCGTTACCGGTCTTAATAGTTATGATATTCGCAAAAAATGTGTTGGAGAACTCTGCTATGATTTTGATGCCGTTGGAAAGTTTATGAACCGTCCTGATGTACAGAAGTCTTTGGGGGCAGATCCGCAAAAATGGCAATCATGCAACATGGATGTAAATCAAATGTTTGCCGTTGACTGGATGAAAAATTTCAATTACACAATACCTGTTCTCCTAAAGGATAATATCCGTGTTATGATTTATGCTGGGGAAATGGACTATATCTGCAATTGGATTGGCAATAAGAACTGGACCACGGCAATGGACTGGCCAGGAAAGGAAGAGTTTAACAGGGCCCCTGATACCCCATTCTCAACTCCGGAGGGTGCTCCTGCCGGTCTGGTTCGCAGTGTTGCGAGTGCCAACTCGCCTCTGCATTTAAGCTTTGTCCAGGTTTACAACGCAGGCCACATGGTGCCGATGGATCAGCCGGCTGCTTCCTTGGACATGATTAATAAATTTATGCAGAATAAGGCTCTAAATTGACCGGCCTGAGAAGCAGAACCGGCAGCAGCAAATTTGGGAGATCTGGGATGGGGGGGTCGGGGGGAAGAAAAAAAATAAAAAAAAAAAAAAAAAAAATGAAAAAGATATCTTGTGTTTTTTCTTTCTAAGGGTACAAATTTTTTTTTCTTTCTTTGCTTATGTATGTTCGATTTTTTTGTGTGGACAATTCCTGTGGAAAAAAAAAAAAAATTATTTCCAAATATGCAATTGTTAGGATTTGCCAGCGAGTGTTTCTTTTTCTTTATCAGTTTTAAAACTTTTGTTATCAGGGTTGAAAATGGTTGTTTTCGTCTGTTGCGAACGCGGTTCCCGCACGCACCCTTGTTCTCTTTCCTTTTTTCCTGACCCCGCTGTGGTTTCATCCTTTCCTTTTTCTTCCCTCTTTTTTTTTTTTTTCATTTTGGGATTCTGGACTTTTGTGGGGTGGCGGCCCCCCCTCATGGGGAGGCGTGTCCGGGGGGTTTCTTTTTTTTTTTTTTTTTTTGGTCGGGGGAAAGGGCCCCCCTCCCCGGGCTTGGCGGGGTCCCCTGCCCCCTTTTTCTTGGGGCGGGCGGGCCATCGGGAACCCCGATTGGGGGGCAAGGGGAACTGCGAAAAGGGGAAAAAAAAAGAAAAGAGGGGAAGAAGGCAAAGAGATACGAGGAGGAAAAAGAAGCGGCGGAAAGCGGAAAAACAGGAATCGGGCGAAAACGAGAAAAAAAAAAAAAGAAAAGAGGGGCGTTGGAAGACTTAGAGAAAAAAAAAAAAAGAGAGAGGGGGCGGTCGTTTCTTCTTGCCCACCTTTTCCCGTTCACGGTGCGGCGGCCCCCCCCCCCCCCCCGTTCTTGTCGTGTCATCCCCCTTCCGCCTCCGTATCGGAAGACTGGGGGCTAACAGGGGCGGCGCTTCCGAGAGATGAAACCTCCCCATCATCGCCGTCATCTTCCTCAGATCCGGTGCTGCTGGATTGGCTCGGGCTTTTTTTAATTCGTATATTAATTTCATTTTTACCATACCTTTCAAGTGCCGGTGTGACCTCGTTTCGGATAAAGGAAGAAAGCGATTCTAATATGTGAGAAGTTGCCGATTGATAGTCCCCCTCGCTAATCCACCCATTGCGTCCCGATCGATTTTCTAAGGGCAATACATTGGCCAAAGGAATTTTCAAAATAAGATTTTTAAAAAAATTATCATCACTCATATCTATAATTTGTAAACCTGCATAAAGCTTACCATCTTGAATAATTTTTGCTAATTTTTCAAAAAATGACCCACGAGGAGGATAAGGTAAAGAATTATTATTTTCTAAATCTTTTAATATGATATCTTTTTTTTCCTTGAATAATTCTTTTAACACATCTGCAATATGGGGCAAACGGCTGATGTCACGTAAAAGTATACCTAATTCAGAACGACGATTAATCTTTACTGCAATTCGTTGTAAAGAAACTGTCTTATAATTTTCATATGGATTAAATCCAATTTTAATACGAAGTCTATTAAAAGGACCATTTTTAATAATATAGGTAAGACAAGCTAAAACTTTTTTATTTATATGACTACGTGGACAAACGCCTGATTGAAGAACAGCATCAAGAAGTTCTTGTGCAATCCAAACTGGTCTTTCTTCTAAAAGTTTTTTAGTTGTATAAACTTCTATACAATCATTTTTATCCACACCTCCATTCAAACGATTAAGCATTTCTATTTGGGCAGGAAGCATGGGTGGTGGAATATTTGTATCAGTTGCTAAAATTGATAAAGTAGGCATAGCTTCAAATTCCCATTGAAGAGGTAATTCATTCTCTTCTCCACATGAATTTTCATCTTTTTGAATTAAATTTTTTCCTAAAGATGGACCATTAAAGTCACATTCCACTTCAAACATACTTTTTTCTGAAATAAAATGTGCAGGTGGAAATAAATTTGTACTACATAATGATGAAGCTTCTTCTGCTTCATCTTTTGAAAATGGAGTAAAATAAAAATCTGCAGGTCTAACAATATTTACTTCACGAGAAACAATTCCCACAACATTTGCCTTTATTTGGTTATTATTATTATTATTATTCGGTAATATTTTTTCTTCTATAATTTTTCCAGTATTTGGGTCACGTAGTCTTTTAACTCGACGAATACGTTTCACTTCTACAAGTATATCATTCCGATAAAAACCTTGAAGTAATAATTGAGGTATAAAAGAAGGAAATGATTCCCTTAACATTTTTTCCCGTTCTAATTTCCCTTCTTCACTTGCACTCTTTGTAAGACTTGTATTTCCACTAATATTATTATTATTTCTAGTACCCTTACTGTCAAAGGTAACCTCTTCACAATCAAAGTCTAGTGGGCGCCAACCAGAGAACACCTCACTTGTGCAATATTCTGAAGGTATTGCAATCATTGCAGGTTTTTCTTCTTTTTCTTTTTCTTGTTGTTGTTTCAATACTGTTGCCACCTCCACTCGTTCCTTCTCAGACCCAATCGCCTCATCAAGGCATGGTCGCAGAAATGAGGGTGGAATGAAGGCTTCTAACATGCGACGATCCTCCTCTCGCAGTCCAGGGTTATTATTATTATTAGTATCATTGCTATCTGAAGTTCTATTTGTTGTTATAGGAAGACAAAAAGGAAGTTCCACAGATACAAAACGTCGGTGTGGGGCTACACTTGGCATTTTATTTATTATTATATTATAATATAATTATATATTTTTTGGTTTCAAATAATTTCTAGGTAGTTTAAAAAAAAAAAATATATATATATATATATATATATAAAAGTAAATATAGCAATAGACCTTTTGATCTTTCGAAAACAATATGAGGAAAAGAGAAAAAAAAAAAAAAAAAAAAAATGTAGTGAATTTCAAAAAAAGAATAAGAAACAATACAAATGCAAAACAAAACAAAACATCTCCTTTTCTCTATATATATATATATATATATTGTTAAGTGGAAGCATTACTTTGTTATACATTAAGTTGAACATAATCTTACATTCCTTTCCAAACAAATAAAACAAACAAAAATAAAAAAATAATAAATCCAAAACTTTTTCACATAATACATAATCATTGCTTTCCTACTAGACAACGTAACCTATAACTTCTGTAGGCTCTTTGTATCGTACTTGCCGCCTCATCCAACATCTTTTGCACTTGTTTTTCTTCTCTTTCTTTCCGTAATTGCTGCGCCCGTCGCATTGCTTGCAGGCGGCGCCAGAAAGATTGTAACGTGGTCGCGGCCTGATCATATATTTCTTCTTCCATTACTAATAACTGTCGGGCCCCACTTATCTCCTCCCGCCATTGCTCCCAGTGCCGACGCACCCTGTAACCTCTAAAATGGGCTTGAATTTTAACAGCCGCCTCACACTGTTTTTCTAATTCTCTTTGTATTTGACTTTCACGATATTGATTCCAATATCTTTGAATTGTTTTGACAGCTCGTGTTTCAATAGCCTCACGGCGTATTTTTAACATAAGTCGTTTAGCAAGCCAACGTCGTACCATTTTTTGAATAAGTGAAGCGGCGGCAAGGCGTTTATTAGAGCGTTCAAGTCGTTCCTTTGCTAAATCACGTTTTAACGAAGATTCATGCACCCAGAATATTTGTCGAACTAATTCATGTGGATCTATAGTAGTACAATGTTCAAGTTCTTCTGCCAAATGTTTTTCTCTCTTTTTAATACGAAGAGCATTAACTTCACATTTTGCTTTCCATACTCTATATGCACATTGAATAATAATAGCACTTCGTTTTTCCAATTCCTCACGTAATCGTCTACGACGTTCTTCTTCTTCTTTTTGTTTTCTAATTCCTCTTGCATAAACTCTTTCATAATGACCACGATAAATTGCTTGTATTTTTGTTGCAGCTTGATGACGAGATAAAAATCTTTCACGTTCAATATCTGTAAGTTGATTAAGAAGTTGTTTTCGTTTACGAACAAGTAATAATTGTTGTGATAAACGAACTCGAAGTTCTGCATTTATTATTGTCACCATAGTATCCCATTTACTCATATAATGAAGACGAAGTGCTAATTCTTCTTCTCGTTCTACTCTTAAGGAATAAAGTTTAAATTTTGCTAAAATACATCTCCACCAACATTGAATTATAAGTGCCTTTTCACTTCGTATTTTATTTTCTACACGTAATCTAGCAACTTTTTCTGCTGCCATCATTTTTCTCCAGAAACATTGAATCTTTAATGCTGCACGTGTACGACCCATACGAATTGTAGTACGTTCAGCCACTTCAATATTAATAATTTTACGGAATTTTCTAGTTCGCCATGCTCTTTGAATTTTTATTGCATATACAGCAAGTTTATTTAAAGCTTCTTTTTCTTTTTCAAGTGCTTTTCGAGTTGCACGTCCACGCCATGCAGCTTGAAGAGTAGTAACAGCTTCTTCTCGACGCATCGCTATTAATTTCTTTTGACGACGTTTACGGTAAAATACATCAAGTCGAACAAGTTCTAATCGTTGTAAAAATTGACGTACTATTCGTTGAATTATAATAGCAGCATGTGTTTCTTTTTCTAATTGTTTAACAGCACGTAATCGTTTAAGTTCTTTTCGACACAAATACCCACGATAATGTTTTGAAATACAAATACTAGCTATCACACGTCTTCGCATTTGTTCCACAGTATCTTTTGCCATAGCGCAACGCCAGGCACGTTGAATAATACAAGCAGCTTGTGTTTGTCTATCATACTCTACTCGTAATCGTGCAGCTTGAACTTTACGATATTTTATTTTAAATAAATATAAACGTCCTGTAAAACCACGTGCAATACGTTGAAATCCTTCTGCGTAAAGTGTAAATCGTAAAAATGAACTTCTAACACTTCGAACAAGAATAGAACTTACATACCATCTTCCCCAAGATTGAAGTAAAACTACAGATTTTGCCTGTAATTGCGCTAAACGTTGACGACGAGCCAAATCAGCATAATATCTAGCCATTTCATTTTCTTTTATTCTCATTTTACATTCATGATACCAACGTTGAATTTTTTTAGCAGCAATTTTACGACGATTAACTTCACGAATTTGTAAAAATCTACGACGTAAAACACAAGTAGCATACCATCTTTGAATACGTATAGCTCGTCTATTTTTCATATCTCTTTCTGCATAAAGACGTTCTAATTTAATTCTTGCAACACGAGAACGCCATTGACATTGAATTTTTGTAGCAGCTTTATTTAATTGATGTTGATGAATTCTTCGCATGAGATCTACTTCTTTAGCACGACGTATTTTTAAAGCAAGAAGAACTCTTGAAGCAGATTGAATCATAATAATTCTTTTTTGATTTACAGCCGATTTAAGTTCTTGCTCACGTCGATATGATTTATAGTAACGGAACCATGCTCTAGCTAAAACTCCACGTACTTGAGCTTGAATAATAGCAGCAGCACGTTCACGACGTTGTTGTGCTTTAGAAATTTCTATTTCTTGTTTACGTTTTTTATGACGTTTAAAAGCCCATTGAATTTTTCTTGCAGCATTCATAGCAATTTGTAATTTCCTTTCATCTTCTAATCTTTGAGCTTCCATAAGAGCTGCAATATGTTCTTCACGCCATTTTAAGAAGGCACGGAATCCACGTTGAATTGTTCTTGCAGCATAATGTCTTCTCATTTTTCTTCCTAAATAAGCTCTTCTTATTTCTAATCGTTTAAGAAATTGTCGTACTCGAATTTGTAAAACAATTGCAGCTTCTGTTTCTTGTTTTTCACGTGCAGCTTTAATTCGAGCTAATCTTTCTTCTTCAGCACGTCTAGCAGCTTGAAGTTTAATTAAAAATATACGAAATACACGTTGAATCTTTTTTGCAGCTACAATCATTCGACGTAATAAAGTTCTAGCTAAACATCCACGCCAAGTACGTTGAATAAGAGTAGCAGCACGATTAGATTTATACATTTCTTCTGCTCTCATACCATAAACTAATTTTTCATATAATGCATCTGCCATTGCTGCATCACGTGCTGCTTCTTCTTTAGCTAATCTTTTTTGTTCTCTTTCTTTTGCTTTAGTTAATGCACTACCTCTACGACCTGAAAAAGAAGATTTTTTCTTTGCTTCTTCTACTTTAGCTTGTCTTAATTGTGAACGTTGTAAATGTTTTTCTAATGCTAATGATTCAGATTCTCTCATATGTCGATGAATTATAGAAGAATTTGCAGATCCTTGCCTTTCTGGTACAGAAATACTACCGAACATACGACGACCAAAAGGATTTAAAGTAGAAGCTGCTAAAGATGGACTTGATGTTATACTTTGTTTTCCAGAACTTTTAGGACCAAGTGAGGCAATTAAACTTACTTGTCTTACACCTTCCTTCGGTGTTTGTAATGTTCCAGATAATGATTCAGATGATCTTCGTATTGGAGAAAGTATTGCGGGTCGTGGAATTGTTTTTTTATTTTCTATTTGAGAATTTGATAGTGGTAAGGGTAATGGATTTCCATTAGAAGAATTTTCTACTCGAGTTGCCAAAATTCCAGATCCTCCTCTTCTTATTGATATTTGTCCAGGTACAGGTACAGACTGTGCACGATTTAATTCATTAGAAGATATAAGAGGTGTTAGGGGTCCAGAAACACTAGGACGTTTTTGAGTATGTATATTTCCAGGAACGGTTTGTGTAAATGAACCAAGAGGTGTTGAGTTTGATTTATATCCTACAGATAAATAAGTTTCACTTGCTTGTGTACGTTGGGCCCAAGTTTCTTCTCCTTGATCACTGGGTTTAACAAGAGGTGTTAGTCTTGTAACACGAGCTGTTTGTTGTTGTTCTTGCCGTGGTGGTGGTGGTGGTGGTGGTGGTGCTTGTTGTTTTGACTGTTCTTGTTTTTGAGTTTCTAATTCTTTTTGTTGTTGTTCCTCTTGTTTTTCTTCTTGTGTTACTCGCTGATGCTCATGATGCATTTGAATTTGGAATTGGTGTTGATGATGACTAACTTGTTCTTCATGTTCTAATTCCTTTTTTGATTCTTCTTCCTGTTGTTGTTGATGTACCTCTTGATAAGAGTGATGTAATAATAATTCTTGTCTTTCTTCTTCTACTACTTGTTTTTCTTCTATTTGTTTTTCTTCTTCGTGATATTCTTGTTCATAATGCTTCTCTTCTTCTTGTTGTTGCGTTTGTATCTGTGTTGTAATTGAATATGTTTGTGATCCTGAAGCTGTTCTATACGACTGACTTGACGACGCCGCCGCCGCCGCCGCTCCCTCTAATGCAATTCTATCCGAACGAAATGTTGGCGCCGCATGCATACGTTTAATAGCAGACATTGCAAGTTCCACCGTAGGACAATTTGAATCTACAAAATATTTTCTACTTGCTTCAAGAGCACCTTGATAGGCTGTGCGGGCGCGTGCCTTATCCCCATCACGACCCCTGCGCTCGAGAGAAACTCCAAGATTATACATTCCCACTACAAGCATCATGGCAGCTCCAGGCAACTGCTCTTTACTTTGCTCTGGTATTTGTTCTTGCAATGCTGCAATAGCACTTTCTGCGGCCGTCACCGCCTCATGATGCCGCTGCATTTCATTTAAAACTGTGCAAAGATTTAAATACGTTGACGGGGAGCCACGCGCTGTGGGGTCTAATGTTGCCTCCAACTCTAAAGCTTGTCGGAGGTGGGCTAAAGACTGTGGGAGTCGACCTCGTCTTCTCTCCATGCAGCCGAGGTTATTAAATGTTGCCGCCCGCAACCTCAACCTTCGTGGGGCTGAAGTTGTTGAAACTGAAGAAGAAGAAGTAGAAATAGAAGAAAAATAATCCACCGCCTCTGCACCTCGAGTATCTGTAAGAAATAAGGCACGCCCGAGAAATACCTCTGCAACATCAAATCGACGATTATTAAAAGCATCCACCGCGTGACTATTGCAACGTAAGACAAGAGCAGCGGCTGCCTCACTCACAGTTGCAGGCATTAATCCTTCAGAGATGAGAGGCTCAATTAATTTAGAAATATTTGTTTCATTCGCCCGGCGCAACACTAAGGCGGCTTCCGCACACTTTACACTTTCTAAATAATTCCCATGTTGCTCTAATTCTTTAGACATTTGTAAGAGAAAACGAATAGCGGCGGCGACGGAGGCGGGGTCCTCTGGGTGGGCGCTGCGGAGAACATTTGAAGCTGTTAAATTTAACATCCATCCCTCCGTATTAATTCGGGAGTCTTGAGCTATAGGGAGGTTATGGGTGGTGGCCATTTATTACTATATATATATATATATATACTATTAGTTTATTGTTATTACTTATTTATTACTTATTTTTTTTCTATCTCTATTTTTTTTTTTAATTATAAATATCAACTCCCCCCCCGAGAGTTAATAAAAAAATAATAATAATAATAATTAATATTATTGAACCACCTCCCCAAACGACAAGGAGAAAAGGAAGACTAAGATATAAAAAAAAAAAAAAAAAAGGCAAGGGAGCAAATAAAAATATAATTTGCACAATACAATTAAAAATAAAACATATATTTCCATGAATTGAGGCAAAAAAAAAAAAAAAAAAAAAACGAATAATAAAATTATTAACAGAAAAGGAAATTTAGGCAAGAGTTTTTTTTTTTTTTTTTTTTAACGATAACTTGACAGTAGAAAGGAAATAATACTATTTTTTTTTTTTCTTTGAGATTATTCATAACCAAATAAAGAAAAAGAGTGGAAAAAAAAAAAAAAAAAACTTATTTTGACAACTCACTTAAAGTTTGTTTTGCAGTGAGTTTATACTCTTTTGCAGGTCGAAGCATATGTGCAGCAATGCGTTGGAACTCAACTAATCCATTTTTATTTATTTCAAGTCCTAACATTACTTCATGAAATTCATCAAGAGTTATAGTTTCACTCATACGAGTAAGAATTACCATTATTTCATCTGCTGTTAACCCACCAGCTTCACGAGCATCAAATGCTTGAAATGCTACTGCTAATTCCTCTTCAGAACGAAAATCTTCTGCTTTTAGACCTTTTTTTTTCTCCTTCTCCATTTCTTTTGAACTCTTTTTAATAAAACTTGTAAATTCTGCTTTATTTACAGTATCACTGGAAGAGAAATTTTCACTTAATATTGTTTCCATCTCAGTTTTTGTACAAAACATACCACAACTACGAAGTATATTTGAAATACTTGTAACTGGAATTTTACCAACTCGATTGCGATCATACAAATCAAAGGTTTGTAATAATAATTCAATAGGAACTGACATTACAAGAAACTATGTGCTAGGAAAAAGGAGAGAAAAAAAAATATATATATATTATGTTTAAAGTAAAAATTTCAAAGAATAGTAATAAACAACAACAACAACAAAAATATATATATATATATATATATATATATATGTATGTATTTATTTATTTTTTTTTTTTGCGAAAGGACCGATACCTTTTTAACGTGATTATTTGTAAATTTACTCTATTTTTTTTTATTTATGGGGGGATCATTTCTTCTTTAAGAAACTCATCTCATCTTCATCATCATCATCGCTGCTAACAACTGATGAAACTGATTTATTTTTCTTAGTACGTAGAGCCATCATTTCATCATCATCATCATCATTATCCTCATTACTATTTCCTTTTTCTTCTTCATTATCACGTGAAACACCATCCTGATCTTTTTGTATTTGTAAAAGTGTAACTGCAGCTACTTTATTTGTAATTATCGCCTCTGTTTCTTTATGAATAACAGTAAATTCCTCTCCCTCTCCCACTACATCCCACATGGACCAATATTTACTATGACCTACTGTACATATAGCACTTACATTATTATTATTATTATTATTATTATTATCACTATCAATTACTGGGCAACACTGCGCCCAAACTGGAAAAGCACTATTTAATATTTGTACACACGAACCAACTCTATCAGCATCCCATATTCGTATAGTTCCATCCAATGAAGTAGATATAATAGCAGAAGAAATAACAGGAAAAGTTGTATTTGCATAAAATTGTACCGATGTAATAACATCATCATGTCCTGCTAAAATAAATGGAGATATTTCACTACTTGATCCCATATTATTATTATTATTATTATTATTATTGCGACGGTAAATATATCGAGTATCCCAGAGATGAATAAGATGATCCGCCCCACCAGAAGCAAGTCGAACTCCACATGGAGACCAATTCACACAAGTACACGCATTTAAATGTCCTCCATATTTACCAGATGTATGAAATGCAAGTAATCCACTGCGAATATCCCACGCTACAACTCGCCCAGATTTATCAGTTGTTGCTAATAAAGAAGCATCAGGATGAAACGAAATATCAATTGTACCTTGTGCCTTTTCATATCCATCTTGTGTAAGTAAATGTGATATTTGATGAATAGGCATTGAAGTAGAAATATCCCATAACCCTATAGTAGAATCATCACTTGTAGAAGCTAATATATTTCCAGTTGGATCTATTGCAAGATGATGAATTCGGGAATTATGTTTGGGTTCACTTAGACTAATACGATTTAATGATATATTATCGTGATTTATATCAACATTCTCTACATCTTTATTATTATTATTTAAAGTTCCAGTAATATTCCACATCGCAATACGACGATCAAACATTGAAGTAGAAAATATCAAAGGAAGTGTTGGATGCGAAACAATATGTTGTACTCGACCCCAACCTACATCACATGTTGAAACACTTGTAATTGGTAAACATTTATTAATATCCCACAAAGTCATAACTCCATCTGCGGCACCAGTTATAATTGTATTTGCAAACACAGGCACTGTAGCACATGTTGTAAAAGGCATACATAAAGTTCCAGCAAGTGAAGAAGAAGTATTATTATTATTATTATTATTATTATTATTATTATTATTGCGACGGTAAATATATCGAGTATCCCAGAGATGAATAAGATGATCCGCCCCACCAGAAGCAAGTCGAACTCCACATGGAGACCAATTCACACAAGTACACGCATTTAAATGTCCTCCATATTTACCAGATGTATGAAATGCAAGTAATCCACTGCGAATATCCCACGCTACAACTCGCCCAGATTTATCAGTTGTTGCTAATAAAGAAGCATCAGGATGAAACGAAATATCAATTGTACCTTGTGCCTTTTCATATCCATCTTGTGTAAGTAAATGTGATATTTGATGAATAGGCATTGAAGTAGAAATATCCCATAACCCTATAGTAGAATCATCACTTGTAGAAGCTAATATATTTCCAGTTGGATCTATTGCAAGATGATGAATTCGGGAATTATGTTTGGGTTCACTTAGACTAATACGATTTAATGATATATTATCGTGATTTATATCAACATTCTCTACATCTTTATTATTATTATTTAAAGTTCCAGTAATATTCCACATCGCAATACGACGATCAAACATTGAAGTAGAAAATATCAAAGGAAGTGTTGGATGCGAAACAATATGTTGTACTCGACCCCAACCTACATCACATGTTGAAACACTTGTAATTGGTAAACATTTATTAATATCCCACAAAGTCATAACTCCATCTGCGGCACCAGTTATAATTGTATTTGCAAACACAGGCACTGTAGCACATGTTGTAAAAGGCATACATAAAGTTCCAGCAAGTGAAGAAGAAGAATTATTATTATTATTATTATTATTATTAGCTGATAGAGAAATATCATTACGACTATTCATTTTAACATTACGAACAGACTTTGTTAATCGCATGCGATGAAGTTTATCCACCACCGCATGATGCGAGGAAACTACAAGTGATGGAGATGCAAGAAATGTTTCTTTTAATTTTGCAACACGCTTTTCAGCTTTTGCAAGTGTAAGAGGAAGCATTTCTTTTCTTCGGGCTATAAGTGCTGGTGAGGCTTGAGAAAAACTTTCTTTATCTCGTACAGAAGTAACAGGAACCATATTATTATTATTATTATTATAACTTATTCCATTAATATTTTCTTCTTTATTGTGTTGTAAGGAAGTAAAATCTCCAGATTTAGTGTTTTGATGAGTACGAATATCTTCTAATGTCATATATCCTCCTTCAATCATAAGTTTTTGTAATCTTTGACGACGTTCTGCATTTGTTTCTGCAAATATATTAATTGGCGACTCAAGTAAACGAAGTCCCTCTTGTACCTCACGATCATTAGAGGGAACTACAGGGTCTATAAGCTCCATTTACAATAATGATGATGATTCTATCTGTGGTTTAGGTACTAATGAATGTTAAAATAAATAAATAAATAAATAAATTAATAATAAGAAATAAACCAAATAATAATAACTTAATTAAATATATACAAAAAGACAAAAACAAAGAAATAATCATAAATTAAAAAAAAAAAAAAAAAACAATAACAATAACAATAAATGTAAGCAAGATGATAAACGCACAGAAACTCATACAAATAATAATAATAATAAGCAAAAAAATTAGAAAAAAAAAGAATTACACTTTAATGCAAAAAAAAAAAAAGAAAATAGAATAAGGTTTAACTGTTTATACCTTATACTATCTCTTTTATTCACTCAAGAAAAAAAGGAGGAAAAAAAAAAAAAAAAAATCATTTATGTATTATTTAGAAGTAGTCGTATGAGAAGTCATATTTGGTACCATCATAAAAACAGTTAAAAACCAAATATGTAAACAAATAATATACAAACCTGCCGCCATACGAAGTATTGGTTGCCGCTTTAATACTCTACCAACACGAATAATTAATATATCTAGTATTGACATACATTCAATAATCCAAGACGTGAATTTATTCATTTGTACCCCACGTCTTACTAATATTTGTCGCAGTTCTACAGCATCTCGTGATTGTTGTTGTGAATTATGTGAATGTGAATATTGTTGCGTTGAAGGATTTATTAAAACACGAGTTGTGCGTTCTTCTTCAAGTCGATGTGTCGCCCGCTCACACTTGCGCCGCCACTCCGCCGCCTCACGTAATGCTGATTCTAATGCGTTTTGTTTTTCTAATAATTGACGTGAGATGATAAATTGATCTCGTGAATTATTATTACTATTATTATTATTATTATTATTATTATTATTTATATTTCCACCACCACGAAGTGAAATTAATGCTCCAGTAGCTGTGAAAGTTCCTCCATTTTTTTCTACAGCTGCTCGTAATGCATTTAATTCATCTTGTCTTCCTTGTAATAATATTTTACTACGTTGATGGGCGGCTATTTCACTATTTAATGCTTCTTGTACTCCACGAATATCTAATCGAAGAAAATCAATTTGTTGTATAAGTTCTAATCTTTTTTCTTCACTTGTATTAACTTCTCGACGAGAGGCATCAACATTTGCTTGTAATTGATCTCTTTCTTTTTGAAGATTTGAAATAATAATTTGAAATTCTTCTAGACGTTTATTAAGTATATTAACTGAAGAATTATCATTAATATTATTACTATTTTCATCATTATTATTATTATTATTATTATTTAAATGATTTCCTACATTAGACTCCACACGATGACGTAATGCTTCATATTCACGTTGTTTTTCTTCTAATAAAACAAGTGATTTTGATTTATGTTCATCAAACCTTAACTTTGTCTCACGTAAACTTTCTTCTAAGTGATGTACTTGTAGTGAGCGTTGCAATAATTCTTGTTTTGCTGCCTCAGCTGCTGCCTGATATCTTCTTATATCTCTTGTAAGAGAATCAATTTCATTATCTTTTCTCTGTAAAAGTGAAGATTCAATACTAGCTTCATGTAATGATGAAGACATGAGTTCTTCTTGTATTATTCCTAATTCTTTTCCATATTTATTATTATTATTATTATTATTATGAGATACACGTGATACATCTGAGTTATTTCTTTCAAAATTATTAGAAAAGTGTTTATTACTATTTCGACTAAGAGGTAATGCAGGCTGTGTTGGAAATGTTGGTAAAATAATAGTAGACGTTGTACCACGTGGGGAGTTATCACTACTGATGTCTTTTCTTTTATGATTATCTGTTGTTTTTAAATTAATTTCATTTACTTCTTCTTCTCTTTTATTATTATTTTCTTTTTCTTCTTCTGCTACTTGTTGCTGAATTGCATGCTGTTCTACACGTTCATCAATAGCCTCTAAGAAGGCAGTCATGCCTTGAAACATTGCTAATATATTATTATTATTATTATTATTATATATATATATATTTGCCTTTGTGTGAGATATATATGTATATATGTCTTTATTTTGCACAATCTCAACTACAATGCTTCCACAAAAAAAAAAAAAAAAAAAGAAAACAATAATAACACATATATAAAAAAAAATATATATATATGAGTAAAAATAATTAACACAACAAAAACACAAAAAACAAAGATAAAAAAATATTTCCCTTTTTGTCTTTTTTTCAAATTTAATTTAATGGCGCTGCCTCTCCATCTTCTTCTTCACTTTCTTCATTATTCTCATCTAACAATGGAGCATACCCCATCGCCTGTGGATTACAAATACTATCAGAAGATATTGTATCTGAACTATCATTATCACTATTACTATGAATCATAATATCATTATCATTATCATTATCATTATTATCAGTACTACTACTAGAAAAATGTAATTTCTTTTTCTTTTCTTTAGCAATTGCCTCAGCACGAATCGATACAGCAAGAGGTGATTCACCTGGACCTTCTAACGCTCTTTGAAGTATATTACCAATTTCTGTAAATACTACATTTTGAGAATTATTATTATTATTATTATTATTATCTGTATTATTATTATTATTATTATTATTATTTACAGAATTTGTTTCAATTAATTCTTTTAATTCCAACATATGTTGCATTGCAAATTCATATGCGTGTTGTACATTTGCAATTGCACAACACAATTCTGTGAAATCTACTTTTGCCTCACATATATTATTATTCCCATATTTATTATTATTATGATTTGTGTGAATTGTTATTTTATCAAATCCACTAAATTTCTCAGCAAGTGCAAGGCGGGCGGCCTCTCGCATTATTTCATCTTGTAACATTTGATCTTCTAAACTTTCAAGAGCTTTTAAGTGAAGTGGAATGGTACAACTTCCACTAATATTAAGTGTAATATTTGTTTTAGGTCCAAGTCCGTTATCATTCATAATTAATATTATTATTATTTGTTTTAACTACAATATATAAATATATTTTTATTATAATTCCTTTTTTTTTTTTTTTTTGGTGTTCTTTTTGTTTAGGGAAAAAAGAAAAATAAATAAAAAGAATATGGGGCATATCATTAAAAAATTAAAGATGAAAAATCAAACCACTATTATTATTATTATTTTAGAAAATACTTTTGGAAACATCTGACAGAGAGAAAAGGCCAGAAAACAAAACAAAACAAAAAAAAAAAAAAAAACACACATAAATAATAAATATAATAATTGAACGATAAGAAAATAGTAAAAAAAATAAATAAATAAATACAAAGAAAAAAAAAAATATAATAATAATAATAAGTACAACTAAACTCTAAAAAAAAAAAAATAACATTATGCTGTAATTCTAATCCCCCCTTTCCCCTTTTTGGGACAATATAACTCTTTCTTTCTTCTCAAAAAATAATAAAAAAAAAAACAAATAAATAAATAGTAATAATAAAAATAATAGAAAAAAAAAAAACAATTAATATTATTTATTTACTGATAAACACTACTGTTATTGCTAGTATTAATAAGCAATGTATCCATATATCGAGAACCACGGAAACGGAAAGTACAACCATGCGTTGCCTCATATTGAGGAATTTCACTCTTAAGATATTCTGTTAATCTTATTAATTCTTTTCTCATTTCCTCTAATTGATAACGAAAATTATTATTATTACTATTATTGCCAGATGAATTTCTTTCTAATTCTTTTAACCTATGAATCACAAACTCACGACGAGTTACCAACTCTAATATTGGAAGTTGAAATTCTAAACGTTTTGTTTCTTTTTGAATTTCAATTTCACGCTGGGGAAGAGGAAGTTGTGACCAGCGGCGTAATATATGTTGTTGTTCTACTTCAGGTACTTCAAGCACTGACCATAATTGTATTATTTTCTCATCTTCTAAATCATTTAATAATAATATATTATTATTATTATTATCTTTAGCGTGTCCACTATATGGGGTTTGGGGAGTTGAGCGTAAGAGATTTGAATTATTTATTTCTTGTTGTTGTGATTGCTGTTGTTTGGGAATTGGACTAATATTGTAAACAAAAGGAGCACGTCGTCCTGATGTAAAAACTGAATTATTATTATTATTATTATTATTATTATTATTATTAGCATGAGAAGGAGAAATATGTGTGTAACGCTGATTTCGCTCCTCATGAGATGAAATTTCTTTTAATAAACGTTTTTCTTCCTCATGTAATGCCCGACGTGCCCACTCTTGTCTTTCTGTTTTAAAAGCTTCAAACATTTCAGTATAAAGTGTTTCATATTTATTTTGCATTTCCCGCAACGCACATAATCGTTGCTCTTCATGTGTTAATTTTAACTCTTCCATTTGTGTTTGGGTGTTTCGTAATTGTTCTTCTAATTTTATTCGAATTTGTTGCTCTTGTTGTAATAATCCATTATATTCGTGTAATTTATTTTCAAATACTTTACGAGTTTCTGCAGCAACTTCACGAGCACGCGTATCAGAGTTTTCTACATAATTTGTAAATGTTAACTCAATATCATTACGAAGTTGTGTGAGGTGTTCATGATACATGAGTTGCATTTCTTGTGTTTGTGCCTCACGTGTTTGTAATTCTAATTTTATTTTTTCTTGTTGTTTTGTTATAAAATCACGATATTTTATTTCAGATTCTTCTTGTAATCTTTCTCGTATTATTTCAATTCGATGTTGTGTATCGGCTTCAATTTCTGTTATTTCTCGTACTCGTGCTTCTAATGTATTTCGTAAAGTATTTATATTTTCCTCATATCGGCGTTGTAAATCTTTTTCTTGTGTTTGTAATTGTTGTAAATGTTTTTGTTCTAACTCTGATACACGTTGCATATATTCTTGTTGATTTTGTTGAATTTTAACAGTCCATGAACGTATATTATTATGCATTTCTTCTTGTAAAACTCGAATTCTTTCATTTGTGGATTCTGTTTGGTCACGATTATATTTTTCCATTCTTTCTTGTATTCTTCGCCGCTCTGCTTCAAATGCATTTTCTCTTTCTTTTAATATATTTTCTATTCGTTGTCTTTCTTCATGTATTCGCTTCTCATATTCTTGTTGTTGTTGTGATATTATATTTTCATAACGCCGCCGTTCAGCTTCTATTGTAGTATTATATTTATTATTTAATTCTATTTCTTGTTGACGCATTTTTTCTGTTAATTGTTTTTGTTGTATTTGGGATTGTGTGTTTTGTTGCTCTAATTCTTTTCTCCAGTGTTCTCTTTCCTTTTCAAGATATATTTCAGATTCATGTTGTTGTTGTTGTGTTATTTCTCTCTGTGCTGCCTCTGCTGCCCATGTTTTTTCTAATAAATCTGATTTAAAATTATTCCATTTTTGTAATTGCTCTTGAGCTCGTTGTGTATTTGTTTCATTTAATATTTTTCGATATTCTTCTATTATTTCCATAGCACGTTTTTTAGCATTTTCTTCTAAAGAATTTTGACTATTTTGTAACATTTCTTGTAATATATTTTCTCTTTGTTTAATAGTTTCATATTCATTTTGAAGTGTTGCCTCAACTTGAGTTTGTACACTTTTAATATCATTTTCTCTTTGAGATTCTATTAATTTTTTATAAGCTATACGTTCAGAGTTTAATACATTTAATTCCTTTTCACGTATTTGTAACCAATTATTTTCATATTCTTCTTGATAAGATAACATCATTGATGCAATTGTTAATAAATGTTGCTCTAACTCAGATTTTGCCTTTGTAAATTTATTAGAATATTCTGTAATTAAATTTATTTCTAAGGAAGAACGTTGGGCCTCCCATCGTTGTTGTTCATCATATAATTCAGCAAATTTATCATCAAATACAGTTTGCATATTATTCTTTTCTTCTTTTAAATAATGTATAGCCTTTAGTTGAGCTTCATCTCTTATTTGTTGAGAAGCCAGGCGTAATTCTTCTTCACGAGTTTGTAATTCTTTTTCTCGTTGCGAAATACGTTCTTCTAATTTATTTGCTTTTTCTTTTAATTCTTCTTCTAATTGTTTACGTATTTCATTGCAACGTATATTAGCTTCTTTCTCTGCTTCTTCAATAGAATTATTACACCTCTCCTGCTCTAGGCGTTGATGTAATAAAAGTTCTTTATGTAATTCATTACTTTGTGCTTTTCTGGCTTCTTTTGCTTGTTTTTCTTTTAATTGTACATCATTTAAAAAAGCTTCTCGAAGTGAAGTGAACTGTTCTTGTAATTCTGTTTCCCACTCCACACGTTTCTCTTGCTCTTCTTCTAAACGTTTCCCCCATATTTTATTTAATTCTTCTCTTTCTTTTTCAAGTTTAACTTCATATTGTTGTTTTAAATATAAACACTTTTCCTCCCATTCTTGTAGACGTTTTAATATATTTTCATGCTCAGCACGACTTACACTTGGTCCATCTTCACTATCTAAAGCTTCATCTAATAACTTATCATATCTTTGACGCATTTCTTCAATTTTCTTTTGATAAATTATTTCTTGTTCTCTTCTTATTCGCCCAATACTTCCTTCCATTTCAACTTCTTTTATTTGTAATTTTTGTGTAAGAGTTGTGAGGCGAGCGGACATACTTTCATTATCATTACGTAATTCTTGAATAATATTTATATGATATTGTAATCCTTGCATAGCTTCAAATACACGAGTACTCCATCTTTTTTCTGCAGCTTCTTCTGCTAAAATAATATTTTTTTCATAAGAAGAAGTAAGAGTTGCTTCTCTCTCTGCTTGCTCTGCCCGCATGTTATCAATTGTATTTTGATATTCATTTGATATTTCTTGAATCATATTAGTGTGACGCGTTTTTTCTGTTTTAAGTATATTAGACCATTGTATTTCTATTTCTTGACGTATTTCTTGTGTTTTTTCTAAAGCTAAATTATTAGCTTTTTGCTTTGCTTCTTGTAATTGTAAATTAAACTCGGCTTCTTTTGCGGCCATATCCATATGAAGTTGTTTCATTTTATTTTGAATATTATTTACCGTATGAATTGATTCCTTTTGCATTTCTTTTATTTTAAGATTCATTTTATTAATAAGTTCCTCATGTTCTTTTTGTAAATCCTCCCGATGCGTTATAAGTTCTTTCATTGATTCTGTTTGTTGCTCTTGATGTTCTCGTACAAGTTGTTCTCTTAATTTTGATAAATCTTTCATAGCATCTTCAAGAGCTTTTACATGTAATGTTTCATGTTGTTTTAGAGCTTCTTGCTCTGCTAATGATATTTTTTTTCTTTCTTCTTGTAACATATTCACCCAACCTCGCTCTCTTTCTGCTATTTTATTATCATAAATTTTACAACGATCATAAAATTCTTTTTCAAGAATTTCTCGATATTCTTCTTTAAATATTTCAGCATGTCGCATCACTTGTTCTTCCATTTCAAGTCGAATTTCACTTTTATTTTGCAGAATATCGGTTGTTTTATCTAATAAAGCACGACTGATAGATTCTAAATCACTATGATGGGTATTAAATGTTTCTTGTGTTTTTTTAATAATATTTATTTCAAATTTTACTTTTTCCTCTTCAAATTCACGAGCGCGGCGAAGCCATTCTTCTTCAAATGTTTTTAAATGTTGTGCGAGTCGAGCTAAACTATTTTCTTCACTACTTCTAATAACAGATTCATATTCTGACATCACTTGCATAGCTCTACTTATAATATCTCCTTCTGTTCCTCTTTTATGTGTTTCACTTTTTAATTGTGAGGTTCGTAGGTTTAATAATTCACGTTTTTCTTGCTGATATCGCCGCTCAGCGTCTTTTAATAATTCACGAGTTTCTGTTAATTGCTGTTGTGTTTTATCATATTCTTCTTTAGAGATAATATTATTATTATTATTATTATTATTACTTATATTTTGAATTTGATTTTTTTCATGGTTAAGGCGAGTGAGTTGGGCTTTTTCTTTTTTTAATTCCTCTAATAATTGTGTTTCTCTTTCCTGTGCTCGACCACGTTCTTCTAATAATTTATATTCATACTCGGCTACAATCTTTGCAAAACGTTGCTCTATTTCTCTAGAATTATTATTAATAATATTATTATTATTATTATTAGTATCTCTATTGTCATCATCATCGTTATTATTATTACTTATAACACGGCGAGGGTAAAAGCCACTATTATTATTATTATTATTACTTCCAAATCTCATTGAAGGAAGTGGTGATGACATTTTTTTTATTATTTTTTTTTCCTTCTTTTATATGTGTGTTTGAGTTAAAGAAATATATATATATATATAAATCTATTCTTATTTATAAGTGTGACTACAGTTTCCTACGCCAATAAAAAAAAAAAAAAAAAAAAGGCCAATAAAAAAAAAAGAAGAAAATAAAAAGTTATGATTTCAAAAAAAAAAAAAAAAAATCCAAGAAAGGATCAGAGCAATAAACATAAAATTTTATTATGAACTCACAGGAATAGAAATATATATATATATATATATTAAGAAAGTAAGAGTAACAAAAAAAAAAAAAAAAAAAAAAAAACACTATAACACTCTTGAAGGTTTCTGATAAGGAGAAAAAAAAAAGAAAGGTGGAAAGTTTCTGAATAAATAAATAAATATTTAGGTGTTTTTTTCCCCCCCCTAGTACTATTACTCAATAATAATAGCAATGTATTTTATATATATATATATATATATATATAGAGAGAGAAAGAAAGAGAAATTTAGGAAAAAATGCATTTTTATTTTATTTTTATTGCGTGAAAGACAAATAGAAGGAAAAAGAGGTGAAAAAAAGAAAAATAAAAAACAAAAACTTTACGCACAGCCACAAAAAAAAAAAAAAAAAAATTGTTGCTTGTCTACAAAAACAGCAATCACAAAATAATAATAATAATAACAAAGGAAAAACAACAAGAACAACAGAGAACACTAAAAAAAAAAAAAAAAAGAAACAAACAAAAAAGGGTATTACAACACACAACTATATAAATATATAAAGTCATACAGAAAAAAACATGCGTACAAAATGCAGGTGAAATAAATTAAAAACACAAAAACCTAAACTTAAAAAAACTGCAAATATATATATATATATATATATTTGTTTTGTTTTTATTTCATTTTTTAAACACAGACATATAGACACATACATCTATGAAAACACATTTTATTGAGCATGCTATATAAATAAATTAAAAATATGAATATATATTTCTGTATGTAAATATGTATATAATGTATGAGTGTAATGTTTACAGATATACGTAAAAACAAAAAAAGAAAAAAAAAAAAAACATAATATTAAATCAATAAAACAAGTCATAAAATAAAGAAACATAATAATAGGAAAAAAAAAAAAAAATGAAATAAGAATAAGTTATTTATTACTCTTCTTATATTCTGCGCTCGCATCGCATCAATGTACACAGCTAAAAGCATACACACGCATATAATTAAAAAAAAAAAAAAGAAAAACAAAAAAGGGAAATATAAACATCAAAAAAAGAAACCAAAAAAGAAAAACACAAAAAAAAAAAAACATTCCTTTTTTCCCTCTTACCTTCTGAGAGTATATATGAGAGTAACATGTTTTATGTATAGAGTTTATACAAACATTTCCCTTTCTCCTAGTCCCATTTTTTTTTTTTTTCTTTTAATTTTTTCTATCACTTTCAAAAGAAAGAAAAAACAAGAATACAACATATATATATTTATATATATTTACCCCTTTTCATTCCTATTTCGTTTTACTTTTTTTTTTTCTTTTATACTATTTTCTCCAATCTCCTCTCTCTTTTTTCAAAAAAAAAAGAAAATAATAAAAAAAATAATAATACTATACTCAAAAATACACCCACACACATACACATAATAACTAATTAAAATTTTAAAAAAATATATATAAATATTATATATATATATATATATATATAATTACACCCCATCCTCCTTATAAGAACCTCCAAAAGGTAATAATGCATTATCTCGCCCAATAGACGACATCACACGTGAGTTCGTGCGATCGCCTAATGTTACCACAGCACTTTGCCCCCCATTTCCTGTTAACGTTGTTACTAATCGTACAAAATCATTTACATGAAATTCATACTTTTCATCCGCAGGAATTCCTAATAATAGTAGTGCCCGCATAACATCCGTGGGAGTTACAGGCATTCCAAGTCCACGCCACAATCCTTCTTCTACACAAATTGCAAGTGGAACACCATGCAATAAAGTTGAAACTTCTAAAGCGGCTGGAGTTTCAGGCATTGCGGCACAATGTGTGATAGGAATTGTAATATTTGTACTATGACTTGTGATATTTGGTGTTGCTATGGTGGGATTAGTCGATATATTATTATTAGTATTAGTATTATTAGTATTAATATTATTTGAAAAACTGCAGGTATGAGTTGGACCAGCACTACTTCCACTACGACAATGACACTTTGTTGCTTGTCGAGAAGAATAATTTAAAACATTTCCACTTGAAGAACTTGCACGACGTGTTTCTTCATTTATATTATTTCCATTATTATTATTATTATTTGTAGATATTCCTTTAGGAGATGAAGAGGATGATAATGATAATTGTTGCTGTTGTAATTGAGCTTGCGTTGCCCCATCCGCCGCAAGACATTTCTTTTGTTTTTTAACAGCAGATTCTAAAATAGAATAAAAAGTCCCACGCATAACTTCTGTAGGATATCGACCTTGAATCATAAAAGCCATTCTAGCAAGAAAAGCATCAAAATAAACACGATCACGTGAGTCTGATTCTACTATTTTTGTATTATTATTATTATTATTATTATTATTATTTGTTGTTGTTCCTATTTCAAATTCTTCTTTATTATTATTATTATTATTTTCTTCTTCTCCTTCACATAATATATCACCACCACTACTCCTAGGATATCGCATCGCACTTATTCCTTTTACTTCATCAAACAATTCCGCAATTAACGGGGAGTCAGGCAAAGGAATATTCACACGTTGTAATATCTCTGATAATACTTCAATATCTACTAATTTTGCTTCAGGCCCAACACAATCCGCTTTAGCTGTACGAAATTCTTGTAAAAAGTCTTGCATATCAACGGAGGCTACACTAAACGCTGAGAGATCGCTGCGTGTGCTATCATCTCTATCTAAACTAGCGCCCCCAACACTTGAAAAGTTTGTTTCATTCATAACTCCACTAAATCTAAAACTTGTCATCCCATACGGGCTACTATTATTATTATTATTATTATTAATATTATTATCATTTCGACTACTTCTTAAGGAATTCCATGGGGCAATTAAGGCGGAGGAGGGCCGCATTATACATAAATTGGTGCGTGTGCTATTAAAACTCATTTGTGCATTTTGAAGATAATTTTCATGTGGTGGAGTTACCTCAGCTGCAACAGAGGAAAGTGTCCAGGAGTTTAATTCAAATTGCATTGGAGTTTCAATATTTACTTGGGCTGGTGGGGCTGTAGAGGTGAGCTGTGGGATGGAGCGTGATTCTTCACTATTATTATTATTATTATTATTATTAGTAGTAGTAGTAGTAGTAGTAGTAGTATTGGATTGTATTTCATTGACTTTAGTGAAGTTATTATTTTCTACTTTTCCAGGTACAACTACACTGTTGGTTGTTGTTGTTGGTGTAGGATTATTACTATTATTATTATTATTATCATTAGTTCCTCCTCCTCCAACAATAACAGTTCCAGGTTTAATTCCTTCTCTAGAAATATGAACAATAGAGTTATCACCAGCAGAGCGTGCATGACGATTTCTGGCTTCTAATCTAACTTCATTTATTTGTCGTACAGGACGTAAATGAATTTCACTTGGTGTTGAAGCAAATTCAGAAATTGTTTGTGGTAATTCTCCTTTTCTTTCACTATTATTATTATTATTATTATTATTATTATTATTATTATTATTAGAATTACTTGTGTCAGTTTGTTTATCCTTCGCGATAGATTTTCCATTAGAATTACGTAAATGCTCTACAATATATAAAAGAGGATCCTCAGGTCTATCACTTAATACACTACTAAAAATATTTTCTACTTTACTAGGAACACAGTGACGACGCAAATATCGGTAAGCCTCACCAGCTTCATTTTGTTGTAATTGTAAATGTTGTTGTTGTTGAGATAATTGATGTTGTTGATGAGATTGATGTAGAGATTGTTGTTGTTGTTGTTGTTGATGATGAGATAATGATAATGATGATTGCGATTGCGATGAATGTTGAGAAAGTGGAGGTTGTGATTGTTGATATTGTTGTGGACGATGGGAGTGGGTTTGTTGAGTTACATAACGACGTGGAACTCCAATAGAACCGTCACGAATACTAGTAGTGTTAGACATTTTTTTCTTTTTTTCTTTTTTTAAATATATATATATATACTTTTTTAATATAAATAAACACTATTCTTTCTTTAATTATTTGCGTTGACTTTGTTATATTTTTTCCTTTTTCTTTGTTTTTTTTTTTTTTTTTTTTTTTTAATATTTCTTTCTACCTTTTACCTTTTTTTTTTCGCTGATATAGCTAATTTTTATACACTTTTTAAATTAAAATAAATGTGTTTATGAGAGTTAGTTCCTTGGGCTATTGATATTAACAATTATTGAGTAATAGAGAGAGGGTTCTATATATATACATTTAGAAAAAAAAAAAAAAAAAAATAGAGCAAAAAATTTCAAATAAAACAATATGAAGATTCATAATGATAATAATAAATAATAAGAATAAGAAAGAGCGATCGAAAAAAATAAAAATAAAAATAAAAATACACATATAGCTTAAAACTATTGAATCAAGTGCGAGATTTTTTTTTTTATTATTATTATAACCATTATGGCAGTTATTATTATTATAATATATATAAATAGATAGTTATATATTTCGGTTTTAATCGACGCCAAATAAAACACAATACGGGCCATAAAAGAACAACAACATTACTGTAAGCCCTTCTTTTCTTTTTCTTTTTTCTTTTCTTTTTATTATTTTACTTCTGTATTTGTACTTCCATAAATCGAATCGGCTCCGTCACCGTAGATGTCATTTTAAACTCATGAATATACTTCCACACCATAGGAAAATCTCTCTTTAATGCAAATATAAAACACTTTGCATTCTCACACACCTCCCCAGCCGTCATCCCACCATGCCCAACTCGAAACATTAATTGCCCCTGCTGTTTCGCTCGTACAACTCCCCCAGTAGCTCCTTGTGATAATCTGAAAGTTAAACTTGTGAGATCGTCAAGATTATAAATAGCGGTGAGGCATTTACGTGCGGTGGGGGCCAATGTATGGGTAGTATCAGAGGTGGGCTTTATACTATTCATATTATTATTATTATTATTATTATTATTATTGTCTTTTTTATTAGAGGATGATTTGTTTGATGTGTTATTATCTCTTTTACCCCCACGAGATGTATCCCCTGTATTATTATTATTATTATTATTTAATAATGAAGAAGAAGAGGATGAAGTATTCTTTCCTACACCTACTCCTTTACTTGAAGTTACCGTAAGTATACATGGCGGTAATTTCGAAACAATTCGAGCATCCACGACAAAATGTGAAAATGTTCGCGCCACCTGAATTGCTCTTCGTGCTGCTTCATTATCATCACGTTTACAAATAGCTTCTGCAGTAATCACAGCATCATAATATCCGTGTCGTTTATTAATTTTAAAAGCATCACCAGATATAACTCGGGGCACAATAAGACAAGAGGTACGCCCATTCATTAAATATGTTCGTTTTGGTAATTCAAACACATGTTTCTCAAGTAATTCAGGAGATTGTGTAATGACAACACTTGGGACGACGAACTCAATAAATATTCCTTCTTCTGATGCAACTTCTACACCCCCGCGAAGACGTTGGATTTTGTGTACAACAGCTTTTGTTACAATTAAACGTTTATCTTGTGGCATTTTTTTTTTAAATTACTTTCACAGAATATTCTTCTCTTTATTTTTATCTCTTCCCTTTTTGTTTGGTTTATATATTATATATATATATAATATATATAAATATCTTGTGTAAGCACTTAAGCCTTTTGTGTTATTGAACATATAAAAAAAAAAAAAAAGAAAGAGAGAAAAAAAGAAGAAAAACAAGAAATTGTTATGTAAATATTCCCTTGGTTTACATTTTATTTACTTATTTCATTTTCATCAAATACAAAAAAAAAACAAACAAACAGAAAACAAACAGAGACTCTCTCTCTCTCTCAATATATATATATATTTTGGTTTACTTAAAATATCTTAAATTAAATTAAAGAATATATCTTTATTCATCATCCATTAATAATGTACGCTGAGAAGATGATGGAATAAAATTAAAAGAATTATCCATTGCTATATCACTTTCTTGTGTAAGTTGAGGAATAGCACTACCAGCATCAGCTAATAATTGTAAAGCATTACTCATCATTTTCGGAGGTACTAAAGGCATAAAACTATCTACTTGACTATTTAAAAATGATTCATCCTCCCACTGTGTATTTTCTTTATTATTATTAATATTACTACTATTATTTTCTTTATTACTAATAATACTATTATTATTTATAGGAGGAGACCGTTGACGTTTTCCACCTCGTCGTAAATCCACCAATTCACTCCCATCCTCATCCTCCCCATTATTATTATTATTATTATTTTTTTCTAAATGTTTCTGTGGAAAATATTTTTGATAAAATGCCACCGCCTTTGCATCAGCTCGAATCGACTTTGGATCAAATCGTGTTATCATTACATCCTCTGCTTTACGAGCTCGTGTTAGGGCAACATATGCCTGACCACACTCAAAGAAATGTTCATCTAATTGTATTTGCACCATTGGCAACGTCATTCCTTGAACTCTATGAACTGTTAAAGCCCATGCAAGTTGTAAAGGAATTTGTGTTCGACTTGCAATTAATATTCCATCAGGCCCCATCACCTCCACCCGCACCCGAGGCACCACCACCTCCTCCCCACTCATATAATTATTATTATTATAACTATTATTATTATTATTATTGATAAAACATACAATGGGGAGGGCGGGGCCTATAGATTGTGGAGCAAACCCCACCACCACACCGAGGTCACCATTAGAGAGATATGGGGCCTCATTAAAAGTACTTAATAATACAACTTGAGCCCCAACTCGTAATTCTAATAAAGATAAAAAAGAAACTTCATTATTAATATCCATCCCAGGCAATATTGCGTAATCCTCAGATTCATATCGGTGAAAGTACACACTTTCCAATTGTTGTAATCTTTTAATATTAAATGTTGCAGCATCTTGGCGGCGGGACATAATAACTGTTGGTTCTACACCAAATTGATCATTAAGTCTACGAGAAAGACATGATGATAACATTTTTTCAACTCGTTTTGTATATTTACCAAAACGAATATCTTCCATACATGATGCGAATAATGGATCTGTTTCATGACGATAATTTCGTCGAAATTCAACGTAAACAAGATGAAGTTTTTCCCATAATGGTGCTTCAAAACACCATTTTGGTGCTTCTCTATTATTATTATTATTATTATTATTATCTTTGGTTTCGTTAATACTATATCGAGAAATTACAGGTGGTAGTTGTAAAAAATCTCCAAGAAGTATTAATTGAATTCCACCAAAAGGTTTATCAGGTTTATTTCGTATACGTCTTGCAATTTCATCTAATACTAAAAATATAGAAAGAGGAAGAACTCCAATTTCATCAATAATAAGTGTTGTACATTGTTTCCAACCACGTACTATATTAGGACGGCTTTGAACACGATGATAAATTTTGTCAATTGCTCCATCTCCTTTTCCAATTCCAGCAAAAGAATGAATTGTACAACCTCCAATAATTCTAGCGGCAATTCCAGTTGTTGCTGTTACAACAGTTCCCTCATTACGTGATAAAATATTATTTACAAGATGCAATAACCATGCAGTTTTACCAGTACCAGCAGAACCAGTTATAAAAACATTACGACCTGCACGTACCATTTGCATTGCACGCATTTGCTCTACTGTCCATGACATTCGACTATTATTATTATTATTATTACTTTTATTTATAGTTGCTGAAGTAGATTCTGTTTCTAAATTAGATAATATATTACCACCACTTAAAGAAACTTGTAAATCAACAGGAGGTATTAAAGATAATCCTAATTTTGTCATATCAGGTACTTTTACTTCATTATTATTATTATTATTATTATTATTATTATTTTCATCATCTTCATACTCATCATCATCATTATCATTATTATTATCCTCCCACTCTTGCATTTCAAACATATTAGGATCTCTTAAATTATTATTATTATTTCCTCCTTTAATTTGTGAACCACGAGCCTGACGTCCTTTGCGACACGCCACATTTCTCTCTATTTCTTTCCAATGATTTCTATCTTGCAGCACCGCCGCCATTATTCGTAATTCATTAATATCAACAGTTGTTTCAATAAAAATTGTACACAACCGACGCTCGTGTGGAAGTATAATTGTTAACTTTCCCTCCATTGCATAGGTGGATAAGACACGCTGGAGTCCTTTTAATAAAAAAAAAGTTCCCTCGTGTTTTTTGTGTTTTGAGCATCTTACAATAAAACAAGGCCCGAGTGTGGGCTGGCGGGAGAGAAAACATTCGGTCCCCCCCCACTGCCCAACCCTCGCCCCATCCTCAGCTGTAATAATAACTTTACCTCGTACGGAGGAAAGTGTTATTTTTGGTTTTAAATTTGACATTTATTTATTTATGATTTTATATCTTTTGTTTTATTTGTAATGATAAGTGTAATTTTAGTTTAATTCTATGTGTGTATCTATAGTGTAAACTTCAAAAAAAAAATATATATATATATATTTATCTATGGGTTCTATTTTTTTTTTAATTATTTAATTATTTTATATATGTGTGTCTTTTTTTTTTTATTAGTGTCACTTTTCTCTTAGTGACTAAAAAACCCTAATAGTAATTAAAAAAAAAAAAAACATAATTAAAGTGTACAATACAATATATAAAAAATTTAAAAATTAACACCTAACACTTGAAATTATCATTTAAAAGGGAGTAAGAAAATATTTTTTTAAAAAGAAATATATATATATTTATACATTTATAGCGATATCATGTACCTACATTGCTATTATTATTATTATTATTAGCTTTTGCTACTGCTGCAGGTTCCTCTGATACTTTCTCCACACGAAATCCAATATTTTTTCTCACCATTTCTCTTGATCCTGCCTCAATCGCCGCTAGTCTAAGACGCCTAATATCTTCTTTTTCTTCTTCTGATATTTCTGAATTATTATTATTATTATTATTTAAATTAATTGCTAACAAACGTCGCAATTCCGTTTCAAGTAAATCATAATGACATTGTAATGCTAATGCAGTGTAGCGAAGTTCTGTAGCTGTTTTATGTGCCGCCTTATCTGTTTCTTCTAATTTACGAATTAATGTTTCATGAGTTGATATTTGTGTGAATTGAAGTTCTGAAATACGAAATTGGGCGGCGGCGAGTTGTTTTCGAAGTGAAGTTATTTCATTTATATTAGATAACTCAGAGGATGATGATTGTGAGGATCGTCTTGAATGTTGTTGAGAATTGTTATTATTATTATTATTATTATTAATATTATTCGTGTGAATATTTGATTTTGTACCTATGCTTGAAGTATTAGTGAAAGCCACTCCTTCTGAAGCGTAGACACGTAATAATAGAGGTAATCTACAACGTAATGCCATTTCAACTATATATTCCTTTACTATTATTAATAATATTTATATAAGGAGAGAAATAGAGATAAATTCATGTAATAAAATAAGAAAATAGGGAATTACAACAAAAAAATATACAATAAATAATAAAAAAAATAAAATAAAATAAAATGAATACCAGATTTTTTTCTTTCTTTTTTGTTAAATGAAAAAGCAACCTCCCCACCCCCCCCCCAAAAAAAAAACATGTTTTTATTCCCTCATAATAAATTAATTATAATATGCATCTATCTATCTATATATATATTTTTTAATTTTCCTCTTAGTATCTAATCTATGTTACCCTCGAATTTTTTGTCTCCCATCTAATAAAATTTTTCGAAGTGATAAATCTAAAAAGAAAGTATTTTTTTTTTTTTTTGAATCGTACCCTCTAATTTACTTTCAGAATAATTTAGAAATTAATATTTAAGAAAACGTAATATATATACAAATATATATATATATAAGGTATTCTCTTATATTCTTTTCTTCTCCATCTCCATCATTATTTTTATTCAAGAATAGAATATGATCTAGGAGATGCCTACAAATTTCTACAAAAAACAAAGAGAGATAAAAGGCAAGAAAAAAATAAAAAGAATTCTAATAATAAATGAAAAGATCCACTACAATATAAATTAGTAAATAAATAAAAAAACACAAAAAAAAGTGGGAATATAAATGATAAAAATCTATAAATTAGCTTTTTTTTTTTTTCTTCTATTTAATAACTTACGATAGGGGAATTCCTTGGGATTTTTTTAAACACCAAAAGAACTCAGGATCGAAAAAAAAAATTAAAAAAGATTTCCTAACCTTTAGCACATCTTTTATTAAAGAGGAAATAAGGAAAAAGAAAAAAATTAACAAAGCAATGATAAAATGAAAAAAAAAAAAATAATAGTAATATGTAAGAAAGCCTCCATTTCAATTACAATTCTTTTTATAAAATAATAATAATAATATTTTTAAATACTTGCTTGTGCCTCTTTTACTTTTATCATAAAATTAGAAGCTTCTTTTAAAAGTGTTAACCTCTGACTTTCTAATGTTCCAGTATTAAATGGTTGTTGTTTTTGCAACATTATTGTTAACTTACACGTAAACTTTGCTAATTCACCTAATGTATGTAATAATAATCTTCTTTTACGAGATATAAGTTCTTTATCATGTAATGAACGTAATCGAACTAATTCAATTTGTGCAGCACGAAGATCATCTAATTTCATATTTAATTCTATTTCTGCCATTGTACAAAATTCTGTTTGTCCTGCAGTTCCTTTTAACATTTCAGACTCCGCGCGTTGTTTAATAGCGTGTTGCATATATGTTTCAAGATCTACATGTAAACTATCTAATAACTCTCGCATCATTTCATTTTCATTTTTAATTTGTTCTAAAGCTTCTTTTAAGAGATTAATATTTGTTTGATTTTCATCCCGTTCACGAGTTCTTTGTTGTAATAATATTTCAAGATGATCTGCTCTTTTACTTGTTTCACGATGATGACGAATTAAATATTCATGTTGTGTAAACCAAATATGAAACCATTTTGAAACATCATTTACAACTCTTTCAGCTGCTTTTCCACATCCCATTATTTGAAATATTTTATTTAATGAAGTATTAGATATAATATTATGTTTCTTTTTATTATTTGATATAGAATTATCATTATTATTATTATTATTATTATTATTATTATTAATAGTAGTAGATGATGATGATGAAGAAATAATAAATGATGAAGCATGACGAAGTGGACCACTTGATTTAATTAAAGGAGAAAGTTTACTAGAAATTTCTTCTCTTAACATTCGAGGCATACTTCGTGTACGTGAAATAGAAGGATTTATATTTACATTATTATAATGTACATGAGATTCATTTTCTTTATTATTTTTAATTACTTCATACTCTTCATGCTCTTGATCTTGTATTAATTTCTGAAGTTTAGAAAGAGCATTATAAACAGTTTCAATTTCTTGTTTTTTCTGAGCTAATTCCTTTTCGAATTCAGGTTCTTGAACTTTCTTTAAGTGTATTAATTCTCTTTGTAAATTAGAAATTATAGTAAGCATTTCTACTACACCTAATTTTTCTTTTTCTTCTGTTTTTCCTAATAAACATCGAACATCTATTAAAAATTTCATACATTCATTAATATCAGATATCGTTTCTTTCGTTTGAACCATTTCATCATACATTTCTCGTTTATTTTCTATTTCATTATCATTATCATCATACTGTAAAGATATATTTACTTTATAATTATCATCTGTCATAACTGAGACATCTTTCATTATTTGTTTTTTAACATTTCCTTCTAAAATAGCTGCTGCAATGGCTTTAACATCTTTTGTTTGAATTTCTCTATTAATTGTAGATAATGTTGTTGTTGTTATTTCTCTATTATTAATTATTGTTGTTGTTGTTGTTGGTATTATTTTTATAATTGGTGTACTTTCAGTAGAACGAGGTCGAGTAGAGGGAGTTCTACTAAGAGTTAAAGGAAATGATGGGGCACGTAGAATGGGAGAATCTGATTTTTTAATAATAATAATATCATTATTATTATTATTATTAAGAGATTTTTGTTTATTTACATCATCTCCTTGCTCTAAAAATAAAGCTTGATCAAGAGGAGGCGGAGGAGGATGATTCGTAGAAGAAGAAATTGTAGATTTATCTTTTGATATTTCTTGAGAATGTATAGAAACTTCTGCTTCTTCTTGATCTTTTTCTTCTAATAATATTGCTCTTCGTGTCATTGTCATTTCTATATTTTCTTGACAAGAACGTAAATAAGAATTACATTGTTTTATAGTTTCTTCTAATGATTTACATGCTTCACGTAATACAAAAATACTATTAATATGTGTAGAAGATAAAGAATTATTATAATTCTCTGCAACTCCATCTAATAAACGTAATATTACTGTAAGAGCATGTATTACAGAAGGTGAAATAAAATTTGAAATATTTCTAGACTCATTGTTATTACTATTATCATTATCATCAATATTATTATTATTATTACTACTATTATTATAGAGATCACGAAGAAGTGTTGTATAAGATGTTAAAACCCAAAGTGCACGTTGCAAATCATTTTGTACTTCATATTCATTATTATTATTATTACTGTTATTTCTAGTAAAATAATTATTATTACTACTATTACTATTACTATTATCATCAGAATTTATATCATTATTTAAACTTGCAGAAACTAAATTACGTTCTAATACTTTAATTGCTTCTTGTAATTCCTCACGATGATAAAGATTCATTAAATTAATATCAGCATCACTATGAAGTCTTGTATACGATTGTAAATTTTGTAAAGCTTCCATTACTCTATCACTTGTTAAGTTATCATAACTATCTTCCAATACCCTCTCTAATTTTGGAGATATTTCTAAATTTGAAGGTGAAGATAATAATAATACAGATTCTTTCGTTTGATGAGAAGTATTATCTGAATTTAAAATAATATGTTCTAATAATTGTACAGCTTCACATGTTTCTTCTTGCACCATGGCAACTCTTATATTTTCTACTCCTTGTAAAGCAAACATGTGATCTTGTAAAAGTCGAGAAGCTAAATTTGTTTCTTCTAAAGTTAAACCACTACGAAGACGTTGCATTAAAACTGAAAACATTTCAGGATTCATTGAGGCAATAACACGATTAAGAGTTGTATTTAAAATTCTTCGTGCTGAAGCAACTTCTAATGATGTGTGTTCACAAACTGTTACACAATCACTAAAATTCCCACTATCTTCTATATAATGTATATTATTTTCATGAGGTTCTACAATATTAATATTAGAATTATTTCTTAATATTTCAAAGGCCTGAATAACTTCATTTGATGTAAATGGAGTTAATATACCAATATTTTCTCTTTGAGAAATATTATAAAGTGTATTTAAAGCCATTTGGGGTAATTCTTTATTTCTTTTAGAAACTGATTTAATTTCATTATTATTATTATTATTATTTGCATTTTCTAAAAGAACATCACGAGCTACATAAAGAGTAGAAAGTAATATATCACGAGGTATAGCAGTTTCAATAGGTTCATCACCTGATAATACATGACCCCATTGTAATTCAAATGATTGAAGAATTTCTACAGGATCTCTCCTATTAATATTTTGAAGTGTAGAAGTTATAATACGAAGAGCTTGTCGTATTTGAATATTAAGAATATCAGGTGAACCAAGTGGGGCGATAATATCTTGAATTGTTTGTATTGACATGGGAATTTGTGCAGGTAAACTTGCATCTTTGATTAAACAAGTTTCTGTCATTGTTTTATCATTATCTTCCTCTTCTTCTTGTTGTTGTTTATAATGTTTTAATTCATTTGTAATTTCAGCCTTGGTAGACATTTTATTCATTTGTTTAAATTCTTCTGTAGTTTCAGTCATAGTAGACATTTCACTTATTTCTTTTATTTCAGTGTTAGTAGCCATCTCATTAATTTGTTTTATTTCTTCTTTAATTTCAGTATTAGTAGACATCTCTTTGATTTCTTTTAATTCTTCTCTATTTTCAGTCATAGTTGCAATTTCATTAATTTGTTTAAATTCTTCTGTAGTTTCAGTCATGGTAGACATTTCATTAATTTGTTTTATTTCATTTGTAGTTTCAGTGTTAGTAGACATTTCATTCACTTCTTTAATCTCAGTATTTGTACCCATTTCATTCATTTGTTTTAATTCATTTGTAATTTCAGTAATTGTAGCCATTTCATTCATTTGTTTCATTTTATCTTTAATTTCAGTCATAGTTGCAATTTCATTCATTTCTTTAGTTTCAGTCATAGAAGCCATTTCATTCATTTGTTTTATTTCATTTGTAGTTTCAGTCATAGTAGACATTTCATTAATTTGTTTTAATTCATTTGTAGTTTCAGTCATAGTAGACATTTCATTTATTTGTTTTATTTCATTTGTAGTTTCAGTGTTAGTAAACATTTCATTCACTTCTTTAATCTCAGTCATAGTAGACATTTCATTAATTTGTTTTATTTCATTTGTAGTTTCAGTGTTAGTAAACATTTCATTCACTTCTTTAATCTCAGTCATAGTAGCCTTTTCATTCATTTGTTTTGAAGTTTTGTCAATTTCTTTTGAGTTATGAATTGTCATTGATACTTCTTCTTTATTATTATTATTATTATTTTCTTCATTTACACAAGAACCTTGTTGAATAGTAGGATTTAATAATTCCTTTTGTGGTTTTGTAAAAACAAGTGTTTTTAAAGATGACATATGATGTGTTATCGTCATATCTCTATTATTAGAATCTGGAGTAAAAATGCGTTCATTAGTATTATCATTAATATTATTATTATTATTACTATCACCATTTTCAGTACATTGAAGAGTTAAACTATTAGGAAGTCCTGTAAGGTTTGGTGGGGCAAGTGGTTTCCAATCCTCACGTTTAGCAGAAATTAATTCTAATTCTAATGCTTCAAGTTCAATTATTAAATTATCACGTTCTTTCTCTATATTACGATTTGTATTAATAAGTTTGGTTTCTTGTTCTTGATTTTGTGCACAAACATCTACAAGTTCTTTCTTCAATACAGTACATTGTTGTTTATAAAACTCTACACTATCCTTTTCATGTTGTAATTCTTCTTCTTTTGTATATATATCTTTTTTTAAATCCTCCACTTGATTCATTAGCGATAACACTAATGCATTTATTTTTTCAGATTCTCCACATTTTGATTTATTACTTATTGCTAATTGTTGCTCTTCTAGAAGATCATTTTGTACTTGTAAACGTTCTTCTAATTGTTTAATTTGATCTAATGCACAGGCGTGTTGTATTTGCATTTCTTTAGGTGTAAATTGTCGATTTACTCGAGGGCGATTACGAACTCGTTTTGCTCTCTGTGCAAATCGTAATGTTGAAACCGTTTCATCACGATTATAAATAGAAGTAGAGGCATGACATAATAATGTTGTGAGGGAGTTTCCTCCTAATGATTCTTGTAATACGCGTGTTAACTTAGAATCTCTATACGGGACGTAACCTGATTTTCCATCGGTTAAACGATGAATTACATTTCCTAGTAATGTGAGAGAGAGATTAATACATTGGGCTTCTTTTAATCTTTCTCCTGCCGCTAGTGTTTTACAGACTTTTTCACTTCCAGCAAGATCTACAAGATTTAATTTACTTAATATAAGAGTCCCACCAGTAATAAGATCCTGTTGTTCTAAATATATTGTAAATAAACAATGACTTCTACTAGAATTATGATTATGTGTGGTGGCGGCAGTGCGTCGGCGTTGTGTGGCTTGATGCATTATTTCTAATAACTCTTGTGAAGTTTTACATTCATAATGTTGTAACGATTCTACATAAACATTTTTATTAATTGCGTCTTCACGAATTTTATATTCACTTTCTTGTGGACCAGTTCGAAGTAAATCAAAAATAGTTTCACGATATATTTCATACATTGTTACTGTAATGCGCCAAGTTCGCTCAGATTTATCAAAGGTGTAAAGTTGTGTAAATATTTCTTCTACAATTCGAGGAATAAGTCCACGTAAATTATAATTTTTATTTTCATTTGTAAAAACATTTGTGCGACCACCAGCGGGGCCAATCATACTATGCGTTTTTCCACTTCCTGTTTGCCCGTAGGCAAGAATCGTACCATTATATCCTTTTAATAAATATGAAACAACTGGGGCACCAATTTTATTATAAACTTCACTTTGTGTTGCAGACTCTGGGAGAATGGCATCAAATGTAAAATATTTAGAAGTTGAATATTTTATAAGAGCTGTGGTGGGAAAAGAGGAGGCTTCACTAACAGTGGGAGTAGGTGCAGGATCTATTAGAGTATTATTATTATTATTATTATTATGAATAAGAGAAGGTGAAGGAGAAAAAGAGCGAGGTGCTGTGGATGGACTTTGACGCCCATCATTTAGAGGAGTTCCCCGCTCTTTTACTTCAACAGAATATTCATCATATTCAATACACGGTGAAAGAACATCTGAAATAATAATATTATTATTATTATTTTTATTACTATTATTATTATTACTTATTTTTCTATGTTTCAATTGTTGACGTTCTTCAGTCGCGTTCAGTGGGCGAAATCGCATCACCACACGTACTTGCGGTTTCGCTATCATTTAAATGTATAAATAATAATAATTATTGTTTTTCTTTTTTTTATATTTTTGTATATATATATATATATATATATGTGTTGTGTGATTACGTTCTCTGTATCAATCTATAATTATGGAGTTGAAATACCCTTGTAATCTGTACCGAAATAAAAAAAAAAACCTACAAAACACACATAAAAAGGAAAAAAAAAAAAGAGAATTTTGATTTCTTTATAATTAGTTATTTAACGCAAATATAAAAAAGCCATTAACCGAAAAAAAGACAAGAAGAAAAAAAAAAAAGAAAAATTTCTTTTAAATTATTTTTACACATCATTCTTTTTTTTTTTTTTTTAATTTTTTTTCCTTATTGCCTCCTCTATCCCAATCAATTAGGGAGGAGTTTAACAGACAATGGGGGGAAAAAAGAAGAAAACAAAACAAAACAAAAAAACACAGACACACATTGAGAAAAAACAGAAAAAATAGAAGTTATAAAATTTGAAAAATTTTCGTTTTGCATTTTTTTTTTTTGATGAAATTTCCATTTTACTCTTTCTTTTTTATTGTTTTGATTTTCATTTACCCAATTTTTTGTAATAAGGGAGGGGAAAAAAAAGGGATTTGAAAAAAACAAAAAAAGTTCAACTAAAAAGAAGAGTCATACGGAAAAACACAGATATAAAAATCAAAAAAAAAAAATAATAATAATATATGTAATTTTTTTATTTTTATTTTTTTGTTTCTATATGTAGATAAGTAGATTTTTGAAAAAAAAAAAAATTAAAAGAAAAAAAACACAAAAAATATGGAGATAAGGAACTCAAAAAAAAAAAAAAAAAAGAATACTATCAATAAAAAAGTTTAACAAATATAATTAAAAATAAATCTTCAATAGGTGAGAATATATATTTATACATTTATCTATAATTTTATATGAAGAAGTTTTAATTATATTTTACTTTAGAATTGTGGTATTTTTTTTTTTTCTTTTGCTGACGTTTATTCTTATTTTAATTCTCCTTATCTTTCTTTTTTTTTTTTAATTTTTGGTATATCATCTTTGCTTTCAACTGCATCTATGCACTTCACGGTAGAATCGCCCGTGACTGAAAAAATAAATAAAGAAAATAGAATAAAAATCCAAGTAATAGGGAAGGTAGTTAAAAATTAAAAAAAAAAAAAAAAAAACAAAAAACAAAAAAACACACACATATTAAAAAAAAAAAAAAAAAAGAGTTGAATTTTCTATAATTTTTAAAAACAAAGAGGGTTTTTATTGTACGTAAGAGTAGGGGAAAATATTTAAAATAAAGGGTAGGGAAATTTATGAGTGAGTGTAAGTTATAATTTTATATCTTATATTACACTTTTCTTTTTTTTATTCTTTTTAATGGCACTCCACCCGTGGCTTTACACCACGACGTTCAGAATTGGAATTTTCATTATCATCATCATCAGGTTTTTCAATATTATTATTATTATCTTTATTATTATTATCAATATTACTATTATTATTATTATTATTATCCACTGCATTTGATGATGGTGATAATAATCGCTTGCGTCCCACAGCCCCAGCCACTGCAGCAGGTGAAGGTGAGTCTTCTGTTTCCAACACCGCATGTGTTTCTGGTGTCGCCGCAATATTCTCCTCCCCACTATTATTCTTATTATTATTCTTATTAATAATGTTATTATTGTTATGTTCTTGTGTAGTTAATTCCTCCTCCGCCTCCCTCGCCTCCCGCTCCTTCTCCTTCGCAATAAAACACGCTCGACATGTTGCAATGTACATATCGGCGCCCCCAATTAATTCTCTTTGTTGCGATGCAATTGTTCGATACGTAAAGGATGCTGCTCGGCTGTGACACGCCATACACACGGCGGATAACTTCTTCACAGACTCCGTTAGTGGAATTAACTGACATATATTTGCAAAGGGCTGGCGGCGGTAGTCCCCGTCTAGGGCGGAGACAATAACAGTTTTACCAGCGTCCGCAACGGTGGTGCAGAAGCTGCAGACATCCGGGAAGAATTGCCCCTCATCCACCGCCACCACATCATAACTCCTCCACGCCTCCCCCACTTCACTTAATTGTGAAACAGCTGCAGTAGCGCCTAATAACATGTTATCATGGGAGGAAACACTCTCACGATTGTAGCGATTATCTCTGGCGTGCTTAATAATATAACACGAGCGACGCGCGAATAACTCTCTTCTTACTCGACGCATGAGTTCTGTGGTTTTACCGGCAAACATGGGGCCAATGATAAGTTCAATATGTCCATGGGTGTCATTCATTGCAGACATATTGTTGTTATTTGTTTGTATTTTTGATGATTGTATTGGAGGTATATATATTTATATATATATAATATATTTATTTATTTATATTTATATATACTCGTATAAGGAAGAAGAAATGTAAGGGGGTATATTGCTAGTGTTATGTATATATATATATATATAAACACCGTTTATTGTGTATTTTCACTTTCGGTGTTTTTTGGGTTTTTTTTTTTTTTTTTTCGAGTATGTGGATCTATCTATGAAAAAATATTTAGACTCTCTCTTCTTTCTTTTTATTTTTGGGGGTGTGGTTGTATTTGTCTTTGTGGAATGGAGGCCTTTTTTTCTATTAAAATTGTTATTTATCTTATTATTATTATTATTACAAAAATAAAAACAAAAGGGGGAAATAAATCAATTACAACAATTTTAAAATAATAAGAATAAGAGCGAAAAAAAAAAAAAAAAAAGAAACAGTATATAAAGCATATATAAGAGTCATGCACTAATACAAAAAGAAAAATAATAATAATAATAATATAAAAATAAAATTGCTTTAATACATGGTGAGTACAAGGAAAAAATCTAAGAAAAAAAAAAATATATATATTCTCATATTATTATCAAAGATTTAAGAGATAGTACAAGTAGAATAATAATAATAATAGTAATATAAAAAGAAAATGTATATTTATAAATAAATTTGACTCATGTGTGGTGATTGAGAGTGTATTTATATACAGGAAAGGAGAGATAAGAATTCTAATAATTCTAATAATGCTAATAATAGATAAAACATGTACAAATATACAAAAAAAAAAAAAAAGCACACAAACATAAACAGACACCCAATCACTCAAATATATACCACTGGCATAAAAAGTAATGCTACAACTAATTATCTAAAAAACAAAAACAAAAACAAAAAACGTGAAAACAAAACAATAAACAAAAAATAAATAGATATAACATCTAATAGTAGAAACAGTTAAAATAAAATAAAATAAAATAAAAAAAATAAGTTTTTGATAAAATGCGGTACTTAATTCTTTTCTTCTTTCTTAATAAGAAGCCAGAGAAAAAGATGTTTTCCTTCGCTTTTTTCTTTAATATATTTTTCTAATATATATATATATAATTTCTCTCATCGATTACGTCGACGAGCTTCTTTAAGCGCTTGTTGAATAACATGCTGATCCTCGCGGCTCATACGTTGCATATAATCTACACTATTACCTCCAACAATACCAGTACTATTATTATTATTATTTATATTCACAACATCACGTGAAACACTTCGTTGTTTTTCCATCTGTGTTGTTGAAGAAGACGAAGAAGAAACATTTACATCTCGTGGAACTAATCCAGTTGTTTGAAATAATAAAACTTGTTGTTGTTGTTGTTGATATCGTGCTGGTGGGGAGTGAGGTCGCACAGTAGGTGAAGATATATTTGGAATTGTAAAATAACTCACCCCACGTTTTCCCTCAATTTCACACCGCTCGCGTAGTGAAAAGATTGAATTTGCAGATTGTACAATTCGCTTTAATGCATAAACAACACAATCCTCTACCATACGAAGATCATATATAGAATCTACAGGTAATTTATTTATTGAATTTGAAATAACAACTTCATTTAAAGTATGAGAAAGTGGTGGGATAGCCGCTAATGCATCATGTAAGTGATCTTTTACAGACAATACAATACAAAGAGCATGGGCACGACTACGACGTAGAAAATCTTCATTATTATCATCCTGTAAAGAAGAATTATCATTTACATTATTATTATTATTGCAAGTTTCTTTTTGACGTTTTTGTTGTTTTGAGTGTTGAGAATTTTGATCCATTAAAGAATATGGTGGGGCACGTTCAAGTTCACTTTTTAAATCTTTACATTTCTTTGATAACTCCTCTATACGTAGAGAGTTACGTTGCTCATTTTCACGCCAATATGAAACTACACTTGAAAGTAATTGTGAAAAGTATAGAACTTCTGCAGCAGTAGTTGCTAATGTTGGTGTTTTAGAATCTGTAGAACCCCTTCGTTGTTGATGTTGATTATTATTATTATTATTATTATTATTCTTTTGATTTAGACTATTATGATGATTCTGCAAATGTTGATGACCACTTTCTGCACGTTTTAATGGAGTTGGAGTTGCAGATTCTCTTCTTGAAAATCGTGGAGTACGTGCTGAAAGTAATGGTGGGGCAATTCCACTATTATAACTTAATGAACGTCCAAATTTAGGAACTGTAATATTACTATTAGTATTAGTAGTATTAGGAGTAATATTAGTATTAGTATTAGTACCAGAAGATGCTCGAGTTCTACGAATAGGTCCTTCTTTCTGTTCTTCTGTTATAGAAACACATTGTTTTAGTAATTGTATAGCAGTATTCATTGATAAAAGAGCTGCTGTAAATTGTTCTTTTTCTTTTAAAGTTGAATTATAATGTTGTTCCATGAAAGTAATAATTTCTGCTAGAGAATTTTCCTTTTCCGTAATTGGAATTTGTAAGGAATTTAAACAAAAATTACGAAGTCGTTTCATTTCTAATTTACTTGGTATTCCTACACTTTTTCTTTCTTCTACTTCTTTCCCTACTTCTGAAGAATTTCTAGTAGTTCTAGTAGTTTTAGTAGAATTATTTGTTACTGTTGTTTTATTCATTATTTGTCGAGTTTTCACTAATTCCATTTCAACTTCTCGACGAGCATCTTCTTCATGTACTAATTGTTTAACTAATTCTTCTACACGTTCACTTCTAGTTGCCATCTCATTTTGTAATTCTTGTACTTTGTGTTTAAGAGTATTTGCTTCATCTTTTAAAACTATCATGGCTTCTTCAAGTTTTTCTCGTTCTACTTTATGTGCTTCACAATTTTTAGTTAATTCTTCAACTTCTTGCTCAAGTGCTTTCTTTGCAAGTTCTGTTTTACGATGTAATGTATCATTTTTCATCATACGTCGAGAAAGGGATTGCATTTCATGTCGAATACGTTCTACAAGTTCATCTCGCTCATTTTCAGTTTTATGTTGATTTGAAACCGCTAAAGCTGCAGATTGTTCTTTTTCTTCAATATCATTTTTAAGTCTATTAAGTTGTAAATTTAATTTTTCAGATTCAGCTTCACTTTCTTGAAGTTTTTCTCTTTGTAATTTTTCTGTTAAACGCCATTGATGGGTTATGTTTTCATATTTATCATATAATGCATCATACTCTTCATAGGCATTTAAAAGAGCAGAAAAAAATATATCATCCTTTATATTATCATTTTTCTTATTTTCATCCTCTACTTTGGATTTCTTTAAATCCATATCATGTAAAGTAGATTGTTTCTTTAATTGATTTCTAAACTTTCTATTTGCCTGTAATTCTGCAAGTCGTGTTAGCTGCATACTTTGTACCTTATCATTTCTTTCTCGCTCCTGTAAAATATATTCTTGATGTTCATTATGTAATGCTTCAAGAGCATCAGTGGCTTTTTCTAAATCTTTCTTTGATAATTGAAGCATTTCTGCAAGTCGTTGCTTCTCTGTTTCAATTCCTCGTACTCGTATTCGTTCACTTCTATTCTGTCGCTCTTGTAATTTTGTTTCTTGTTGAAATGTTAAAATTTGTTTTACTAAAATATTTACTCGTTCCACTAGAGAGAGAGAAGAATTATTTTCACTATTTACTTTCTCGAGGGCGAGCGCAATTTTTGTCATTTCCTCTGTAAATGTTGTTTGATTTGTCTGAGAAACATTTAATAAAGAATGTGCCTCCTGTAATTGTGTTTCAAGTTGTATTTTTTCTTTTTGTATTTTTTCTAATTCATCACATGTATTTTTATGTAATTGCGCTAATCTTTGAATATCTTTACCTCGAAATTCCACAAGTCCCCGCATATCTCTCCATTCTTGCAAGAAAAGTAATGAAGTTGGTGCCCGTCCACTATTTATAATACCTGAAATACGTGTAAGTTCTGATGATGAAGATGATGAATTTTGTAATTGTAATTGTAATTCTGCCTTTACTTCTTTTGAAGTACAATGTAGAGATATAACTTGAACTGGTGTAACTTTTGCAAGAGTTGCAACTTCACCAAGTAATAATACACGTAAAATGTCATGACACTTTCCATCAAGAGGAATATTTATTTCTACTTCTTTTCCTCCTTCTGATAATAATAATTTTTTATCATCTTCAGATTCATTCCAATGAAGAGTAATTGTATGAGTAACAAGTTGTGGAGCTTCTGATGATTTACGAAGTTGTTGTTGAATTTGTTGTCGTAATGCAGAAACTTCTTGCCTTCGCTTTAATTCAATTTCACGAATTTCAGAAGAAGATTTACTACGAATTTCTTCAATTTGTTGCGAAGCACGTTCTGCCTGTCGCCGAGATTCTTCACCCATTTCTTTTAATTGTTTTTTAATTTCTGTAATAGTATTTTCTCGTTCTTCTAAAGATTCCGTAACTTGTTTAAGTTTAGTTTGAAGTTTTTCCTCTTTTACACGTTGTTTTTCTAATTCATTATACATAACTTTAATCGTTTCTTCCGTTTCATCTAACATATGTTGAAATAAATTATCATCCACGTCACGATCATCTTTTTGTTGATTAAAAGATGATTCAACCCATTGTAAACGTTTTTGTAATGTTGTAATTTCATCCTCTTTAGTAGCTAAAACTTTTTGCATTTCATCAAACTTTTCTTGTAAAAGATCTAAACCTTCCTTTGGTTCATCTTTACATTGTAATAATTTTTTCATAGAATTAAATGGACATTCTAATAAAATTTGATCTACTTGCTCTTGTTGAACTGATACAGGTCTTCGTACTTCTACTTCAATAGCAACTACTTCAGGTCCTGGATTCATTTGTACAACAGAAATAAAACCATAAGGAGCAAATAATTCAAGAGATAAATCTTTTAGAAAAGCATTACGCATAGCTTCTGGTTTTTCATTTACGAGATTAATCCACTCTAGACCATGAAAAAAATGACGATGAGATGAAGAAACCATTTTTTCTACTTCATTCCATTCTAAAGGAATTGAAAGTTTTAATTTATTTTGACTATTAAACTGATTTTTATGACTACGTGTAACTTCTCGAATTTTACGTTGAGACTCTAATAACTCTTTTTCCCTTTCACGTAATGTTTGTTTTGCCACTCGATAGTCTTTTTGAAAATTTATAAGTTTTTCTTCAGTACGAGTTTGTTTATCATATAATTCCACCAATTTTTTTTCTAATTTAGATACATTTTCTTCTTTTAATAAAGGTGTTTCTATAGAAGATATTTCATTTTCATTTTTTTTAAATGGAATTTCAGCAGAAATAGAAGTTTGTTTTGCATTTTCTTGCGCTAATTGAAGTTCTGTTTTTAGAACTTCTAATGCACGATCTTTTTTAGCAAGTTCACTTTCCATTCGATATTTTTCATATCGTAATTGTTGAACTTTATCCATTATTTCACGTGCACATGCATCACGTTTATTTGTAGAACTATTTATATCTTCTTTTTTTCTTTTAGGTAATGAAGTATGTGTATTACTATGAGATACAATTTTAGTTGGAGATTCTCGCTTTAAAACTGAAGATATTTGTGTAAGTTGTTCTTCATAAAATCGTACACGATCCTCAAGAGCATCATCTTGTCGTTGTAAAAATTTTTTTTCACTTACAAGTGCTTCAAGTAATCCCACCTGTTCCACACGTTCTTGAAGTAAAAGTCGAAGTACGGCAATTTCATCTTCTTCTGTTTTCGTTTCTTCACTTGAAATTGCCTCAATTTGTTTCGCCGCATTATGAGCACTAGAGTGTCTTCTAAAAGTATTTGCAGATAAAACACGATTAGATTTCGTTGCTGCAGAAATTGATCGTATAGCACGACCTCGAGCAGCCGCTCGCGGCTCCTCCATTTCTTTCTTTTTTTTTTTTTTTTTTTAATTCCCTTATTCCAGAAAGAAAAAGAAAAATAAAAAGAGTAATACAGTACAAAAATAGAAAAACAAATAAACTACAAAATTATATGCAAACAAATAAAAATAATTGAAAAAAAAAAACCATATATATAAATATATAAAAGAATTTTAAATAACTTCAACTAGTATAATCAAAATATATATTAAAAAAAAAAACGCTTTTTCTACCTCTCTTTTATTTACAACGGATATATATATATATATATATGTTTATATATAAAATAATTTGACTATTTACGTACAGTAATAAAGTACATGAAAAAAAAAAAAAAAAAAAAACATATTGGTTTAACAAGGGAGAAAAAAGGATAATAATAAAACATTCAGGGTTAACTTTCATCACGTGTTTGATACTGAGGACCAATGTGACTTAATTTATGCATAAAACGACGTTCTTCTTCTGCCCTGGCTACAACATGTTCATTCCAAAGTTTTGTAGGTTCATCATCATCGTCAGGAGCCACCTCATAACGAGTTACAGAAGCAATTTGTTCAAGAGCACTACGGTATTCATCCAAGGTTACACAATATAATGGTTCACGTCGTAGCAAAGATAAATCAACCAAAGTTTTTGGATCAGAATTAGTTTGTAAATTAAAAGAAGGTTGTAAACTTCCTTCTAATTTACGCATACTACTAGCAAGGGCACGCCTACTACGAAATAAATCTAATTCTTTTAAAATAAGATCATCATAAGTAACTTTTGTACCCTTTGGCTGTACATGATGTCCATTTAACTCTGTTTGCGCTTCAAGAAGTTGTTGTTGTAATTCCTCAATTTTTTCTTTTAGTTTTTGATTTGCTGCAGATAATTCATCAGTAGTTAGGGAAACTAAAGGTGATTGAGTAAAACAACTTAAATCAAGTAAAGAAGCCATAGAATTAAATGAATAACGTCGAAGACGATCATCAACATCATCACTAGAACCATCATGACAAACTTCAAGGTCAACAACTGTACCACCTTGTAAAAATTCAACATGTCTTACATGATCCAAAGGAACAGACACAGCACGGCATACGTCCATAAGAAACACATCCTCAACTAAATTACGACACTGATTTACAAGAGGAACCCAAGAATCACCAAGACCACAACGGTGACGAGTCCATACTAAATTGGAAGATTTACTAAAATTATTATTTGAAGCATCATGCATACGTTTCATTAAATCATCAAGCTCTGCTTCAGCAGCCTTCTTGGCAGCAGCCAGCTCCTCATACTCCTCGGCAGTTACCGCGTATACTGGTTTCTCATTACGAGGTGAGACAGATCGAGTAGTACCCCTATCAGGACGCCTAGCTCCCGATGAAGCCCCTGAGACTGAAAGATACTTACGACGTTCATCTGCCTTTCGCTGTTGTTCAGAGTGCTCCTCCAGCTCCTTCTCTGCTGCCTGCAGCTTCTGAAATAAATTGTCACGCTCTGCTTCAGCAGCAGTTTTGGCATTATAAAGGGCTTTAAGGTCTGATTCTGTCAATCTATTATTCTCTTTTGATTGTTTTTGTGTTGCTTTTAAGAGGCTGTCGTGTAGAGTTCGTGTCTGTGGAAATGTGTAGTCTTGGATTAGTCGTTGAATAAAAATATTTTCTTTTTTTATTTGCTCAATTGTGGCATCAGCTAATAGAGAATCTTTGGTTATTTCATAACTTAAGTCATGAACTCTAGCTCCTCTTCCACCGATTACCGCATTAAATTCAGCTAAGAGTGTTTCTTTAAGTACCTCTGGGTATATTTGGTTTACATGGTCCCATTGAGTACCTGGTAAACTTTTATAGTGATGCTCTGTTAAAGGAGAACCTCGAGGTGGTGTTGGGGTACATAATAGGCTTTCATCATTTAATGGTTTTCTTTCAGAGCATGGAGTAGTCTGGTGTTGAGAATATTGAGCGAGTTCTTGAAGAAGTTCATTTACATATAATTGTTCACCTTCTAGGTTACGCTGTAATTCTTCAATCTGTTCAAGGGCATCACGAAGAGCTTCATCTTTGGTTTCCCATAAATTTTTATAGTTTTGTGCTTCAAGTAGTTGACGACGTAATAAATCTAGTTCCGCTTTATCTTTTTTTTGTTGTTCAGCATTTTCCTTGTATGTATCCATTATACTACTACTTCTAGAAATACCAGAACGAGCACACTGTAATTGAACTTCTTTATTATCTGCAGTTACTGTTGAATCTTGATCTATCATTAAAATTTTAAGATTTTCTTCCATATCTTGCATAGCTATCTCTTTTTCTACTAATTGTTGACTTAAATTTTCTATAATACCATCTTTATGCTTATTAGTATTTATAGCTTTAGTGATAGTATTTTTGTCATCATTTCGTTGGGCTTCCATTCTTGAAATAGTTTCACGAAGAGAATTAATTTCTGCACGATTTTTATCTTCTATTTCTTTTACTTGTACACTACTATATTCTTTTTTATTATTTCCTCCTAATTCTTCTAATCTCTTATTAAGAAGTTGTACTTGTTCTTCTAGTACTTTATTACGTTTTTCAAGTTTTTCCATATGTTGCTGTTGATTCCATGCTTCATCCTGTAATTTTTGAAATTTTTGTTTATTTTTTGTTTGTTTTCTTTCATATCGTTGAAGTTTTAAATCTACATTATGACCTTCACCTATAGCATGTACAACATGAATAACACCTTCTACTCCACCTAACCAAATAGTCCAGTGTGTGGAACGGTATAAACGACGCATACTAAAAATAGGACGTGATAAATGACGAGAACCAGGTTGAAAACGATGTACAGCTACTTTTTCACGAACATCCCATACAACAATAAATCCATCTTTTCCACTACTCCACATACGTGGTGCTACATGTACAATAGAAGTAATAGGTGCACTATGTTGTCCTTCTAATACAGCTAAACAACGATGTTGTTTACTTTCTCGCCATTCCCATACACGAACAGTACAATCGTCACCACCTGACCATAATTCTCCACTTCTAGGATGTAATTCAATGGCACGAACAGAACCTTGATGACCACGTAATGTTGCTAAACAAGCAACATTCATATCAATTTGAATTGGTGATCGAGGATTCCAAATTTTTATAGTCATATCATCACTTCCAGATATAACAAACTCATTTAATGAATCTCCAGTTGTTAAAAAACTTTTATCATCATCAGTTTCTTCTTCTTCATGTTGCCATGTTTGTTCTGATACTGATCTAAAATTATTATCTTCAATATTTCCATAATTTACATTATTTCCAGGAATTAAAACACACCTTACAGCATTTGAGTGTCCGGCGAAAAGTCTTATATAAGTACATGTTGACTTAGACCATTGATAAACTTTCCAATCATCACCTCCACTATAAACATATTCACTTATACTAGAAGTAGAAAGGCAATTTACAGCACCATCATGTTGAATAAATTCACGTTCCATATTACCTGTTATAGTATCATAACATCTAATAAATCCATCTTCAAATGCAGCCCACATACGTTTTGCAGAAACACATCGAAGTACAGTACAAAAAGAGGTATCACGGGTGGAAACCTCAAATAATACTTCACCACGAGGAAGTCCACGAACCAAGACTCGACCATCCGCCTCAGCTGTCCACACTCGTCTTTCCCCATCATACTCCATTGACCTGGCGGTGCCAGGAATTGAATACGAGGATATTGCCCCATCACTCCTATTACGTTCAGGGGTAACAGATAACACAGATGTGGGTGTACCACGCATCCCTGGTGAGGGTGAACGATGACCCAAGTGTGATTTCATTATTATTATTATTTTTTTTTTTTTTTGTTGTTGTTATATACGTACCTGTCACGTTTCTTTTATTTTATTTTTTTTATATTTAGTGATGATGAGGGTGATGATGTGCAGATTATCACGGTGTTCCTTTATTTTTTGTCCTTACTGCGACACTCCCTTACAAGTCAAAACAGAATCAATAAGTCAACACAGACACACTATTACACCCACTTAAACGGAGAGAAAAAAAAAAAAAAGAAAAAAAAAAAAACGGAGTTAGACTAATAAAAAGAAATATAGGGAGAAAGGACACATATTTGTATTTCATGAAGAAAACCAGAAAAGAAATATATATATATATAAATACTACTAGATTTATGAGCTTAATAAAATAAATAAGTATCCTCACACTTTTTTTTTTTTTTTTTTTTGCAAAATCTTGTACTAATCCACTACACATAAGAAATAATAATAATAATAATCGCTAGCATATCATAAATATATATCCAATATAAAATAAATAAACACGTACATAAATATTACTTAAGTCATGTTAGAAGCCTCTTCTGATTAAAAAAAAACAAAGAAAAAGTAACAAAAAATCCCCCCCCCCCAAAAAAAAAAAAAAAAATATATATATATATATATTATTATAAATTGCATAATAGAAAACACTTTATTAGGCTAATTCAGACCTCCATTCCCCCTCGGTTCATGTTGCCAACTATGACGACCAGTACCATTGTTATTTGGTGATTGTACACTACCAGTATCCCTTCGTGGATTTGTATTTCCTCGACCCAAACTCTGTGGCACTCGTTCACCATCACCAGAATTACTAATACTAGAGGCAGCTATACGATCTACACCTGTTGACCCTCCTAATCCAGGTGAACGTAACTCAGAATGATGATTTAAAGAATTATCAGAAACTAAACGACGAAGATAGTGACGCATTTTATCACATTCTTCACTTGCCTCACCCAAGCGACGCGTAGTGTCATCAAGACTCGCACGAAGATTATCAGCAACGGTTTCAATATCACTAAGACGAATAGATAAAGCAAGATTTAAGGCAGCAAGTCCGTCATTATTGTCTAAACGAGACCTTACTGGTACATTTCGTAAACTGTGCTGCGACTCCAGTTCTTGCATTACGCACCGAAGTTCTTCTTCAGCTTTACGTCTTCTTTGGGTCTCTTCTCGGTAAGCTGCGACAAGAGATTGTTGACCTGCAAGCCCTACATCATCTTTTTCGCAGCGAAGATCTTCCTTTAAAGAATCACATTCTTCTTGAAGAGATTTATTTTCATCTTTTAATTGCCTAATAATATTCTCTTTATCATGCAAATCAAGATCCTTTTCACTATTCATACGCTTAAGTCTTGATATTAGTGGTTTTAGAGAATTGTCAACAAATAGTTTCAGAGCTTCATATTCTTCCTCCAACTGTTTAATACGTTCCTCATTCGCACGCAGGTCAAGGTCCTTTTCACCATTCATACGCTTAAGTCTCGATATTAGTGGTTTTAGAGTATCATGAACAAAGGCTTTTAGAGCTTCATATTCTTCCTCCACTTCAGCAAGCTTTCCTGCAGGTGCGACAGCCTGCCCAAGAGAATCTTGTAACGCCTGTTTGTCCTTTTGAAGAATGTCGTTTTCGGCTTGTTGTGCTTCTATCTGCTTCTGTAAAGCTTTGATATGCTCTTCGTTCTCTCGAAGGTCAAGGTCCTTTTCACCATTCATACGCTTAAGTCTTGATATTAGTGGTTTTAGAGTATCATCAACAAAGGCTTTCAGAGCTTCATATTCTTCTTTTATTTTAGTATTCTTATCAGGCAAGAATTTAGAGTTTTTATTTTCCAATGCTTTTAACTTTTGTCGTAGTGTCTCGTTTTCCTGATGGACTTTTTTAAGTTCTTTTTGAAGATTAGAGATTTCTTCATTCTGTTGGTCTATAGAAAATACTTGACTATTATCACCACCAGTAATTTCTCTCAATGTTTCTTTTAGATTTTTATTTTCCATTTCAGTGTCATTAAGAGTTTCCTTGAGTTCTTCATGTTCTTTTGTAAGAGCTTTTGTATACATATTTAGAACTCCTAAAAAGGGATGGGACTGAAGACGGCGATCAATTTCATTTGTAGGTATTATTGTATTATGTAATACACGAACTGTACCTGTAAGTCCATCATCTTCAAGGATTAATTTAGCTCCCGTTAGTCGTTCCACTGGAATACCAAGTGCCTGACTTACTTCACGGCAAAATATTGTACGAAGTTCTGGAGTGTTTTCACGAAGAATATCTTTCCATGCATCACCTGGAAACCAATGTTTATGACTTGTTACTATAGTAGATTTAAGATGATTAAATTTATCTGATTTCATAAAAGGAGAATCACTCTCTTCAGCTCCTGCATTTTGTGAACTACTATTTAATGATTCTACCTGAATATTTTTTTTTGGTCTTGCAGTTTGTGAAGCTGATCGAAATTCCAAATTATCTTCTATTTGATCTACAGCACTTTCAATAGCACTTATAGAAAGTGGTTTTTGTAACTGACGTCGTAATGAATCATTTTCATCCATAAGTAATTGCTGAGATTGAGTTTCATTAAATTTTTCATGTTTAGCATTATTACGTTCCTTTTCTACTATTTCAAATAATCTTGCTACTTCAATACGTAAAGCTTCATTTTCTTCTTCAAGCATTTTATTACGTTTATCATCATCTGTACGGAATAAATTTTTAACATTTGAATCATTGTCAAATACAATAGGTAATGATTCAGCATTCCAGCATTGTATTTGACCAGAAGAACCAGTACTCCAAACTTTCCATGTAGTTGTTGGTATCATTTTATTAATAGCAAGTACAGACATATGATTAAATCGCATTCGTTCAGAAAGTTCTTGAATAGGAGCAAGAGTTTTAAGATCCCAAAGATATATTTTTCCATGTTTATCACCACTCCATACACGTTGTTCAATAAGAGTTAAAGAACTTATTGGTGCAGTATGACGATGTAAAACATTTATACATTGAAGAGTTTGCAAATCCCATACACGTATAGTAGTATCTTCACCTGCAGACCATAATTGATTATTAACTCCTACAATTTCTAAAGCTAAAACTCCTCGTGTGTGACCTACAAAGGTATGCATACATACAGAATCTTCCTTAACTTGTTGTAACGGAGCATACGGATCCCATGCCTTTATTGTACCATCATCACTTCCAGAGAAAAGTACAGCACCTGTAGGTCCAGTATAAGTATAAAAACATCTTACAGAATTACTATGACCAAAAAATTGACGTTCATATTGACAAGAATTCATATTCCATTGATATACTTTCCAATCTCTTCCTCCTGTATAAACACATCCTTCCATTTCAATCATACATTCCACTGCTCCATCATGTTGCATAAATTCATTCTCTAATGTAAAATTATTAACATTATAGACACGAATAAACCCATCACTTAAACCGGCCCACATTTTACCTGATGCTTCAATAAATAAAAGGCAAGTACAATACGCCCCAGTTCGCCCCTCAAGCCGACGTAGTTCACTTCCTTTTAGTATACTTCGAACACAAATAGACCCATCCATGTCAGCAGTCCAGGCAATACGATCACTTACTACCTCCACATATCGAACAGCCCCATCCATGCTAAAAAGCGGAGAAACATCCATCACTCGACCTCGAAAATTTTGTCGGTTTGGGGTTGTGACGGAGCTATTTCTTCCTACACCAATGCGTGAGGATAGACTCAGATGTGAGGGGCGGCCCCTGTTAGGGACACTCACACTAGCACTTCTGGAGTTTCCATATAATTGTTGAAAGGTTGGGGAAATGGAACCACGACGATTGCTCTTACTCATTATTATTATTTTTTTGTTTTGCTTTGTTTAATGAGTTGGAAATATAAAAAATTATAAAATATGTTCAGTGGAATATATATATATATATGAAAAAACTATTTGTGAAACTAATAAATAAGTACCAAATATATATATATATATATAAATTCTTTCCCTTTAAAGAATACGTACCAATAAAAAGAAATAATACTATTTTAAATGTAATACTTCTAATATGTTTGTAAACAACGAGTTACAGAGAGGATAAAAAAAAAAAAATGACCTATTAACCGATGTTTTTGCTTCGGCTTGAAATATCCCTAATATATCTTACGATAGTAAAAAAAAAAAAAAAAAGGCTTCACTTTTTTCACCTTTATTATTATTATTATTATTTTTTTTTGCTTAGAGCTATAGAATAAAAAAATAAAATAAAATAAATAAGAAAAAATAAGAATATATACAAATAAATTTAAAATTTAGACATTTTTTTTTTTTTTTTTAATATTCACAAAAAATCACCCCCCCCCCCAAAAAAAAAAAAAAGAAAAAACTGTGGAACCGCAATATATTATTTAAAAATATCTAATATTTATAAAGTTTTATATGGATAAGATATATTTTGCTTACTATTAAGCACATTGAAATATTATACATAATGTCTTTCTTTTTTTTTTTTTTTTTTTTTCTCATTATTTCCAGACTTTTTATTTCTTTCTCTTTTTTTTACCCCCTCCCCCCACAACCCTCAATTAGAAGAAAAATTTTCATTTTTTTATTTTATTTTCCTGATATACTTGGTAGATTACTTTCCCTAATACACATACAAAAAAAAAAAAAAAAAAAAAAAAGATTTTAACAACATCCTCTGAAAAAAAAATGAAAAAAAGAATTACATAAATAACGAAACAAAAAATCAAAAATTAAAAATAGCGGCAAAATTACAAATAGTGACTCTTTCACTTTTTCTTATTATTATTTTTTATTTTTTAATTCCTTTCTTCTTTAGATAATAGAGCCCATTTAACTAAAGAGATGAGAAAAAATAATAACAATAATAGTAAAAATTTATAATTAAAAAAAAAAAAAAAAATACATATTACTTTAATATTCGTCGTTCCACAGCCTCAATAACCGTCTCCGTCACCTCCTTAATACTCTTATTCCCATCCACCGTCTCAATCATCTTTCCATAGTGTGCCTGAAGTCCAATAAGTCGATCGTGATATATCTTTAATCGTGCCTCCACTGTCTCTCGGTGATCATCCTCCCGCTGCAGCAGTCTCTCACACAAGGCCACATCCTCAGCTGGGGGTGGGTTATATAACAAATGATAGACAGCCCCGGTGGCGGGGTCAGTGCGGCGGTGCTCGAGCCGCTCCACCACAACTTCATCCGGCACCTCCAGTAATATAAACGCGTGGGGGGCCACCCCGGCCTCCTCCAACACCTCCGCCTGCTCCCGGGAGCGGGGGAAGCCGTCAAGCAGCCAGCCTTGACTCCTCGCATCCTCTTCATTTAATCGGCGACGAATAATACCAATAATAAGTTTATCCGGGACGAGCTCTCCACTTCGCATGAAGGAGTCGGCCATTTTACCAACATCAGAGCCGGCCTGCACCTCAGCACGGAGTAAGTCACCGGAGGAGACGTGAATGAGACCAAACTTTTCACAAACAGCTCGACACTGTGTACCTTTACCACTACCAGGTGGGCCAGCAATGATAATTTGTGGAGGAATAGGACGGGACATCATTTCTTGAATATATTGTCTTGGGTTCTCTGGAAGATCTGTAACGAGGTTACGCAGGATGTGTTCCATGAGTTGAGATATGTTATGATCCTTTAGGTATGTAACAGCATCATCAGATAGTTTTGACATTGCTATTAGGTTGTTTTTTTCTTTTTTGTCTGTTTTTGTGTGTTTAATAAATTTACTTGTAAACAACTGGTTTCGATTACACTAAAAAAAAAATAATAATAATAATAACAATATAATAGGGTAATAAAATGAAAAAAAAAAAAAAAAAATCAGAAAACAAATACAATTCAAAAATAGGAATAGGCAAAATAATAATAATAATAATAATAATGAGAAATTATAAATCATTTTTTTTTTTTTTTTTTTTTTTTTGTAGTTTCGTTATTATTGAGGTTTATCTCGATTCTAATTTTATTTTCCAATATTAAGAATAAAACCTAACAAAAAAAAAAAAAAAAAAAAAAAAAATGCAATTATGAATTTATAATATTTTACATTTATTCAAAAATAAATAATGATGGAAAACAAAAGGCAAAACATCTATTCATAACTAGAAACTCACAAAAATATAAATAAATTTGTTTTTATTTTTTCCAATCTGTTTCACTTCCAAAGAGAAGGTCTAGAAATTCATCCTCCTTAGGTTCTGCGTTGACACCTCCAAATCCTCCAGCATCATTTTTAAAACCTTCTTCTCCTAATTCTTCTTCTGCTGCTAGCATTTCAAGTGAAAGAGAAGAGACAGCACTTGGCCCACTTGTCTTTCTATCCACTTTTTGAGAGTAAGTAGTACTGGCACCATCAGCATGAATTGAATCTAAAGGTAATTCATTATCATTTTTATTATCATTATTGTACATACTGTTATTGATTGGATGAGAAAATTCAGTATTTTCAATTTCTATCTCTTGCATTTCTGTTTTATTGACAAGTTCCTTTTCTTCTTCCTTTTCCTCCTCATCTTTCTCTTTTTCTTTTTCTTCTTTTTGCTCCTGTTCATCCACTACAGGTGAAGAAGTTGTGTTCTCAATATTACATCCCTCAGTCACATCATCTCTTAAAAATACATGAGTCCTGCCTCCTCCAGTTTCAACTTCCACTTCCACTTCTATTTCTTCTTCCATTTCTTCTTGATTATCATCATTTATATTATTATTAACATTAAGCTCAATATCATCATCATCATCAAACCAGGCAGGTATTTCTTTTATTTCAGGTGGTGATGGATTTGCGAGTGGTGGACGACCAATAGTTAATCCTACTTCCTCACAAGAGTTGTTAATATCTTTTATAACAGAAGAATTATTTTCTTCTTTTTTTTCTCTTGAAGAAGAAGTAGAAGAAGGAACTCGTAAAGAAGAGGAATTACGATGAGAAAGTATTGCGGCCGTAGCAGCAGCAGCAGCACTTGTAATTTTATTTAATGCTTCTGCATCTTCTGCAACAATTGGCATCATTACAGCCTCTTTTATTAAATTCACATCATTACCATGTAATTGTGAATTATTATGAATATTAGTAGATTTTTTTTGTATTTGCCGACAAGTTTCTCGTCTTTTAATAGCCTCTTTTATACGATGTTGAATACTTATTTTCAATCGTTCTGTCATTAATGTACCATCAAGTCCAATAAATGTTAAAGTCATGTTATCCTCACAAAGATGCACAAGTTTTCTAGCTGCTAAATATGTAAAAGGATTTCCACTTAATTCTAATACTCGTAGAGAAGGGTGTGATCGCAGTGAAGTACAAATAGCTCGAACTCCATCATTACGAATACCATTATCTCTTAAATTTAAAGTATGTAGAGATGTTGCAAGAGGAATAACACGTAATAATGGAATAAGACCACGATCACCTATAAAATTACGTGCAAAATGCATTACTGTAATTCCTCGAATAGTGATTAAATTCTCTGGGATAGTTCGTAGTAATCCACTGTTAGGTGAAATATTAAGAGATTCACATTCTTTACGGTATACCTCACGCGGAGATGACATTAAAATAAAAAAAAATAAAAATATATATTTTTATACAGGTTTTTTCCTCAATTAATTTGACAAATATCTTTATACCTAATAAGCCTTTATGATTAATTTTTTTTTTTTTTTTTGTTCTTTCTCTTTAGGTTCCTGTGTCTCTTATTACAGCATTTCAGATTAAACAAATAAAAAATATATATTTATAGAGGAGGGGTTAAAAAAAAGAAAAAAATGTAGACTTCAAATTAGAGACAAAAAAGGATTCTTACATCCATTCTTTACTTACACTCACACACATCTCACATAATATTCATTCATAAAGAACAGCATAAGCACATAGTGCGGCAATGTAATAAAAAGTAATTATTGAAGAAGTGAAAAAAAAAAAAATCAGAAAAAAAAAAATCTAGTTATGATTTATACCATTTTTTTTTTTTTTAATTTTTTTCTTTTCTTTTCTCTCTTACTTACTCCTTTACTTTATTTTTTTTATACTTTATCTGCCATTCTTTCTTTTTTTTTTTTTTTCCTCTTATATTCCCGCAATTCTCACGACTACGAGGCGTGTACTCAACGATGGGAATTTGTAGAGCTGCCGACTTACCCATTTTTACCCTTTTAATAAAAAAAAAAAAAAAAAAAAAAAAAAAAAAAAACTTATTTTTTTTTTTTTTTCGGTACTCATTATTTTTTTTTTTTTTTTTAACCCCCCCCCCCCCCCCCCCCGCAAATCTTTTACTTTCCCTTTTTATTTCTCTTATCTTCTTCTTCCTCTTCTTCTTCTTAATTAACCTCCTTCAGCCCTTTTTTTTTTTTTTTTTCACAGAGGGGATTCGTTATATCTTCTAAACCTGGAGTAACTTTTTTTTTCTTCTTCTTTTTTTTATTTTTTTTTTTCGTTTGCTCCATACCAAAGTGTTTTATCTCTTTCTCTCTCTATCCTCGTTTCATAAGTAATAATAACTATAATGGTTACGTGGTTAAGAATAAAAAAAAGCTTACCAAATAGGGAGCAGGGATAGAAAAAAAAAAAATAAAAGCCACACACAAATTCATGCACATACACACACGCATGCAGAGACAACGTAAAAAAAAAAAAAAAAAATGAGCAGTACTAGAACAAGTAACAGCAGAAAAAATAATAGCAGCAATAATAAAGAATGATTTTGAGTATGTATTGTACGTATTCTGTGATTTTTTCTCATTTCCCTAATTTTAATTTTAATTTTAATTTAATTTTTTTTTTTCGTACTCCTTTCTTCTGCAAATTTTCTTGGGGGGCTTAAAATTTTATACATTTTCTTTCTTCAGTCTCCACATACTCGTATTGTATTTATATTCTCTGTTACAAGAAGCTCACTATATCCCCTTTCCTATTTCTTCTTCTTCTTCTTCATTTTCTTCTTATACATTACGAATTATGTTGTATTTCACCAATTCTTCATTTTTTTTTTTTTTTTTTTTGCTCCTTTACAAAGAAATACAGATAAAGAGACAAATAAAAGAAAAAATCACACAGAAACATTTTTTTTTTTTTTTTTGTTTGTTGTTGTTGCTTTTTTTTCTTTTATTTCTCTTTCTTTCTCTAAATAAATATATAATTATATTATTATGCTGTGGGATTACTGTTGCGATGTCGCCTAGCCTTTTCAATTGCTTCAATAAGGGCACTCTTGTAGGCGTCCATTACCTCTTGCGGTACACTCATTTCCATGAGAGCTACATGCATTGCACTCATCCATGATGGCCACCCATCTAACCTACCATATTGTTGTTGTTGTTGTTGTGAATTATGATTACTCGAGCCCATCCAATCCATTTCACTGCCGTTTTTTGTATTATTATTTACACCCCCAATTCCTTCAACGCTACCACTTCCAACTACTCCACTGTTACCGCCGATGTTGCTATTATTATTATTATTATTGTGATTGTTATTATTATTATTATTATTATTATTATATGGGGTATGATCTTGTAACTCTGGCGTTAATAAAAGTCTATCTCGTTTCCACTCACACCGCTCCAACACGGCGAGAATTTCACGACTGCGACTATCATGAGCTGCGTAACGCATGCGGGATTGCACCCCACGCCCTAGCGGTTTATCAACAGAGGCAAGTAAAATAGCAAGCACACCTAACGCCCAATCAAAAGGTCCAATTTTCATTGCAACCGAAGCAATCGCAAAAGGAATAAGTTCATTCGGGTGACGGTGGGCTTGTACCACAAAGGCACGAAACACCCGCACCGCCTTATTTCGTACATTTGACATTACAAAATAACGCAATAAATCCACACAATCCACCTGTAACACATCCCCCGCCTCCACCACCCGCTGCAGCACAACCTCTGCTTGACTGAAACGATCAGCATTGTTACTTTTTAATATTTTCTGCACGGTGGCACTGGTGGGGCGACACCCTCGCTCGTGGGCCAATTGTAAAACTCGCTCCGTATCCTCCGGGTGTCCTTGGCGGCAGAATAGCACCAGCAGCGCACTCAAGACAGCTGAGCCATTCGTCACTGATGTGCCCTCGACCTCCATGCGCCGGAAGACCTGCAGGGCATCTTCTAACGTGGCCTCAGGCCTCGTCCTGGCGAGCTCCTCTAGTCGGGCGGCGAAGAACACCTGCGTGCTGCCCCGCTCCTCCTCATCCCGGCGCCGGTGCTGCGGGGCGTTACCCCACGCGAGGGAACTAAAATGATAACTCGCGTGCCCGTCATTTTGTGTTTGTCGGCTTAAGATACGAAAGGTGGAGTTCTCTGGGGTGATGCCGCGATCTAGCATGTCTTCGTAATAGTTAATGAGGCCCATATGTTTAAATGGGGTGGTTTTCATAAAAATAAAATTATAAGGACGGGTGGACATTGGGTGAACGCCTGCTGCAATCATTTCTCTAAAAACATCTTCAGCATCTTCCGTTTTCATGCGCATGACGAAGTGTTTCTCTAGCTGTTCCATTACATTCTTCGTTAGTGCGACATCGTTGTGTCGTAAAAATTCCAAAATTTCACGCGTTTCAGTGGCATCTAGTGAAGGAAATTTATGAAGAGCAGCTGTTACGGCTTCTGTTGAAACATGACCTTCTACCAATTGATGAATACGTAATACTTCTAATGCACTATCTGCTGTAATAGCAAGAACTCGTAGATACTCTGAAGGTCGTTCAAAAAGTTCTTCAAAACTTTCCACAATTGTAACAATATGCTCATCATCATCTCCAGCTATACGTTTCGCGGCAAGAAGTGCACGCCCCCAGCAGAATTCTATTTTTTCCAATGCCATCGTAATAGCTGAAGAAGAATTTTCCTTCTCTACTTGAACTTCATCTGTTGTTGTTGTTGTTTTTGTTAAATCATTTATATTCTCTGGTTTTGATGCATTTACAAGAGTACTTAATTCCGGCATCACCTGTAATTCCTCAAATCGCTGCAAAACAACAATATCTTCTCCAGCTTTATACGCTGACACAATTTCATCACAAAGAGAATCCCATGGAAAAGTGTTAGTGCCTCCTCCTCCTTCATCTTTAACACTGCCGTTCCTCATTGAAGCAAAAAAAAAAAAAAAAAATTCTTTTTTTTTTGTTTTTTTTTTTTTATGGGAAGAAATAGAGAGAGAAAAGAAATATATATAAATATATATATATTTCTTTTAAAAGTAAGATAATAATTAAAAAAGAAACTAACGAGAGGGGATCTTGACCCTTATAAATAATATTAAAGAAAAAAGAAAAGAAGGCACAAAGAGAAATAGGAATAAAATGAATGAAAAGAAGGGCATTTAATAATAATAATAATAATAAAAACAGATAAATAAATATATTTTAAAAAAATTAACACTATGATCATCTTTTCCCAGTCTTTTTTTTTTTTCTTTTTTTTGCGTGAGAAAAGATAGTAAAAAAAAAAAACAAACAAAGAAAAACATGCACAGACATATATTAATATTAAAAATAAAGAATAGCAACTCAAATATAGTTAGTTAGTGGAAAACAAGAGAGCTGAAAAAAAAAAAGTCTCTTATTGAATTTCCATTTCAAATTTTCTTTTATTTTTCCTCTCATATTTTCTTTAAGAAGGAAGGATATATATATTTTTTTTTTAATAAGAGAAACACACACACACACAAAAGTTAAAATTTCATTTCTATTATTTAAATTAAACAACTCTACAGTAATGCAAAAAGAAAAAGAAAAAATTAATGATATCTTGCTTTTTAATTTATTCTTAATTATTTCCTCTAAAACAATTTAATGACAGCTCACTTAAAATAAATTTAAAAAATTTAAAACATAGAGATAGCATTACTAACAAGTAAATAAAGAAAGCAGCTAAGAAAAAGAAAAAGAAAAAAAAAATCTGTTTTGATCAGTTTATTCACAGTTCTTTAATTATTTTTCTACTAATATATGTACATATAATCCTTTTCTCTCTCTCTCTCTCTCTCTCTCTATGTTGCTTATTGTATAAAAAAACGAATCAGTTTATCTTCTATTATTCTTTTTTTTTTTTTTTTTGAATCCTTATGATAATTCAAAAATATCAGGATCACTAAAGTCTATTTCCATGGATTCAAGTTCCTCTCCTATTTCTTCTCCATCTTTTTTATTATTTTTATCATCATATTCTTCAGCATCACAACTCCCATCCAGCCGGCAACGTGTTTGACCCTCTTTTATAAATTCTAAACAACAACTATTGACTACAAATATATTTTCCCCTTCACTATCTGGAGTAATAATTCCAAGAAACCCATTACAGCATCGACACCGAATTTGTAATTGAAGACTATCACTTTTATTTACAAGAGAATTTTTAGAATTTTTAGAACTTGTAAGGCCACCTATACGAACCTCCACAGCTCTTCTATTTAACTTTGAAAAAGCTGCAATTCCACGTAATATATAACTTACTTGATATGCAGGAGAAACTAAAGGAACGTGACATCGAATACACGCGTAATATCCATTAATTCTTTGTATTTCACCTCTTTGTGTTTTTGTCCAGAGTTCTGTAGTAAAAGGATTCTCTAATTTTTCACCATTTAATATATTTGTAATATTCTCTGGTAAATTTCTATTCCAAGATGAGACATCATTATAACCATCTATAGATTCTATATCATTATTACTATTATTATCTTCTTCTACATTTTTATTTTCATCTGAATGATGATTAAAGTCATCAGATGCGATTCCATTATTATAAGAGAAAAATTCCTCTAATTGTTTTTGTTTTTGTTGATTCGATTTAAAATAATTATCATTAGGAACTAAAGGAGATGGAGCAGCAGTTGAGTTTCTAGAATTCGGTATTACACTAGGAGTTGCAGCTGAAGATGAAATAAATTTTGCATCATGAATTAAATTACTTTCTCCTACTGGTGAAGTTTTTCTTCTTCGTGGGGCGCCGTTATTTATTTTAGCATGAACCGAACTCTGCGGTTTTGTTGGCACCCGCCGTAATGTTTGAGAAGGAGGTGCTGGTAGTCGGCCTCCAACACTATTTATATTATTATTATTATTATTACTATTTTTTCTTGCCTCACTACTTCCCTCTACTGGAGCAGTTGACATAAATCGTGATACTAACCCAGAGCGTTGGCCGCTATCTCTTGATAAATGACTAGAAATATTATTATTATTATTATTTTGCAAGTTTGGATTAATAGTAGAGGCTCTTGATGGGGTGGCTGAAGAAGTTCGACGAGCCAAAGAAGAAGTACGACTATTATTATTATTATTATTATTATTATTATTATTACTAGTGGGATGTCTCTCTATTGGTGAGAGGCGGCGGCCGGCGGCGCGATTTCGTCGTTTTAACTCAGCAATGGCCGGGTGAACTCCTCTCATAATTAATTAATTAATTAATATTACTGAAAAAGAAGTAGTAGTAGTTTTTTTTTTTTTTTTTTTTTTGTGGTTTGCTCTAATGAAAAAATAATAAATAATTAAAAAAAAAATGGGGAGAAAAAAAAATTAATTTGCTATATTAGGAGAAATTCTAAATAATAATTATCTATATTTGATTATTTATTTTTGTGTGTTTATTCATCATGATTAAAGAGAAACGGTGACGTACTTTCAGCAGGAAGGGAGAAACTACAAAATACGATGGGGGGGGGGGGGGGGGGGGAAAAAAAAAAAAAAAAAAAAGAATTAAAAAAAAAGAAAAACAAATATATTTTTTTTTCTTTTAATCTTGTTTTTGTGTTTATTTTACATATTTTTTTTTTTTACTCTTCTTTAAGAAGAACGAGTCAAATTCTGCAGAGGCGCANCCCCCCCCCCCCCGCCCCCCCCCCCCCCCCCCTCCAAATAAAAATAAATAAAAACGAATTAAATACAAAGTAGCAGCTCTCTTTAAAAATAGTCATATATAAATATATAACAAGAGAGAGAGAGAGAGGAAAAAAGTAGGTAAGAGACACATCAAAGAGAATTAAAGGGAAAAAAAAAAAGAAATAACACACACTAAGAGATAAAAAGAAACCAGTCATAAATATTTTTTTTCAAAAATGATAATAGGATTAAAACTTTACTTCTATAAAGAAATATATTTGAATCCCCTAGTAAAATATAAATACACCAAATGCAAACAAACAAAAAAAAAAAAAAAACACACAAAAACCACTATTACATGTGTGCACATAAATAAACAAATATATATATATATATATTTCTTCCATTTTCCTTCACTATATTCTCTCTCTCTCTCTCTCTCTCTCTCTCTCTCTCTCTTTCTTTCCCCCCTCCTCATTATCTTTTATCCTCTTATTAATATATTCCTCTCTTTATTCTTTCTCTCCATTCCCAGTAAAAAACACAAACATCACCACCAAAATAAAAGCCCCCGCCACCCCTCCAATCATTAATTTTCCCTTCATTGCATTCCACCACAACTGCTGGTGTAAGTCACGACTACTCCTTTGAAACCCCTGCGCCTGAAATTGTAAATCTTCAGTGGATTGCACAATATCATCAATGCGTTGCCCACGCTGAATAACTCGTTCTACATTATCTAACGCTAAATCTTTCACTTCTGCGACGGCTTTTTTAACTTTACGAACTTTATCCTCCGACTCCGTTCCATTATTATTATTATTATTATTTTCACTCACGCGAAGTAATAAATCACGATAAGGGCGTACAAACACATCTACCGCCTTTGTATTTAATTTTGAAACATTTTCAACAAACATTTTATGAAATGTTTTGGCGGCCTCATCAAGAGCTGTATGACTTTGACGTCGAGTGAGTCCTTTCCCAGCGAGAATTGCAAATGCCACTTCATTATCACTCATAATATGATAAGAGAGTTGTGTAGGCCCTGCCTCTGCTGCTGTTGAAATATCTAAAGCAGAAGGACTATTATTATTATTATTAATATTATTATTTCCACCAGAGTTAAGAGAGATAAAGGAACTGGTGCGAAAATTTGGGGCGGAGCATTTACTTACAACTTCAGCCCACACAGTGCCTGGAATTGAGAAATCATTTGTAGGGCAACCAGGGGCTTTACATAACATCATACGATCACTGAGGCGAACTACAATACCTCCATATATTTTTGTATCTTCTTGCATATTAAAAAGGTATAATAATAATGTTTTTTTTTTTTTTTTCTTTTCTTTTTTTTTTTTTGATAATTCAAACTTGTTTTAGGTAAAGCTTTATAAAAAAGGTGAACTAGAAAATTAGATACAATAAAAACAAAAAAATTAAACTAAATATATAAGTATGAAAAAGAAACATAAAAAAAATAAATAAATAAATAAAAAGGATTAGCATCAAGAACAAGAAAAAAAATATGTATATATAACTTCCATATATATAAAAAAGAACAAAAGAAAGAATTATACTTAAAGTGTATATATATATATATATTTTTTCATTAATATTTTCTTTTTTTCTTTATGATTCTATTTATAATAAAAATATTATTATCATTATTTACTTATTATTATTTTTTAATTTTTCTTTGATTAACCATATTTAGAAGCATTTCCTGCAATGCAAATAGAGTGTATAAATATATATATATGAGTTGGGTGAAGTTTGATAATACACCCCAAAAAAATTCTTCAGAAAGTATGACAGCAAAGCAGTAAATAGAAGAGAAAAGAAAATAATAATAAAAAGAGCATATATGGCCAATAGCAAAAAAAAAAAATAATAATAAAAATTTATAATAATAATAATAATAATAGATCAAAAGAAAAAGCAGAAAATCAAGAATAATTTAACATTTTTAGGGGGGAAATTATTAACTCCTCATTATTTTCATATGTATATATATATTTTTTTTTTTGTTGTAGTTGTATATTTTCCATTTTCTTTTTTCCCCCCTCCCTCAAATTCTTATGGCTGGTTTTCAATACCAGCAGCATATCACATATAATAATAATAATAAATAAATAAATAAATAAATAAATAATAATAAATAATAATAATAATAATCAGAATAATAAGGGAGAAAAAAAAAAAAAAAAAGATATAGAGAGGGTGTATACAAATAGTAGGGGGAAAAAAAAAAGAGTGTAGGGAATTTGGAAAAAAAAAAGGAAATCGTCAATAGCAAAAAAAAAAAAGGTATACCATTTTCAAGGTAATTTATTGTACGTGATTGACTATTGAATTAGTTTAAAATATTTCCATGAAAAATAATAATAATTTTTATCATTTTGCATGAATATCATATATATATATATATATATTTATTCAGTGCTATGTACGCCACCAGTGGGATTATCATTACTACTACTCCTGGTCCTATTATTACTATTACTTCTGCTATCATTCTCACTTCCACTAGTAGTATCATCATTATTATTATCATTATTAGTAGTATTATTATTATTATTATTATTCCCACTTATTACTGAGGCCCGACACAGTGGGCACCGACGACGTCGCTGCAGCCAAGGTTTAATACAATGCGAATGATAACAATGATGACACGGCAACATCACCACAGGAGTTTCTGTTAATGATTCCAAACAAATACGACAATTTACATCAGCAACAACTTCAGGGTGGGCGGCTCTCTCTCGCTCTGATAATCCATCAGGAAATGTAATAAAAGAATGCATTAATTCTTCTATTGTAGGCATATTACTATTATTACTATTCGTTGAAACCTCCCCATCCCCATCATCGGCAATGATAACTTCAATCATAACTTGATTTAAAAATGGAGCAAGCGAAGAGAGGAGACTTGTGGCGTTTGTTGGGGCATTTAATATATTAATACGATGCCTCGGCCCACTCCAATGTTGTGATTGTTGTTGTGATTGTTGTTGTTGTGATTGTTGTTGTTGTGATTGTTGAATAAGTGCCTCAAGCTCCGCCCGCTGCTGGGAGTTATCGACTGCCTCAATTAATGGAGAAAAACACGTGAAGCATTGCGTGGGGTTTTGACCAAAGGTATGGGGTGGGTAGAATTGTTGACACTGGTGGCAAAAGAACATAATATTCTCGCTTTTTTTTTCTTTTTTTTTTTTTTTCTAGGAAATCTTATATATATATATATTTGGTGTGAAACATGGAAATTGAGGAAGAAAAAGAATTAATAATAATAATAATAATAAAAGATACAAGAAATGAATTAACGAAGTTACTCTAAGAGAAAAAAAAAAAAAAAAAAAGAATAAAAGAAGAATAAATTTAAAGCTCTATTATTATTTTGTTAAAGAATTCTTTTACTAAATACAGATATATATATTTATATATATATTGTTTTTCTCATGTAAATAATAATGAAAAATAATAATTCAAATTCTTTTAATGAGTTGCTGATGATGATAATGATGCTGATCCTGAAGCTAAATTTTCAGAATTTAAAGCATTAAAACTTAAATAATGCAAACCACACACCAGTTCAAGCTCAACTCTTGATAAATAACCCTTTTCAACCGCACAACGTACTAAATCTACTACTGTAGAAGGTGCTACATCTAAACCTGTATAAGTAATATTATTATTATTATTATTATTATTATTACCATTTCCACTAGTTTCTATATTTTCTTTCATAATTTTAATAAGTTGTTTTTCTACTACCTCTACTCGTTGTTGTCTTACGAGTTGCTCATTATATTGTACTCGACGAGAATTACTTAATTTTTCTGTTGCCGTTTCACGATTATTAAGAGCACTACGAGAATCTTGTGCTTCTGCTACATATGCTAATTCACCATCAATTAATAATCGTGCAATAATTTGTGTTTCTGAAACATTTGCGGCTTGTCCTCCTGGACCACTAGAACGTGCTGTTTCATATTGCACCACAGCACGTTGTGAATTATTAAATAAAGTTGAACTTATATGTGGGTGTACGGAAGTAAGTTTAAAATCTAATAATTCTTTTCCTACTTCACTAGAAGTAATTCTTCCTTTGGATGCAAGATATATGGCAACACTTATAGTATATGGACCAAGAAATGATGATGAAATGACAGTATTTGCAGGGGCTACAATAATATAACGATCACTAGAAGAATGTGATTGTAATTCAAATCCCAAATTTTTCACAAATAACTTAAGAGATTCTACATTTCCATCAATTGATATAATAGCATCATAATTTGCATGAAGAATTCGAGTATTAAAAAAACGACGAACAACTGTTGTGTAGGCTCGAGCTGCAGCCCCTTCATTCTCCATAGCAATTTTCCATGCTTTTTCTTGCTCTAATTCATAACAAGATTGTAAAGCAGCAAAGGCATCATCAGATATTTCTTTTCCTGAATCATTTTTTGTAGAATCACACAATCGAGCAACATTACTGCAAAGTCGTGAAAATTGTAAAAGAGGATCCCGCCGTCGCAATCGTTCAAGTTTTCTTTGCAGTGAGCGAAGGGCATCATCTTTTTCTTTTAATTGTTGTTGAAGAATATCACTGCGTTGTCGATCTTGTGAGGCATCACTATTTTGCATACGATACACGGTATCTGTTAATTCTTCATTTTTACGTTTAACTTGTCGCCATTCTTTTTCATGCTCTTTTAATTCCATATTTTCAGAATTAAGAAGCATTACATCTTGTTCAACTTTACGTAATTTGGCTCTAAGATTTATATCCGTTTCACGCAATTGGGTGAGTTCTTTTTGTAATTTTTCAACTTCTTCTTCTTTTGAAAGAAGTTTAGAGCGATAGGAATTTTTCTTAGCTCGCATAGTAGAAAGTTCTGTAAAAAGTGCCTCAATCTCTGGACCCAAATTAATTTTTTTTAATTCATCAATAGTAGGACCTGTAGAAGTTCCAGGTGTAGGAATATTTGTTGAAGGGAAAAAATTACTAAAAGAAGTTTTTTTTCCACTTAATGGACTAGAAGAATTAGTAGAATTAGTAGTTTTTACAGAATCTTGCTGAGGATTTTGACCTTGTAAATTTTTTAATACTTGTTCCATAACATCAATATTTTTTTGTGCAAGTTTACCAAGACCAGGAATTTTACCAAATGTTTTTTGAAATTCTAATGCTTTTTTCATCATTTCCATTTGTTTATCTGGGGGTTGACTACTTATCATTTCTTGCATAGCTCTTAACTTTTGTGCATCAAAGTTTGGTATTCCACCAACACCTCCATTACCACCAAATAAACCAGAAAATCCACTACTACTATTATTATTATTATTATTATTTATATTATTATTATCATTACTAGTATTTTCTTTTCCTTTATTATTTTTTTTACTAGTTTCAGAATTTTTACTAGTTCCACTAGAGGCAAAACGATACCCTAGTCCATTATAAACTCTGGAAAGAGAAATAATATGACGTTTCTGACGATACATAAAGTGTTTACTGTAAAAATGTAGAAATAAAAAATAATTTATTTTTTATTTTTATTTTTTTATTTAATACACTCAGATAGACCAATCGATAGACGTATAGAATCTTCTTTTTTTTTTTTTTGTTTGTTTATGGCACTTATGTAAACTCAACCTCCCCTAATTTTTGTCTTGTTTTATTAATTTTTTTTTTTTTTTTTCACTGCCCACTTTTCGAGCTACAAGTATAGAGGAGAAAAAAAGAAAGTAATAAAAAAAATGAAATAATACTTTTTAATTTATGGAAATTAAATAAGAAAAGAAAAAAAAAATAATAATTATAATTATATGCATATAGTAAACAATAACTCCTTTTTTTAGTAGTAAAAAATTATTAGAGAAAATTACAAAATTTGAAATATTACAGAATAAAATAAAGTTTCTTTCTTTCTTTCTTTCTTTCTTTTTTTATTTATTCACGTGGGACTTCAGGTAACAATCCCCAATCTCGTTTTGCTTCATTCATAGTACGTGGATATTTATTAATATTATCACGATTTGCATACCAATCATTTAATCCATTTGCATTTTCTCCTACATATCTTGGATCAGGCCCAACATCATCGCCCTCCATCGTCCACACCGCCTCCGCTATCATTCTCCAACAATTAGTTGTATTTGTAAGAAACCCATGCATTGTATATACTGTTAATAATAATATATCTCCTAATTCAAATGCCGCAGAAAGAAAAGGATTTACATCTATTGTTATATTTCGACCATTAACATCATCGATTCCAGCTTCTTTTCCTATTGGAAGAAGTTCTTGTGGATTATAAGTGTAGCAACCATCACCGCAAATATTTCCAGTTTCAACTTCATGTTGCCCATACGTTTGTCGAATAGCTGCGTAGCTATTTGTTGAATTACTTCCTTTAATTACAACAGGAGTTCCCATATACATTGGAATATCATGTAAAGGCACCAGTGCTACTAATGCTAATTTCGTTCCTTTATTTAAATAAACACTTGGCATACGAAGACCAAATGTTTCCTGTGGAGAAGCAAGATGTAAGGATTGAATATCAGAAACTTGCACGGCGCCACCAAATACTTGACGAATAAGAGCCATCACACTTGTTCCACTTACAGCAGCACGAATAGAATTATTATATGTAATATTTGGTGGAGGTAATTCTTTATTATTATTATTATTATCATTATTTATAGGAAAAGGTACACCAAGAGCAACTCCATCACGTAATACTTGTACTTCTCTATCTTCTGCTCGTGTCCAGCCACAGTGAAGCATTTGATGTGCTAAATTATCTAAAGCTGTATTAAGAATAGGTCGAGGAATAATATTTTTAAAGTAAAGATACCCATCAATGTCAAGGCGATGACGTAATTTAGCAGGATCATAATAAATATCATTACTTGGGACTAATGGAAGTAATTCATGTCCTACAGTCAATGCACCAGTACCTAGTGGAAACTTTAATCGACCATGATAACGAATAATACATCTCCGCATGTGTTTATTAGTATAAAAAAATTAATAAATAACTTACGTTAATGTAAAGCAAAAAAAAAAAAAAATTATTATTTTAGTGATTTTTAATTAGAATTTCTGCTATTATTATTTTGTTATTGTTAAGAATCACCCTCTCCTTCTACTTTTTTTTTTTTTTGTACGTAAATATTCTCTGTGAAGTCTAATAATAAAAAAAAGAAATATATATGTATAGAGAGAGATGAAAAGAGTGAAACAAAAAAAGTAAAAAAAAAAAAAATAAATAACAGAAATATTTTTTAAAGAAAAAACTAATATATATATATATATATATTTAAGAGTAAAAATTCATATAAAAAAAAAAAAAAAATCAATAATAATTGAACACACACAAATATAAGCAGACACAAACAAATTTATTAGATATAAATATTATGTGCAATCCACAATTTTTAAAAATTTCCCAGCATATAACTGACGAAAATTATCCTCTCCATTATTTCGAACAGCCGCCAAGTCATGACGTAATAAAAGATGCATGCGTCGCCCCTCATCCCATAATAATACTTGTCCTTCTTCTCTACTTTGTTCTATAAAAGTAGCCACTAGCTCTCCTTTATCATTTAACTCCTGCCAATTAAAAGTTTGTCCTTCACGAATAAAAGATCCCCCGTCATGCCTCCAGGCTCGCATGCCTTTCTTTACTTTACACTCCTTTGCGAGGGCTGTGGGGGGAGTTATAAGTAATAATAATAATAATAATAATAAATAAGAGAAACGGAATGTAGATAATTTGTGCATTTGCTTATTTTTTTATTTTTTATTATTTTAAAATGAATATTATTCCTTTTTTCTCTTTTTTTTTTTGCTGTGATAAAGTGTTACTTAGAAGAATGTTTAGACTTACAATTAAACTAAGTTCTGCAGCTAAACTTTAATTAAAGGAGAAGAAGAGGAATTAAAATATGAATGGAAAAAAAAAAAAAAAAAAAACATTATTTTTAAAAAAACTTATGATTGAATTAAAAATAGAATAATTCTCATATAAAAAGAATTCTTCACTAAAAATATTTTTTTTTTAATTGGAGAAGGAAAGAGAAAAATAAATAATAGTAATAATAAAAATGATATTAAACAAAGTTTACGGGTTTATTCTGTTATCGTAATTACTCTGTAATAGCATCAACTTAAAAAATTATATATTTATATATTTTGATTTCTCTTTTTTTTTTTTTTTTTTAATAATAACAATAATATAAATTCTTCTTCTCTTTTAATGTTAGTCTCCACGCTCTATTCGCTCAAAACAAACACAGTAAAAGAATAAGTTTTCTAAAAATAAATAAAAATAAAATATAAATGCAAAAAAAAAAAAAAAAAAATACTCACAATAAACGTTACTACGTCTGTGTATACTCTATGAATAATGATAAAAAATTAAACAAAAAAAAAATAATAATAAATGCTTAATTTTCAAGGCGTTCTCTCTTGACTTTTGGTACATTTCCTACCAAATTTTTATTATTCTTCTTATTTCTATTATTCTTCTTCGTATTTTCGATTAAGTCATGCGATTTTTCAACTTCAACTTCTTCTTCTTCTTCTTCTTCTTCCTCTTCTGCTTCTTCTTCCTCTTCAAGTGTTTCTTTTAAAACATCATCATGATAATTTTCATTAACATCATTACCTGCTCCACTTGAAATACTATTACTATTACTTCTATCATTAGTTTCACCACTTGCAGCTTGTTGAATAAAAGTTGCAGGTCGTTTCCTTTGATTTTGTTGTTGACTTTGTCTTTGTTCTATTAATTCTTGACGTTTTAAAAGAGCCTTTTCAACTGTTTTTCGAAATCCTTTTGGCATTAATACAAGAGTTCGTGTAACATCCATTACTTTACAAACACCAACAAGTTGATGTGCCATTTCAAACATATTATTTCGAAGAGAAATAATAATAAATTGTGCCCCACTTGTTTGACGTAAAAGGTAACTTGCAACAATAGAAACATTTCTAAAATCTAGTGCAGCATCAATTTCATCCATAACATAAATAGGAGTAGGTTTAATATCATGTAAAGCAAAAATAAGAGCAAGACTTGAAAGAGTTTTTTCACCACCTGATAAATTAGAAATTTGTTTCCATGATTTTTTAGGTGGACGTACAACAAAATGAATACCTTCAAAAGGATCATTTACATCTACAAGTTCTAAATCTGCATCTCCACCATGTGTAAGTAATTGATAAACTTCTCTTAATCTTTCTTGAACTCGTGTAAAACAAGACATAAAACGATTTCGACGTTCTTCTTTTAATTCTTGTAATCGTTGTTCTGCTTCATCTGCAGCTGCTTTACAAGAACTATAATATGCTTTACCTTTACGATGTTCAGCATCACGTTCACGCCATAGTGCAACTGCACGAAAATCTATTTCTCCATGTAATCTTCTAGTTTCTTCACTAAGAGATTTTGCAAGATGAACAGAACGTTCATAATCACAGCGAGCTAATTCATCAGGTGGAAGACGGAAAGACATTGTACGTATATCTATATTTTTTGAATTATCTTTATTATTATCTTTAGAACGACGATTCCTATTAATACCTCCTGCAGCTTCTTCATCATCATCATCATCATCAGAATCAGAATCAGAATCTTTTTCTTCATTTTCTTCCTCTTCCTCTTCCTCTTCTTGCTGCTGCTGTTCTTGTTGTTGTTGTTGTTGATCATTATCATTTAAATAATTTAACTGTAATGTTTCAATACCATAAAGTTCAGCATTTTCTTTAATTTTTTCTTCACAACCATCAATTTTTTGTTCAAATTTTGCTAACTCTTGTAAAGCATCAGCCATTTTAGCTGCTTCTACTTGTCGAAAACGTTCCTCATCATCTAATCTTTTTTGAGCTTCTACTATTGCTTTATGAGCAGCTGGTACTGCAGCTTTTGCAGTCTCTAAAATAGATTGTGCTTCAGCAAATTTTGCTTCAGCTCCATTATGTTGACGAGTTAATTCTTCTGATAAAGCAATAGCAGCAGCTAATACACCTGCCGCATCACGAGCTGCTTCATCATTAATACGTTTTAATTCTTCTTCATATTCCATAATATCACGTTGTTTACGTTGCTGTGTTGCACGTAAACGTTGTGAAAGTCTACGACATTCTCGTAAAGCATTTTCTTCCGCTTCTATACGTTCTTGTTGCATTTTAAGTTCTGCACAAAGTGATTTATAACCATCACCTCCAACACTATCAATCTCTTTTTCAAGCCTTTCTACATCACTACGATGTTGAATACGTGCTTTTTGTGCTGCATTAAGTTCCTTCTCTGCTTCTTCAACTTCTTCTATTAATGCATCTCTTTTACTTTGACTATTCGCTGCATTTTCCTCTAATTCTTGTATTAATCCAGCACGACGTTGGGTATCAGACTCTAATGTCGCCCGTAGTGTTTGCAGCTCCATGCGTAGCTTTGACACCTGCTCCCCTGTGAGGTGACGTTGCTTCTGCCGCAGCGCATGCAACTGCTCTTGCGCTAATCTTTCTTCTTCTACGGCTTCTATTAATTCGGCTTGAAGTCGCTGGAGGGATTCCTTGGCGGCCTCCTTGTCTTGTGGGGAGCGGGCTGCCTTCAGCTTAGCCCCCCGTGGTGTGCTACCCCCGCCAGTGATGGACCCCCCCGGCTCTGCCAGCTCCCCCCGGCGTGTCACCACGCGATACCTCGTGGGGCCCCCGAAGGCCACCTCCCGCGCCTCCCCCAAGTCCTTCACTAAAAGTGTGTCCCGCACTGCCTGATAAAATGCCACACGAAATCTTGCATTGGTGGGGGTAATAAGATCAAAGAGACGCCTCGCTTTAGGACTGGGGGATTGAAACGGGGCATCCACACGGGGCCCAAGCTCCCGCTCAATCTCTTGTAACACCATCATGGTAGCCCGGCCAATGTTATTTTTACGTAATAATTCAAGGGCGGTAGTGGCAGTGGCACGATCCTCGACTACGTGAAACCCCCATGCATTACTTGCAACTCCTGCGGCAATATCAAAAGCATCATCAATACGACCTAGTTGACGTAAAGTACCATAATAACCTTTTAATGAACGTTGTGAAAGAAGAAATTCCATTGCACGATCATCTGCTTCACCTTCACGATATGTATTTTTTATTTCTTGAATAGCACTATTAACACTATGTTTTCTTTCTGCTGCTCCTGCTAAAGTATCTTGTAATCTTTGCATTTCATCTTTATAACGATCTTTATCTGCATCTTTTAATAATCCTTCTAATTCTATAATACGTCTTTTATGACGTTCTGTAGCGGCATCAATTTTTTGTAATTGTTCTTGTAATTTTTCACCTGTCATATCAAGAGAAGAAAGACGACTACGTGCAGTATTAAGATATTCTGTAGCTTCAACTACAACTCTTTCATATGGTGCAAATGCAGCTTTCTTTTTTTCAAGTTCTTGACGTAAAGGTTTAAATATTTCTACAAGTTCTTCTGATGCTCTATCATATTCTTTCTGTAATTTTTCTACACGTTCTGAAGCTTCTTCAAAATTTTGTTGATGAATAATAGCTTCACGATCTGCATCTTGTTGTTGTAATTCTGCTTTTTGCATTTCTTCTTTAGCTTTCTTAATTTGATCTTGTGCTTTTTTTCTAGCTTTAGCTTGTTCATCAGCACCAGATTTAATACGTTCAACTTCAGCATCTGCTGCTTCTTTTTTTGATCTTACTAAATCTCTTTCTTTGGTTGCCTCTGCAAGTTCTTTTTTACGTTTTAATAAATCTTCATCTGCTTTTGATTTTTCTTTTGACTTAATTTCAACATCTTTTTTCATTTCAGTAATACGTTCATCAATTTCAGTAAGAAGACGTCGAGGTTCAGCAAGTTTTTCTTCAAGTGTTTGCATTCTTAATTGACACATTACAATAAGAGTTCGTTGTAAATGATTATCTTTTGTAACAAAAGTTATAGCAGAATCTTTAGCATCATCTAATGCTTCTCGTTCTGCACGTAATTTTTTTTCACGATCAAGTGCTTCAAGTCTAGAAATTTGAGCTTCTTCTGCAGATTTTGATGCAACAGAAATTCTTTCAGCAAAATTATTAGTACCAATTAAATCATCTAAATATTCTAATAAACCTTCTTCACCTTCTTTTTCTGCTTTAGGTTTCATAAGAGCAATTTGTTCAACTTCACCTTGTAGAATAAGAAAACGATTATGCTCAAGATCTACTCCTTCTGAAATTAAAGTTTCCACTACTTCTCGTTGAGTTGTTTTTACACCTTTAATAAAATATTGTGAGGAACCACTTTTATAAACTTCACGTTTAATAGATAATATACTACCTGGTATTTCTTGTCTAAAATCAGGATCACGTTGTCTATCACCAGATTCTGCAAGACGTACAAAATTAACTGTTACAGATGCATAAGTTAAATCAGGATGTGCAGCAGAACTATGAATTAATTCAGATAATTTTTCAAGTCTTATCTTTTTAGCATTTTTACCAAAAACAAAAAGCATAGCATCAATAACATTTGATTTACCTGAACCATTAGGACCAATAACTGCAGTAAAAGTTTTATGAAAAGGTCCAATACTATGTTTACCAGCGTAAGACTTAAAATTCTCAACATCAATATCTCGAATTACTAATCGAGTTCCTTTTTCTTCTTCTAATGGAGGTTGAGTCATTTGAGGAGAATTATTCATTATTTTTTTCCTCTCGTTACTTTCTTCTTCTTTTTTTGTATCCTCCTACTATACTTAAACTTATTTTTTTTTTGTTGTTTTAAATTAAAAAAAAAAACGTACATAGACAGAGGGAAAAAAAAAGGGGGAAAGAGTTCAAAAAGTCACTTTTATTATTATTATTATTATTATTATTATTAGGAAAAAACAAAGAATAATGTTCCCAATACAAAAAAAAAAAAAAAAAATTGCCAAACAAAAATTAAAATAAAAACAAAATAAAAGAAAAAATACTTCCCTATGCACATGTTATTAAATAAAAACAAAAAAAAAAAAAAGAGACAAAAAAAAAGTCTTCATAATTTTCCTTATCAAAAAAAATAAAAAAATTAAATTTAGTGGCAGTGATAGGTGTACAAAAAATAAAAATATTCCTCTGCACGCTCTTTAACTGAGTCTACACAGTTAAGAAGTAGTTTTTTAAAATAATTTCTTTTTTTTTTTTGTTTTAGTTTTTTTAATGAAGACACTGCTTCATACACAAACCGATATTTTTTTTATTTTCTTAAGGCTTAGACAGGAAAAATTATGAAGAAATAGTATGGAATAAGATATAAATAAAAAATAATTAAAAGTACATATAATCAGGAACAAGAGTTTTTCTTATTATTATTTTTTTTTTATATAAATATATACCAAGAACAAACAAAGAGATCTAACAAAATAAAACTTCAAAAAAAGTAATGAATTTCATGACACAACTAAGTTTCAGTACTGGCATATAACCCCTTCGAAAAAAAAAATATATATCATGTACTCTTATTCTTGTCACATGCAATTAAAAAAAATAAATAAATAAACAGCAGTAATATATTAAAAATATTGTTTTATTCACATAAAGAAAGGGTAATCTGCTGAAATAAATAATAAAAAAAAAAAAAAACAAAGAACGATCGAGTCGCATACAGAAAGGAAATAAAAACAAAAACGAAACGAACAAACTCTTCCTTCATATTATTAAATTAATGCTGCGATGGCAGCTGAGAGAATAGCACAGCCCGCTACCCACTGCAAACTCCCAGCTGCAACATCAGGCCTTGGCTCCTCCCCGCTAGCCGCGCGAGGATATTCTTGAGCTGATATTAATTGAAGAGACGCCAACATATATACAGAAATAAGAACAATAACAATAGTCATGGTACGTAGGGAGTTCATCTTATTATATATTTATTTATATGTATAATTAAAGTGAGTGTGTTGTTGGGAGTTTGAATGTGAGAGAGTAAGTCCTAACAGAGAGGGAGGAGAGGAAAGAAAGAAAAATATGGAAAAAGAAATAATAATAATAGGAAAAGAAAAATAAATAAATAGTTTTGTTTGTTTTTTTTTTTTAATTCTCGTTAGTGCGGGTGCCAAAATAACGAAAAAAGATATATATATATATATATATATATATATTACACTCAAGAATGAGTTTTTACGATTTCTCTTTCTTCGTTTGAAGCATTTTTTATTTTGATTTTTTTCTTTTTCTTTTTTTCATTGTTTCTTTTTTTTTTTTCTTTTTCTTTTTTGCATCTCGGCGACAATTTATTTTGTATTTTCAGCTTTCAACTTCCTTTATGCACGATAACAATGAGAGAAAAAAAAAAAAAAAAATAGAAGAAAAAACAATGCATTCCACTTATCTTCAATCTCTCCTTTTCTGTTTTTTTTTTTTTTCCCCCCCCCCTTTCTTTTTCACCTTTCTTCCATTTGCCTATTCTTGTTGTTGAATATATTCCCAACGTTGAACCATAATTTTTTGTACTGCAAGTAAAGCATTTTTAGCAACTTCTGGGTTTGCATGCGACATAAGTGCCATCACGCGATTTTTAACTCCTGACATTTGTGGTAACTCCAATAAAGCTCGCCCTGTTGGGTGATGACGCACAACTTCACCAAGATCATAGCAGGCAACTGCAAGTGGAAGATCTTGACGGGTTGTCATAATAATATTTCCTAAAGCTTCTAGAACTTCATAACTGTTTGTTTCAAATTGCATAATATTTTCTTTCCAAAATTTTGCACTTGTATGAACAGGAGTCCATTCCAAATCTCCACTAAGTACTTCTCCGCGATATTCTGAAAAACTTGTTAATTTTTCCATACTGTGTTCAAGAACGACTTGAATATCACGAATAAGGGTACTGATATCTTCATCACCAAATTTACGACGAGAAATTTGTCCAAGAGTTTTAAGCATACCTACTCCAACCATTTCTGCAATAAAAGTAGGACCTTTTCCATTATTAATAGTTGATAATTCATGAATATCATCACTTACCCATTCTGTAGAACTTGGATTTGATATATGAGTAACATAACGCCTTTCTGCTTCTATCATATTCCATAATGTCATAAGTGCCACACGAATACATTTTTCTTTTTGTAAACGTTGAATAACACGATGAAGATGTGGAATCATTTTATGTTGTTGTAACTCTACAACACCTTTACCCTCATATGATAATAACCAACATAAAAGTAAAGTTTCATATATAAGTTGAATAATACTCGCAGAATCATTCGCCACAATATCAAATAAAAGACGAGGTAAAAATTGTATCATTTGTCTTTCAAAAAAATAACGACGTAATGCTTTTCTTCTCGCTACAATAGCACAACCTTGAACTGTAAATGCTACAGAAGACACTTGTAATGTTTCTTCTGAAAGAATATCTGTGGCATGTGCAAAGAAACAATCCAATGCCTCCGCATCTCTTACTGGCTCCCCATAACGTAATGCTGTGGCGGCGAGAAATATCGCTGGGTCTGCTACCCCTTTATCATTCGAGTGTGTAGTTGCGAGATATAAAAAATACTTTGCTGGGTCCTCCCCGTATCGTTGGTGTGTGTTGCCTACGCCCAGCTGTTGCCCCAGCTCTGATGAGAGTAAAACAAGATCCGCAAAGAAACGTAAAATGTATCCGAGGATGTGTGGGGTGTGGGCCCCCCGGGCTGCTTTAAACAACACCCCCGCCACCCCCTCATGCTTGCAATCCAGCAGGGAGCGCAAGAGCTCCGGGTCTGGTGGGCAGCTGAAGAGGTGCTCCAATAATTTTACTGTGGACTCCTCCGTCATGTGAAGCTCTCTCACATGACGTATGGTGTCGGCCGCCTCTGGGGACAGGGAGGACATATAGATATATAGATATATTTATATTTATGTGTAGATAGATAGATATATATATATTGATTGATTTCCTTCCTTCTTCTAATTTATATTATATTGTTATTTGTTTGCTATTTGTTTCTTTCCTTTCTTTATGTTAATGAAAAAGCGAATGCCTATAGCCCGTACAACAACAACAACAACAACAACAACCACTACAACAACTACTACTACTACTACTAATTAATAATAACAATAACACTAAATTATACAAATATAAATAAAATATTATTTATTTATAAACGTATTTGTGACGCGTTTAAAACTACTGCCACTAGTATTGTACAACGAAAAATTTAATAAGAATTTAAAGGAGAGAGAGAGAGAGTGAGATGGAAAAAAAAAAAAAAAAAGACCAATTAAAATAATAATAATAATAATAATGATTAAAATGGAAGAGGTTGAGGAGAGGAAAAGATCAATTCACTTTTAAAATTTTTTCACATTGTTTTTTTTTTTTTTTTTCGTTTTAATATCTTTGCGTCTACAATTCTTTTTATTGCTGGAATCACTTAGATACAGCAATAAAAAAATAAAAATATTTAAATACAAGAAATAAATACAAGAAAAAAAAAAAAAAAAGTAGTAGATATAAAATCATATATATATATATATATATATATACATATATATGGTGATTGATCGAATAATTTAACTCATTTTGTACAGTTCCCCTCTTATTATTTTCTCTCTTTAATCATTTTTTTGGATGTTACAAATTTTAAATAATTAAAAGATGAATAAAATAAAAAAAAAAAGGAGGGAAGTGGAGGGAAATAAAAAAAAACATAGAAACATAATAATAATAATAAATCTTGTAGCGTACACACATATAGAAAAAAAAAAATATATATATATATATATATAATTATTAAATTTTTATTTTCCTGTTCTTCTCTGTTGAAGGGCAACTTTTAACGCCTTTTGATTTTCTTCACGTAAATTTTTTAACTGCTGTAATACTTCAGTTTTTTTCTTTGTATTAACAGATGTTGGAGAAACTACCACTGGTGTTGTTGCTGGTATTGTTGTTTTTGTTTTTGTGGTTGGTGAAGTTATTGGTGTTGTGGTATTTCCTAAAGTAGAATCACTTGTATTTGTATTTGTACTTGTTGTATTTGTAATTGGAATCTTTTTTTTCATACGATTATTTACAGATACAGATGGAGTATTAGGTTCACTTGCTATAGTACAAATTTCACTTAACATAAACATATCTGCACTCCATTCACGTTTTTCTCCAAGAACTGTAGTACTATTAGTTTTTGAAGAATTTCTTACAGGAGCTCTTTCAATAACTTTTGATGTTTTATTATTAACTGTACCACTTTTTACAGAACTCACTGTAGTTAATCCACCAGTAGATCGTGTTGTATTTGGTAGATCTGATGATGTTCCACTTCTACTAGTATTATTATTATTATTATTATTATTATTATTATTATTATTAAAAATAATAGAACGTGGTATAACGGATGCTACAGAAACAACTGTTTGTAACTCTAATTGTGCATCATCATCAGTCCATCTCTTAGTTGCTCCTAATTCAATTGGTATTGAATCAGAGGAATCTACAGGATGAGATGCAGTAACAAGATTTATTTTATTATTATTATTATTATTATTATTATTATTAGAAGGATTAATTGTATTTGTTTTATTATTTTTAGGAACAGCGATATTAGTAATAGTAGTAGTATTTGTATTAGTATTAGTAACAGTAATATTACTATTAGTATTAGACGGAGGATTTCTTATTACTTTACTAGGTACACGTGAGTTCTTTTCATCATGTGTGAATGGAATTAATTTATTTGTCTTTGCCGATGGTGTTCCTAATTTAACAGATGAAACACGTAATCTCCCTTGTCGCCCAGGTGTATTTGCATTTCGTTTTGTATGATCTATTACTACTTTATTAGAAGAATTATTACTAGTATTTAATTCCATAGGAATTACTACTCCACTACTTATTTCTGTATTTTTAGTCTCACTTTCTGGTCTTATCTCATCAGGATTCCCTGTTGGCCATTTCATATTTTGCACTTGTAAATCATCATGGGCAATTTTTTTTGAAGACATATATTTTGTTAAAAAGTCTGTGCGACGTAAAGCAAATCCTGCACTTCGAGAACGAATTAATTTTGTTGATTTATTAATATCTGCTGCATTCATTCCTTCCCTACGAAGAGGAGCTAATAGAGATGAACGAAGAAATGTAGCATGACCTCCTGTTGTTTTTGTTGTTTTATTATTATTATTATTATTATTATTATTATTTGTTTTAATTTGTACTGATGGTTTTATTTCACCAACACTTTCTCTTCCTCCTGCTTCTACTTCTACTACTGCTGCAGTTACAGTTGTAAGAGTTTCCTCTTCAATTGGAGAAGAAAAAGAAATAACTTTATCAGTTATATGTGGATGAGGCATGGGAGGAAAATCACAAAATAACTCTAATTTAGCTCCACAAACTCCATTAGGAGTTTCTTCTGCTAAAAATGTATTCCAATCTTCTTGTGTTAAAAGAGAAATACAATCCCCATCCGCGTCACGATAACGTAATCGTAATTTTTGACCAGCTGTTCTAGGTAAAACTTCCTCTTGTTGCATACATAATGCGTATACTTTATTATAAATATCTTTAAAAGTAATATTTTCCGGATTTGATACCCGTAATACACGTAATTGGGCTTCAAAATGTACTTTTATTTTTAATGTTTCAACTAAACGAAGTCGTGCTTCACCGTCTTGTATAAGTTGACCATTAAGACCAACTTCTTTTGCACGATTAAGTAAAATACGAAGTTCTTGTATTTGTATTGAATTAAGTAATGGAAATTGACTTCGTGTTCGAGCAAAACGAAGTGAATTATTAAGAGAAGAATTACTAGCATCCTCACCAACACTACTTCCATTTTTATTTTGTAATAATGTATCATTGTTATTATTATTATTTAATATACGTTCTAATTCAAAACGAGCAAGATCTTGGGCCGTGCGTGCTGTTAAAGATTGACACGCATTTTGATACGCAATTGTTGTCTCACTCGTCCATACTAGTGATGGAACATGAGGAACATTAATTGTAGTTGTATCAACACGTTTTGCAATAAATTCAGTTGGAGAAATTCCTTTAGAATTACACATTTCTGAAAGTAATGCACTACAACGAGAAACAATTTCTTTATTTTGAGAAATATCTCCTGCAATACCAAATTGAAGAATAATTTCATTGGCTTGATGAATTGTACGAAAAAGAGTTACAGTTTCTCCAACTTGAGCTGCAAGTCTTAATGCAGCTTCAATATTTTCTACTTGTTGTAATCGAATAATAAGTCGTTTTCCTTCTTTTAATAATTCTCGATCTGTTAATGATGTTAATTGTCCAGCTAAAGCAACTTCTTCAACAGCACAAACACATTCTGATAATCGTTTTACTTCTGGTACTACTACTGCTGCTTTTAAAGCATCTAATCTTTCTTGTTTTTTATTAAAAGAATTTGCCATTTTAGAAAGAGGTTCTTCTAATTCTTGTTGAATTAAATCTGTTAAAGTTTCTCCAGGATGAAGCATTTCAGAAATTATACTACTTTGAGAAAAAGCTTCTTGTTTCCCACATACAAGTGCTGCATTAACATCACCTGCTTCTGCTTTTTTTTTAATTGAATTAACAATACGATTCCAAGTTTCAATGGCAGGAAACCATTTTTTTTCCATCCAAGTAAATAACGGACTATATAAACGCGTTATACCCCCAGCACGATGATTTTTTCGATATTCATTAAAAATTTCTTTAGCTCGTACAACATCTCGTTCTGAAACAACACGACGTAATGCTAATATTTGTTGAGCTGCTTGTACTAAATTATGTACAACTCGACGACATTCTTCAATTGTTTGTTGATTTCCCATAAAAAACTCCTGCACATCCGTTACTTCATGACTTTTATAACGAAGTTCTATAGCATCTAATGCTGTATTAATATCCAGTGCTGCCGTATTTACATTTTCCTCAATCTCCTTTAATGTTATATTGTGTGATAATGAAACATATTCTAGCTTAGAATACCAGGCAATCACAGTATTACAACTTTCATATAAGCACATAGCAAGAGAGGAAGTGGGGGCAATTATTTCTATTTCTCTCTCCCGTGTGTTTAATCCCCGAAGTGGGGCCACAGTTCCCCCAGTATTCCCAGAATTAATTATATTATTAATTATATTTGTATTTCCTACAAGCCTTACATTCTCAGGTGGGACTGGGGCTCTGGCGCGGTGGGAGAGGGAGGCGGTGACACACTCCACATACATTAATACTCCCTCTAACTCCTCTAGAGCCCTACTAATAATATTAGAATTAATAATATTTATATTATTATTAATAGAATAATTATTATTATTATTATTTCCAACATCCTTGCGGCCTAGGCCTCGGCGTCCTAACATTGGGGCCTCCCTCATTTCTTCCGCAGCGAAGCGACGAGTGGAGTGGTCACGTAAATTTTCTTTTTCCTTTTGCTCTGAGGTGTGAATTAAATTTATATTTAAATTAGAATTAGAATTTAAATTAGAATTAGAATTAGTTGTAGGGTAAGTTGGGGGGCGGCTGAGGGGCAGTGGGAGGGCGGGGCGACTGTCGAGAGACTCCGGGGTTTGACTGCGATCACGTCGTAACATTTTAATAAAGAGAAAATACACACAGGAGAGAGCAAATATAATAATAATAATAGAAATTTGGAGTAAATGATATTACTAAGAAAAAAAATAAATAAAAGGGGGTCTACTCAAAAACAATAAAAAATAATTAGGGGATATCTCCTCTAAATAAATATAAAAAAAAAAATTCTAAACGGTTTAATACAGAGTCTAAAAAAGTGTGAAAGAAACCACAAAGGACAAAAAAATATAAATATATATTATATACGAATTTGTTGTTGTTCTCTTTTTTTTTCTTTTTTACTTTTTTTGTTTGTGGTTGTGAATGTAAGCTGAATCTAATCTTCCCTTGAAAAAGGGATGGGGTCTTTACTTGTCACTATCAGTAAAGTAAAGAACTAATAAAAAAAAAAAAAAAAAAAAGAGAAAAATAATATTTAAAAGTGAAACCATACAAATAATAGTAAAATAAACAAACAAATAATAATAAACAGTTAAAAGACAATAATTTCATCTTTTTATCGCCACCATGTAGAGAAACAAAGATAGAAAAAAATTAAAAAGAACAACTACGCACAAAGGAAAAGTTAGCTGTTCAAAAAAAAAAAAAAAAAATAGACATTACTTATAAATCTCCATTATATGATTCTTTTTTATTACCATCAGGTACCACCATAATTGCCCCACTTTCTTCACCACTAACTATAGGTGATGTTGAAATTCCTTCTATCCCATTATTATTATTATTATTATTATTATTATTATTATTAGAGAAAGTTATATCATCTTTTGTAAGTTTAAATGGAATAATAAGTCGTCCTAATGTTTCCTTATCATATTGTGTACCATGCCAAAATTCTAATCGTGCCTCCCACTCTGTAATAGCAAGACGATGAAGAGGTTTTGAAATAATTCCTGTAAAAATATCATCAGATTTTATTATACTATTATTATTATAAAGTGGACATGAAACAATAATAGGTTCTTTTCTTATAGATGTATGTAAATTATTATCTTCTTTTAAGTTTTCTTTATTTTCTAAATTATCTTTCTGTGATTGACTCCATGAACACTCTGTATTTTGTAGAAAATTACAACACATACTATATCCATTTTTATCAAATCCTTTATAATGTACAACACTATCATTAAAAGCATGTAAACGTAAAGAAAAACGGTAGGTATCATTCTCAATTTCATCTTTATCATTATTATTATTATTATTATTATTATTATTATTATTATTCTCTATCATTTGAAAATTTACACGCATTGTTACTGTACAAGTTGAAGCATTTGAATTATTATTATTATTATTATTATTATTATTATTATTATTATTATTATTAACTGGAGATATCATTTCTTTATTAGATTCAAACGGAGAACAATGTGTGAATGCAGATGCATTAATAATACGAAATGGACCAAATTTACAATTCTCTATTGAGTTCATTACTGCAGGAGAGAAACGAGAAAGCGAAGCAAACGGACGCATACAACGAAATTGTGTTAACTCCGTCATATTAGAATTGTTAAAAATATTATTATTATTATTATTATTATTATTATTATTATCTGAAGCAATGTTAGAAGCATGAATTCCATCAGCAGATATTGATAATAAAATTATAAGTAAAAACATTATCATTTTTAAAGGTAAAAATAAATTCGCATAAAATAAGTCATAGGTCATTGGATAGATATTACTATATATATATATATGATAATATTATTTCCTATAATATAATTTAAAACCCCGCCAAAAAAAAAAATAATAATAATAATAATAATAATGTTAATACATACAAGGAATAAATACAAATTAAAGATTTTCCTATTTTTAAAAATAAGAATAATAATACTTTTATTATTTTAGTCATTAAATTCACTTTATTATATCTAATGATATAATCAATCAAACACATAAGAAAAAAATAATCAAAATCAAATAAGTATTAATAGAAAAACCCTCCCCCAGTCAGCATACAATCACAAATAGATAAATAAATAAATATAAGAAACACACATATTTCCCTCTACATATAATTTTTTTTTTTTTTTTTTCTTTATTAAATTAAATTAAATTAAAGATTAATTACAGCTCTAACGGAAGTCCCAAAAGTCCCACTAATTAGACTTGATCGAGGTGCAATACTTCCCTCTTCATCTGATTCATCTTCAATTGAAATACCTCTTAATTCTACAGAAACTACACGATCAATATTATTATTATTATTATTATTAGATTCTACAGAAATTATAGCACTAGTTAGTATACAAAAGGTATCATCAATCATACATTCTAACACAGGTACAGGAGAAGTTTTCTCAGAGTTTATAAGTCGCACAGGTAAAACTGTTAAACGTATTGGAAACTCAGGAAGAAATGCAAACGCTACAATAAAAGCACGTCTATTTTCTTTTCTAATTTTAATATTATTATCTTTACTTTCTATAAGTTGATGATGATGATGAGGTAAAAGTTTACTAGAATCTCTATTAAAAGTATTTTGAAAACTATTTAATTCTATTTCACATGATATAATTCCAGTAAGAGTTTCATCTTCAGCAGAAAGAGGCTCACGTTTACCATTTGTGGTAACCGTAAACCCTTTAAAGGGTGTTAATTCATCTAAAATTACAATTTCATTATTAATACCATCTCCTAATTTAAGATTTGTATTTTTATGATCAAGAATTGCTTCAAAAGCAATAATTTTTTCAGAATTATTATTAGGATTATTTATTATTATATGAAGAAAAACTTTTTGATTATCCGTAGCAAAACGATTTCCTCTTGAAAGAGTTACGAGAGATGGTAATAAATTACTTTCATTATATTGTTGAGTATTCGTATCTTGCGGTATTAAAGAAGAACCCATAGAACGTGATGCTTTAAAAGAAGAAACTGTATTTACAGGTCTTAATTCTTTATCTTCTTCTTTTGATTTTTTTTTATTATTAACTTTATCAGATATATGTTGACTATTATTACCAGAAAGTGTAAAAGTAGTTTCAGTTCCTGTATTAGATATTGGAGAACTAGAAATTACATCATTTTTTGTAATTGGAAATTTTTTCTTTATCCGGTAGTGAACTTTATTATTATTATCATTATTATTATTATTATTGTCTGGACTATGAAGTTTTAAATTATTTTCTGATAATTTATTTGGAAAAGCTACAGGATCCTCATGACGTCTTTCTGGAGAACTTTTTTTTGGTAAAACATTTTCTAATTTTTTTCCTTCATTTGCACTCAATTCATCTTGTGCCATTAATGGTGTAAATGGTAAAAAATGTGTTTGATTATTTTCTTGAATTATTCCTCTTTCTCTATTATTATTATTATTACTATTATTATTACTATTAGCTCTTATTGAATTCCCACGTCGATGTACATCTTGTGTTAATTTCATACAATCTTCACATTTCTTTTGACATCTATCAATAAAATTTCCCTGCCATTTTAATACACTTGTTAATAATTCTTCAATAGAAGTTTGTTGCTCTTGTACATAATGACAAAGAATTTTCCTAGGAGTTCCCATAGAATGTAAAACTTTTTCTATTCGACGTTTTTCATCTAAAAAATCATCTCCTGATGTATTTTCTCCACTTCTCATATTATTATTATTATTATTATTATTAAAAGAAATATTTCCAAATCCTCTATTTTCATTTCGTAATGTATGGCTAAAATCATAGGAGGAAATAATACTACGTTGAGTTTGTTTAATCATATTATTTAATCGAGTAATAGGTCGAATAATACGAAAAAAATGTATAATACTAATTCCTATTGTTAATATAGCCGTCATAACAGATCCATAGATAACTCGATTTTCATGCGTGTTAAGGTATAATAAAGGTAAAAATAATAAAAGATATGAAAGGCCTATAACAAAACCCTCTGTTAAAACTGTAAATAAATATAGAAAACAATTCATTGGTTTGTTGTTGTTGTTGTTGTTGTTTTTTTGTTGTTGTTGTTGTTGTAATTGAGTGGGGGTTCTAGAATCTATTAAAAGATAATTTAAAGCCTTAAACTTAAGTCTTAGTTTTGTTTCACTAATTATAAAAGATTCTTTTTCTTTTCTTCTCTCCTCCTCCTAATTTATTTAAAATCCCCCAGCCTAACGCATATACTTTTTTTTTTGTTTATTTGTTTTTGGAATGAAAGAAAGAGCAAGAAATAAAGAATGAAAATGGTAATGATTATTATAATATAAAAAAAAATAATATACATATAAATATTTATCAAGAATAATAATAAAACAAAAAAAAAAATATATGAGAAAAACGTACAGGAAAGAAATTTTGTATTTATAGCAAAAAAAAAGAAAAGAAAAGAAAGGAAAAATACAGAAAATTTTGAAATTTAAATATCAAGCATGAAAAACAAAAAAAAAAATAAAAAATGCCAAATATTTAATATATCAGGATGAGGATTTTATCAATATATATAAAAAAAAGAAAAAAATTACCATCATCATCATATAAGTACCTAATAATAAACTCAAAAAAAAAATATATATATATATATTAATATTAATAATATTTCATTTAAAAATATAATATAAAACCTCACTCATGTCCACTAACATTTATAAGTCTCTTTTCTACTTCTACTTGAGCAAGATACATTTTCATTACTTGTTCACTTACTAACATAGATTGTTTTTCTAATAATAATACAACAGCCTCCCGCAGCCCACCAAGACGTAAATTATTTTCTCTTTCAACTCCTATTAAAATATTATCATATAAAGAGTCTAACGCCTTATTTCGAACAGCTTCAGCTTTATTTAAGAATTCTTCTTCCACTACTTTTTGTAATTCTTTTAATTCTGGAAAACATGGGGTGGAGGCGTAGGCGTGACGTGAAATTCCCTCAGGTCTTGTATGCCGCCGCCGTGAATATAATAAATTATTATTATTATTATTATTTGCAAAAGCTGAGAGGGATTTATTTCCCACAGAGCCTAAAGCAAAAAAACTACGATTAGAAAGTGAGGTTGCCCCTAAAGCATTTGACCCCTGTGAACGTAAATGATCTTGTAAAATCATACTAGCCGCAAGACGAAGATTAGAATGTGCAACAGAATTTAATTCCACACGAAATTGCACCTGACGCAAATGTCGATAATATGAAAAATACAAAAATAACGCATTTAAAAAAGAACACGTTGGGAGAATAAATAAAATATAAAGTTTCTGACGCACGGAGTGACTGAGGTCGCTATCAGGAAATATACCTCCAGCTGTTGGTGGACCTAATGATTCCCCAGGGTGTTGCTCAGGATTATAAATATAAAGTGGGGGAACTACTGTAATAATAAGAAGAATTGCAAATACAAGAGCATTTGCTATCATCATCCAGGGAAACATTTTTTTATTTTATTTTAAAATTTTGATTTGTTTTGCCTTACTACTATTATTATAATATTTGTTTTATTTATTCTATTATTGTTGTTCTTGTTGTTTTGTGGGAGGAGAAAAAGGAGAAGAGGTAGGTATCTCTTCTGTATAAAGATTAAAAAAAAAACAAAAAAAAAAGGATTAAAGAAAAATGAAGGAATCATAAAAAGAACAAAAGAATGTATATGTATCAAATAATAATAATAATAATAATAATAATCATAATAATAATAACCAAAAACAAATATACACATTCAATTCCCTCTCTTCAGATTTTTTCTCTCTCTTTATTTATTATTTTACACAGGCATCATCATCACATCATCAAACGTTAAATAATGTACTCCATCACAAGAAGAAGATCGAAGTGTTGGTAATATAAGCCAAAATAAAAGTAAAATACTTTCCAAAACTCCACATTTATTAAAAGATTCTATAAAAGGATCCCCACGTGTTGCAAAAAGATTTAAAATATTACGCCAACGACCAAGATCATATGGGTTACGAAAAGGAATCATAGAATTACGTGATAATTTTTCTTTACGTTTTACAATATAACTTTCAATTTGAGTTTCATTTCTTAAAATATGTAAGGTATTACAACCAACAAAAAAGAACATACAAACAAACATTAAAATACAAATTATATATGTAAAAAAAACTGGAAAACTTTGAAGTTTATTCCAATGTGGACCATATGGACCATTATTTGTTTTCCCATGTAATGATAATCGAATGTAAGCAATAGTAAGAATACTAACAACTGTACCTGTAGAAATTAAAAGATAAATAAGAAATAAAATAAAATAACGATGATTCTCTGCATCAACACAATTATTAATCCAAGGACAGTGATGATCCATTTTTGTTACACATCTTTTACAAATACTACAATGATGTTCTCTTGGAGCTTTAAATCTATTACATATTTCACAATATCTTGCAGGAGCATCTAATAATGCTCTTTGTTGTTGTAATGATAATAATTCTCCTGCAATTGCTAATCGACACGTTTCCTCTGCACTTACTTTTGGACTTCTAAAAATAGCTACCGCAGTATAATTAAATAAAATAGCAAAAGAGAAACTACTACATAATAACCATAAAAATATAAAAAGAGGTGAGCCTGGGGTTGTAAGTATTGGAAGTACTATACGAGATATAACTATTGTACAACTTACAATAAGAAATATTCCTAGAAAAAGAATTGCAAAACCACCTATTTGTATTGCTGTATAAAGACATGAGCTCCATTCTTCAATACAATCGAGAATTGTGGGAAGTACATTTTTCATACTTTTTCTATTTCTCATTTTTTTTTTTTGAAATTTTTGTTGTTATGAGTAATGAAATATTAGATCAGCAAATACTCAAAAGTATTAAAAGGAAAAAATGAAAATAAAAAAGGAAAAGAGAGATAAAATAATAATAAAAAAACCTGTAATAAAAACAAAACAGTAGTATATATATTTTTTTTTTTAAATTTTTTTTTAATGTGTGTGCCTCATTTAATTCTTTTTCTTTTTTTTTTTTCTTTTTTAATATATATATAAAATTCTTTCACTTTCATCTACTTTACAAATCCTGGAGCTTTATGTCCATTATCGATATCGTCACTATTACTACTTACAATTTCTCCTCCTACTATTGTTAATTTTGTATTTGTATTTATATTTGTTATTTTATTTTTTCCACGAAACACACGTTGTGATGGAACACGCTTTGGTGGTTCTCTTGACTTTCGTTTTAATTGCAATCGACGAATATACTCCCGCATATATGTATACTTGTGTTGACTTATATAAAATAAATATTCATACGGGTAAATCCCACCCGAGTGTCTATCAGAATATATTAAACGTAAAGCATAATTTCCTATTGGAATTACATCTATTATTGTTAACCCACGTTGGCCATATATAATTGCATTCGCTCCAATAACATCAGTACTAGGAGAGTAGGCTCTGAGAAACTGTGGGAGGAGTCGTATTCGATATTTATATATATGTTGTTTTGTATTATTTTCTTTCTCTTTTTCTCCCTTATTATTATTATTATTATTATTATTATTATTATTTTCTAATATTTTTTTCTTTTCTTCTTCTTCTACTTCTACCTTTTCAGCAGCAGCGAGGGCGGTGGCGGGCCAGACAAGATCTAAATATAACTTATCTTTAGAAATAATAACTTGTGTTGGAATTAAACATGAAATTAATTTTTTTTGTGTGTTTGTACGCTCTGATTATGTTTGAAGCATTGCAGGCCGCCGCGGGTATAGCCGACGTGGCTCTGTAAGAGTTAAAGTAGGAGAAATACGAGAATTATTAATATTAAAAATATCCGCTTTTAATAAAAAAGAGAATAATAAGAGAGAAGAGGTCCGCTGCATTATTTATAATATTTTATATTTATTTATATTTAAGAGAAGGTAAATGAATTGGTATACAGTGGGACTTTCACTTTATGACCTCCTTACTACTTCTTACTTTATCATTCAATTTCACTAATAATATTGAAAAATAAATCATGAAGTAACAGAAAAAAAAAAAAAAAATTATGTGAATAATATTACTAATAATTATGTAGTTAATTTTTTTTTCTTTTTTTTGATTAGTAATTAATAAGAAAATAAATGAATATACCAAAAAAAAATATATATATATATATATACAGAGAGACATACTTACAAATATAGTATTTCTCTTTATTTTTTACTCTCTACAATATTAAAAGGAAACGCAGAAGCATATATATAAATATATAAATTAAAAATCCCCCGCAAACAAAAAAAAAAAGTAAAAGGTCTCAAAACTCTTGGCAATGTACCTAAAACTGGATACACACACAAAAAAAAAAAAAAATCCCATAATTCGATTTCAAAAAAATGTATTCGTTTACAAAAAATTATTCGCTTTCAAAAAAAAAAAAAGTGCGCATTATAAATAAATATATATATATATATATATAAATATATATATACATATTACTATTTATCAGAAATTATATTTTGATTTATTTCTTTCATAGTGTTCCTCTAATTCTCGCTGCGCCTGTCGCATTTCAGGAGTCATTTCTTTTAATACATCATCATGCATACTTTGTATAGGCCACTTGGGTAGTTTCTCTTGTCGACGTATTTCTTGAAATATTATTTCTCGTGTTTGTTGAATAACTTCTTGCGATTGTGCAAGTCCCCATAATCCTTTACGAGTTAAATACTTTTCAAATCGTGTAATAGGAGAAAACGTTTCATTAAAAAATTTTATTTCCTCTCGGGAACGATATACTCCACTATCATCCGATGAAGAATGATGTGAAACTCGATATGTCATAGCTTCTACTAATACAGGCCGATTCGTTGAAAGAATAATTTCACGAGCTCGACGAATCGATTGATAAACAGCTAAAATATCATTTCCATCTACTCGTATGGATGGAATTCCATAACTAATACCTCGACTTATAATTCCATCACCTTTATATTGTGAATGCGTTGGAGTTGAAATTGCATAGGCGTTATTTCTAACAATAAATAAAGTATGTGAACCCACAGTAGCGGCGAAATTAATTCCAGCATGAAAATCTCCTTCACTTGAAGCTCCATCCCCAAATATAACAGTTGCAATTCGTATTTTATTTGAATTATTATTATTATTATTATTATTTTCTTTTTCATTTTCTAGGCGAAATGCATATCCAGCCCCTGCCGCATGTGGAATTTGTGTTGCTAATGGAGAACTCACCATATGTACATTTAGTCTACGTGAACCATAATGAATAGGCATTTGTCTTCCTTTTAATTCATTTTCTATATTTCCCATACATTGTGCTATAAATTCTGAAATTGTATAACCTCGATAACTTAATAAAGCAGCTTCACGATATTGAAGAAATACTTCATCTTGTATTTCAATTCCAGCTGCGGTGCCTACAACTGTTGCCTCCTCACCAAAGCTTGTCATATAAAACGAAATTCGTCCTTGTCGTTGGGCTTCTAAAAGAATATTATCCATTGTGTGTTGTTGTAACATTACTTTCATCATTTTTATAAGTGTTTCTTTTGATATTTTTGGCTCCTCTGCAGGTTTTACAATAGTTCCATCCAATTCCATTATATGATAAAAAGGAGTAGAGGGAGGTGGGGTTTCATGAAAGTTAAGTTTATGTGTTGTAGGTTCACCTGCAAAATCAAGATTCCATACTTTTTGAACTTGTGTTAATGCGTCTCGAAGTTTTAATAGTAAACATGGTGATACTCGAAGCATTAATATACTTATTAAAAAAAAATAAAAAAAATTTAAAGGACTAAAGAAAAAAGAGAGAGGGAAATATTCCTCTTATTAGTAATGATTCTTGGAAATATAAAAGGAATATAAATTATATAAAGGTCAAATTTGTTAACTTTATCCTATTTAGATGAGATTAGCTATTCAGAGAAGTGCAGAGAAAGTTTAAAAAAAAATAAAAAGGAGAGGAGGAGAAAAAAAACAGTACACATTATAATGTTTTAAATATTAAAGAGAGATAGATATAACAGATAATTTTTTAGTTCAATCCTATTTTAACCACCAATATAGGATTATTATTTTTTTCCTGTTTTTTTGTTTTTTTTCTTTTATGGTAGCTCCTATAAAATTGTCGCAAAACCAAAAACAAAAAAAAAAAAAGAAAACTGTATTCATTTGTTCTTTACATTACATAAACCAAACAAAAGAAAAAAATAGGGGGGAAAAAAAATATGATAAAAAAATATCAGGGAGAAAAAAAATCAAAAAAGCATGATTTTTTTTTTTTTCCTGATATTTTTTTTATCATTTTTCTTCTTTTGTTTTTTTTTTTTTTTTTTTTTACCGCCTTATCATTATCTCTTTCGTTCTCTCACAAACATATATGGACTCTTCATTTGTAGCTTATTATTCATTCATTCTCTTTTTTTTTTGAATTTTTTCTAAACTTCTTCTTGTTGTCCCTTCTTCAATAGTTATTTAAATATAATAATTACAAATTCTAAGCTTCTGTTAAATCATCATCATAATAAAGATGTACTGCTGGAATATAATACTCCGCATTCAGTCCAAGTGATTCAAACTCATCTGTTTCATCTACAATATTATTTTCATCCAATGTTTTAGACATATCAAGATCTCTCCCTTCAGGATCATGCCGACGCCAAGTATAACTTAACGCATGGGCATTAATTGCAAGATATCGCGTAGCCACAATTTCATTTAATGTTTCCTCCGCACACACTTCAAGTGTGTGTTCATGTCCGTTTAATGTATTTATAATTCGAAGTCGACGTGTTTTACGCGTTAATTGCCCTATACAATATTGAGAGTCAATCCACCAGGGCACATCATAGCTGAGATCAATTTTACTATCGGGTAATACTGTAGGCATGTGGGCAACACGACCAAAGGGCTGGGCATAAGTTCGAAATCCAGTTTCAGGATCAATACACGTTTTTAAATCATTTGTGTTTTTATCAAACCAATGCGAAATATCAGTGCCGGCAACTCGAATTAAAGGTTGCACTAAACTTGCAAAACGTGTGCCTTGATATCGTTTAATAACGGGAGTGATATCTAAAACTTTACCATTCGCAGAGACAAAGGCATCATCCTCAAAGCAGTGCTCACGAACTTCACGTGGGGTGTAGTAGCGAGGCATAAAGGAATTATTTTTATTATTATCATTTGCAGCTGGAGTTATATTAGAAGTAGAACTAATAGCTGTAGCGGCTTCAGTCACTGTCATACTTTTTTTGTTTTTGTTTTTGTTGTTGTTGTTTTTTGTTATTTTCACTCTATCTCTCTTTCTTTTTCACTCTTTTTTTTTTCCCCACCTCAAATATTTAAAAATATATGTTGTACAATAATAGTATTATATTCACCCTTTTTTTTTTTTCTTTTATAAGGTGAGTTTCGTTTGAAGAAAAAAAAAAAAAAAAAAAAGAAATTATTATTCAATTTCTCCCTCCCCCCTCAGACAACTAAACAGGAGAATACTAACTTCCTGTTGTTTTTTTATATCTAAATCTCTTTTTTTTTTTTTTTCTTTTACTTCTAAAAACCTTTTGAAAATGAAAAAAAAAAAAATTAAACAAAAAGAAAAAAAAAAAGAGGAGGAGAAAAAAAAAAGAAAATAAGAACAAACGATGTATGAAGAAAATAAAGATTAAAAAAAAAAAAAAATTATTTATGTGAATAAATATCGTCCTACAAGAAAAAAAATCAAGAAAGTCAAAGAACAGCAATTTATTTTATTATTATTATTATTATTATTATTTTTTTTTTTTTCAAGAAAACAAAGATACAGAAGCTGCCCATCCAGATTCATTAATAATAGATGTTTTAAACTTTATGATTTTTTCAGATTTTTCTTTCTTTTTAATTTCACGCTGCAAAATAGCATTATAGGAATACCATACACGTTTTTCTTTTAAATTTATACAACGACGTAAAGATACTTGTAATTCATCTCCCACTTGAACTTCCATAACATCACATGGTTCAATTGCAAAAGTACATGGAAACCAACTAAATAAACCCATTGTTCTCTCCTGTGGTGTAGTTGAAAGTGTAATCACAGGATGTAAGATATGATTTACATTATCCTCAACGTTACTTTCACTTGGTGTAAAAAGTACCGCGCTAAAGTAACCAATAAATCCACTACACCTTCCACTAGAATTCATATTAAAAGTCAATCTTACCTCCTTCTCATGTTGTTTTTCTTTTTCTTTATTATTTTCTTTTTTATTAAAATGATGAAATGTCCAACACGGCTGAGGTGGAGCTAACGCGTGGCCGCGGCAAATATTATGTACAAATAATGAATGAAATAATGCGGCGCGTGTGTCTTTACAATAATTTTGTTTAATTGTAAGTCCTGACTTCGCAGCTTCAGCTATAGCCTCCTCTGTCCAGCCAGAGTGAAGTGGGGCGAGCCAAGCTGTGTAACTCTGAGGAATTGAAGTTATAAAAGGATTATGAGGCACCCCAGAGATATCTTGTGAATTTAAAAGATTATTATAAAAGTCATCAAGACACTCTGGACTTAATTCATTATCAGCAAAGCTACCAAGGAGCTCGGAGAGGACAAGGTCACATAATCCCCATTTACTCGGGAGATTAATAGAAGAAAAAGAAGAAATATTATTAGTATTAGTTGTAGAGGGAATATTTGAAATATGACGACCATCAGCGTGAATAATTTCAACAATATGTCCACAATTTTCTATATAATAACGCCACTTAGAGTCTGCATAAAGTCTAAGACGCACAAATGCAACGGCTTCAGGATTTTTTTCTACTGCAAAAATATGAACACGAATACCAACTTTAGTAGCAGCTTCAAGACATTCTTCAATAAGAGGACCACGACCAAAACCAAGTAAAACAACATAAACTATTATATTACTATTATTATTATTATTATTATTATTTTCTATTATATTATATTTTTTATTATAAATTTGAATATGACTACGTTCTTTATGATGATTTAACCATTCACGAAAATAACATACCATAGCAGTATTATATTGTTTATATTTTGTACGATCTAATTCAAAAACTTCATAAATACCACTTGGTAACATATCTCCTAATGGTTGTAATGGTAATTGTAATACATCTTCAAATTTAATAAGAGAATCTCTTCCATTATCCATAACACATTCTTCATATAATTGATTTATAAGAGTATAATTATCAATAAAAAATTCATGTGAAAAAATAGGAGCAGCACGTCTTCGTAATAACTCTACAATAAAAGCTGCTAAAGAAATAAATGGAGGATGTGATGTTGCCCATTGTGAAACTAAAAGAGGTAAAACATCACTTGGTAAATATGATTTCATATCTTTTGTCCCACCATGTAATGCTCGCATAACTTTATCAAAAGAAGGAACTTCAAAAGCTACAACTGATTCTCCTAACCATTCCGAGGGAAGAGCTCTGAAGGTTTCAGAAAAATATAATAAAGGCATTACACGATGAATAGCCCAACGAGAAACACGATCTGCAGCTTCCACTAAATTTGGAATTTCATTTCCCCACAAAATAGCTTCACGTAATTTTGAAAATAAAAGACGATTTGAATGAGAAGAGGCATTACAACGAATCCAAATATTTACTGAATTTGTATGACGTAAATGATCTGAAATAACATTAACAGCTTCTTCAAAGGCATTAAAAGTATTATTTCCTTCTTCAAAATTATTATTATTATTATTATTATTATTATTATTATTAGAATCATTATCATCACCAAAACAATCTGGAAGAGGTAAAATTACAGAAGAAAGACCCAAAAATTGTGCAAGTCGTAATTGATCTTTTATAATTTTTATCATATCTGGTGAATTCCAAGATAATGAAATATCTAATGATTCTGGTAATGTTATATAACCACATGTAGACGAGGCCCATGATGAAGTATTATTTATTAAATTCCAAACTTCTTCTGATAATTCATTTTCTCCTTCAGAAACTGAAATTAATGTCTCAAATGGTAAATTATTCATTATATTATTATTATTATTATTATTATTATTATTATTATGTGAGTTTACATTTTTATTTCCACCGAGAGGAAAAATTGTAAAGGATGCTCCAGAGATTGCTCCTTGCTGTAGAGCAGATAATAAATTATTTTGTCCCCTAACACCAAACCTTTTTAAATTAATTGGACCATTCCATTTTTCTTGTAAAGTTTCTGAAGATAATACACGTGATCGAGAAGTTAAATTTTCTTCTGTATTATAAACGATATTATTATTGCTAGTAAAATTATCAGAAATAGGATCAGTATAAGTATCACCTTCCATTGCCTTAATATTAATTAAAAAAAAAAAAAAATCATAAAAGAAAAAAACAAAGAAACAAATTATAATAAAAATAAAAGAACAATACAAAATAATAATTTAAGTTTTTTTTTTTTTTTTTACTTTAAATTTACAAAATATATATAATGTAGAGTGAAAGAAATAAAAATAAAAAATAAAAAAAACTCACATGGCAGTAATAAATGATAGTACAACGATACAAAAAAAAAAAAAAGAAAGGAATATCTAGTATATGTAAATACCCAAAAATAGGGATTCAGAAAAAAAAAAAAATAATAATAATATAATCTTTTTTTGTAAGGATTCCTAGCTATATATATATATATATATCTACTCTAACATAGCTTTTCTTTCCCTCACTAATCCAAGTACATGTTCTCGTGTAAATGGACCATTACTATTACTACTATTGGTACTTCGACTTCTTTGTTCATTATGAGTATTATTAGAGTTATAATTATTTATTTGATCTCTTGAAGAATGTGGTGTTAAATTACGAGATAAGTTACTAGTATTATTATTTATTATATTCTTTCCATTAGATATTCTTGAACTATTAGCTGAAACCTTTTGTAAATCTGAAGTATGAAGTGAATCATTCATAGCAGATATTCTCTCTTTTGCCCTATAATTATTATTATTAGACTCTCCATCTCCTCTAGTACCACTATTCATATTTTTAATACTTTTTTCATTATATCTATTTTGTAATATTGATATTTTTGCATCATTTGAAGGCATTTCAACTGGAGCAGCACCACGTTCTCCTGTTGATCCTCTTTTTAATTCTTCTAAACGTTGCCATTGCATCTCTAATTTTAATAATTCCTCTCGTATTCTTTGAGATTCTTCTGATGGTAATGAAACTTCTTTTAATTTAGAAATTTCATGTTTAGATGATTCATTATTTATTTTATTTATAATATCTGTATCATCTAGTACACTTTGTATTGGTGGAGCTTTAGAAATTGCAGCTTCTTTTAATATTGAAGTACTTTTAACAAAACTTGTTGGATCGCGTTGAAACTCTTCATAACTATTACGTAAACGTTGATAAAGATCTTCAATTCCTTTAAGATATTCCGCTACTCTTTCATCTTTTTTAGCAACTTCTTGATAACTAATATTGTTAGAATCTCCAATACTATTAAGATAGGATAATTGATTATTATTAGTATTTTTCTTTTTTATATTATTATTCGTATTACGATTTTGTTGTGATTGTTGTTGTTGATAACAATTATCATTACGAGGAGTATTCATAATCTTTACATTATGAGAAAGTGATTTATTTTTCATTACATCATCTAATCGTGGAGAAATTCCTTTTATAGCACGTGCTGCTGTATAATAATCTTTTCTTTGATTTTGTTTTCTTTTTTCTTGTTGTGAAGTTAGAGGAATTTTTGCAGTATTTTTATATATAGTTGATGAGGGTGTAGTAAACTTTTTTGCAGAATTTGTTCTTATTGTTGTTATTATTTTTTTATTATGACGCGGTGATATATTTCTAAGATTTTGTTTCCATTTTTCTTCTGTATTTTTTTCAGAATCAATACTTGGACTTCGTGAGGATTTTTTTTTATAATAATGTAAATCTTTCTTTGCTTCCTGAGCTATAGAACGAATTCTATATTGTTCTTGTGTTGAAATAGAAGGTTGCTGCATTTTATTTTTATATTGTGATATTGTAGAAAAATTCCCCTGTCGTGAAAAATTTTCTTCTAAGCTTCTATTATTATTATTTGCTAATGCATCATATTCTATTTCTTCTTCATCTTCAGTTATTTCTTCTTCTTCTTCTTCTTCAATTTCTTCTTCAATTTCTTCTTGAGATATATTATTAAGAATAGGAAACCAAGGAGGAGGAGGTGGTGGTGGTATTTGAGTTAAATTTATATTAGAAAGAATAGGAGGAAATGGTGGTAACATATAAGGAGGAAATGGAAATGTAGAAGGTAATGGAATATCTTGTGGTGTTGGCCACTTAACTTCTTTATTATTATTATTATTATTATTATTATTAGAATCTCTTAGTGGAATTGGTGGGGGAGGTATCCAAGGAATATCTCGTGGTAATGCCCATGTTGTTGGAGGTATTGGGGGTGGTGGGAAATAACTAAAATGATGCATTCCATTACTATAATTCATACTAGTATTATTATTATTATTATTGTTAGTATTATTATTATTACTAGTATTATTACTATTACTAGTAGTATTATATGAAACTCCAGGTTGTTGTGGACTTACACTACTAAAACGATTAAATACAGTGGATGCAGACATATCATAATTACCACGATAATTATTAGTATTATTATAACTATTATTATTATTATTATTATTATTATAACTATTTTTATTATTATTAGAGAGATCATTTAATCGAGGTGAAGTATGGGCTTCTAAATAACTGCTATCAAGAAGTGTATGGGGCTCTCGACATTCCCGACGTTCTCGTATTGTATAAGACATTTTTTTTTTTAATATTACAGGAAAAAATAAAAAAAATGTGAAATTCTGTAAGCAAATAGAGAGAGAAAACTTTAGTGAATAAATGAATGAGATTTCACAATTTCTAATTTTAATAATTGCAGTGGCACAAAATGAATCTATCTACTCCCTATTTTGTAACAGCTAAGATATATATATATATATATATATATTCAGAAAAAAAAAAAAAATGAAGAAAAGAAAAAAGATGAATTACATTAGTAACTTTATTTATTTATATTATCTCAATTATTCCTTTCATTGGAAATTGTGGCTCCTAAAACAAAGAAATTTAAAATATAATAGTAAAATAAATCCCGTCGTACAAGTTTTTTTTTAAAAAAGAAAAATAAAAAAAAAAAAAAAAACAATAACTAAAAATACGTACAATAATCATTATCATAAAATAAAGAACAACAAAGACATGTGGAAATCTTGTGAAACATAAAAAAGAAAAAGGGAAAAAAAAAAAACGGGGTGAAGAAAAAAAATAAAATAATAAAAAGAAAAACTCCACTGTCAATGATAATAACTCAACGCGAAAAAAAAAAAAATCGCATGTATCTCTTTTTCACTTTTATACTCTCTCTCTCTACAGACACACATTCAGCATTTGTACACAAACACACAGAAACACTCAAACAAAGAAAAAAATAAATAAATAAATAGAGATATAATTCATAACTAAAAAAAAAAAAAAAAATAGAATTCATCTTAACTTCTTCTAGTTTTTTTTTTTTTTTTAAATGATTACCTTTCTTTATTTTCCTTCTTATCTAATATATAGGGTTTATATATATATATATATATATGTGTGTGTTTTTTTGTTTTTTTCCGTTTTCAATTATTTCTTTCTTTCATTTCTTTTAACTTACAAACTTAGATTGCCACCCCGTCACAGTACTCGCATATCGTAAAAGATCATGTCGCATTCTTTCTTTACTTTCTTCCTTCATATATCGACACATTCGTTTACTTTCTTGTAATGATTGCTTTTGATAAGCTGCTAACTGTCGCGTTCGATCTAACATTAAATGTTTTGCAATACGTAAGTCATTACAGGCAGCGGCCATCATTGCAGCGTAGGCGTTTCTGTACTTTTGATCCTCTTCACGAATCTGCCGCCGCCGCTCACGTTTTTCGTTTTTATCCTCTTCTAATTGTTGACGTACTTCAGCTCGAAGTTCTCTCGTAGCCTCACTGTGTTGTTGCACAATTTTACGTCGAATATCTTTTTGTAATTCATCAATAAAACGTAGGGAGCGTAGCATTTCTATTTTTTCATTGCGTAGGGTGTAATCAATCATTCGCTTGGGTTGTTGCCGTAATAATTCATCACTGTGAAGTGTATCTGGGATGAGGCTTCTTGGAAGTGGGACATTATTGTTACTTTTATTAATATTATAATCTTGCATCTTTTTGCGTTTTCTACTTGTACTACAACTTATACTACTAGTATCAATATTATTATTATTATTATTATTAATATTATTATGATTTACACCTAGTACACCGGTTCCTCTAGGAATATGAGCAGACATATTCGTTGTATGAGAAGTATTAATATTCATAGAACGTTGATGTTTTTGTTTTTGTTGTTGATATTGTTGTCTTCTTTTATATTCACGTTCAGCATCTATAAGACGTTCATCTATTATTCCTAATCGCTCCCGCACATCTGCAAGTTCACTATTATTATCTGCAAAACTATTATTATCTGGAGGAATTACAGCCTCATTCCAGGCTTCTACAAGTTGACTTGTTGGAATTTTTTCTTCTCCTATATTTCCATAACTTCCATCACTTTCAACTTCATCATTTGCATCTTTTATATGATCTTCCATAGCCTCTTCATCCTCATCATCATCTTCACTATTAATATTATTATTAATATTAATATTACTTCGTTGATGTATATCTGCAGAATGTGGCGTCATAAATATTCCAGTATCATTTACATGTGTTGCATGCATTACAACTTGAGGAATTTCTCTTGAAATACCAATAGAATGTTGTTGTTGTTGTTGTAATTGTAATTGTTGTATTTCTTGTTGTTGTCGAATTCGATCTGTTTCTAATTTTAAATGTTCCATTGCTATCTGCTGTGAGTACCCATAGCCTCCTCTTTGATTTTGTTGTTGATGCATATCTTCTTCTATTATTATTTCTTCATTATTATTAATATTATTATTATTTACTGGGGCGTACCACATACCTCCTTCACTAAATTCATGTGGAATTTCTGCTAATACAGGCCGTGGAGTTATATTTGTAATTGTTGGAAATGAATATAACATTGAAGTAAAAGTCCCAGTAGCAGAAGGAGGGGATGGGGCATTAACATTCACCTGCAATTTCATTCGCTCCGCTATTTTTAAAAATAATAAAATCAAACGACTTATATGTTCTTCATTTAATTGTACAATTTGCTCCGCATCAATTCCATCAATATTAATTCCACGTTTATCTTGTAATTCATTTAATACACATTTTACATTCCACTTCTTTTGTTCTACAGTGTATGGGGAACTTTCAATACCTTTAATTGTACAATTAAATAAACGTTGATATAATAATACAAAGAGACTAGAGGAGCATTGCTTAAGAGAAGTAATAGCTTTTTCTTGTGATATAGAACACATTGCTACAAGTGCATTGACATCATCACATGTTACCATTTTTTATTTTTTATCTTTTTTGATTGTAGTAATACTTATTAAACACCCTTTTTTTTTATTTTATTTTTTTATTTTTTTTTTATTTTTTTTATTATTCTCTTATCTCGTTCTTCTTCTTTTTTTTTTGGGGGGTTCTTTGTTTGTTTGATTAAAGGTATGTTTTCTTCCCTTTCTTTTCCTCAATTGCTTCTGTATGTATATCTGTATCTGTGTAGGTGTGTGTGTGTTTTTCTTTTTATTTCTTAATTAGTTTACACAATACCACTTGTCTTTTTTGTTACTCTTTACTTTTTTTGATGCAAAATAATAGCAATAATATTAATTATTATTATTATTATTTGTTTTTTTTTTTTTGTTTTTTTCCTTAAAATTTTTTTTTTTTTTTTTTTTTTTTGTAGTTCACACCTTTAAGTGTGCTGAGAAGCACGGTGTGTATTGCAAAGGAATGAGAAAAAAAGGAACCCCTTCTTTTCTTTTTAATTTCTTTAGGGTTAGGGGAACCCAAACAAAACCTATTTTAATTGATTAAAAATAATAATAATAATAAAAATAAAATGGAAAAATAGAAAAAAGACATACATATATATAATTTTTATAGTAAAAGTAAAATAGAATAAAAATAAGCAATAAATGTATATATATATATATATTTGTTCTACAGTTTAAATTTTTTTTTTTTACTTCATATTTTAAACTTTCGTCCTTGTTTTTTTTTTATTTGTGCTAATGCAAAAAAAAATCCGCAAAAAATGTTCTAAATAAATAAATAAATATAAAATAAACAGATATATAAAGATATTAGATGAACATATCAAATTATTATTATTATTATTTGCTCGGTGTGTGTCACTATTTCTTTTCTATTTCTCTATTTTTTTTTTTTATTTTTTTTTTTTCCTACATATTTATTTATGTAAACAAATATAACACTCTGGATAAAACAAAACGAAAAAAAAAAAGACTTAAAATAAGAAAAGAGGGGGTAGAACGCAACAATCGATGAATAAAAGACTCGTGAAGAAGTAAAATGAGTCAAAATAAAAGTGTAAAAACAAAACAGAGAGAAAGATAAATAATTGGGTCCACTGCATAACGAAAAATAATAATAATAATAAAATAATTTATCACATTTTTAATACTTCTTTCTCTTTCCTTTTCTTTTTCTACAAATTTTCCTTATTATTATTATTGAGTAGGTACATAATAGCTTTTTCTGAATAATAATAATAATAAAAATAGTAATAATAATATAGAACATAGATTAGATATATATATATATATATATATATATAAGCAAAGAAAAAAAGAAAAAAGAAAAAAGAGAAAGGAAATAAATGATGACTCTACAGTGTCAGATGTCAAGAGGGTTTCAACGGGAAAACTAAACTAAAATACAAAAAATATATATATATATAGTTTGATAGATAGGTAAATACAGAAAGAGAGAATGTCAAAAGTATTTGAAAACCAAAAGCAAAAAAAAAAAAAGTATACCTAGAGTTGAAATCGAAAAAAAAGCCAAAAAAGTAATAAAAGAAAAAAGAAAAAAATTTTTTTTTCGATATAACAGTATCATAAAAATAAATTAAAATCCTCTCGAGGTATACCTTATCACATAATCGTAAATATATATATATATATTTATTTATATATTTATATAAATTTCTTCTTTTTTTTTTTTTTCTCCTTTTTGTTTTCGCATTTTAAAGCATCTCTATCTCTCTCTTGCTTTCATTTTTTTTTTTCTTTTTTTCCCCCCTCTCAAAGCTTCTTTTATTATTATTGTTACTATTATTTCTTTTTAAAAAATTTTATTATAGACATATTTTCCCAACCTCTCCTCCCACTTCTTTTTCTGCTAATTCACAAGGAACTGAAATCCAGTACAAAATAAGCACAGAAAGAAGAAGCAAAACAAAAAAAAAAAAAAAAAAAAAAAAACACAATTTTTTTTTCATGAAGAATAAATAATAATAATAATAATAAACGAAAAAAAAAAAAAAAAAAAACGACAGCTAAACCAAAAATAGAATGAGGAGGGGGAGAAAGAGAGAGAGGGAAGAATAACAGTAACAACAATATATATATTTTTTTTTAAATGTATCCTGATATGTTTTTAAGGTTGCCTCCCCTTCATTCATTCTTTTTTTATTTTTTCTTTTGATTGTATATATATATATATATATATATATATATAAATGTATAAACATATATTTAAATAAATCACTCAAATAGGTTTCGGTGCTAATCCCTCACTACTACTACTATTAATATCTAATAATTGTGGTGACCTTGACTTTAATCGAAACTCCGCCCCACGTGGAAAATGTGAAATAATATTTTGTGTTTCTCCAGCAGAGTGTTGGCTTCTCTCTGGTGGAGTTGGGAGCGAGCGTTGGGCAATCATATTATTATTATTATTATTATTACTAGTAGTGATATGTGAGGTTTCATTACTGGAAGTAAGTCCAGAGATTGGTGGGGAGCTGGGATTACTACTATTGGAATTTACATTTGTATTTATATTTGTATTTATATTTACATTTACTCCTTGTTTTTGTTGTTGTTGTCGTTGAATTGGTGGAGCTAGTCCAGATATATGTAATGGAGAATATACCATAATAGTATATTGTGAGGAATCTAATGTATTATTGCGTGCTGATATTTCATGAGACTCACTCCCACTCACAATAAGAGAAACATTTCTTTTAGGTAAAGTAGGCATATTAGAAGAGGAATTTGATATATTTTTTGACAAAGATAAAACTGCTGGGGAGGCACGAGATATAATAAAGCCCTTGTGGCTATTATTATTATTATTATTATTATTATTATTATGAGTCGAATTACTATTATAACTTCGACTACTACTACTACTACAACTCCCACCACTTCCTACAGATTTTATTACATGTTTTCGTAGTGGTTGTGTGTATTTCTCTTTATTATTATTATTATTTCCTTTTTCTTTTCTTTCTATTTCTTCGTTTTCTTCTTCTCGTCGACGTGCGTAGGCTTCTTCAAACCAGTGAAACATCCACCCATCCACATCCGACTCCGGCCGCTCTCTTAATAAATCTTCCATCATATTATTAATTAAACTTGGCAATTGATGTTCTACAGCATAACTCACACCATCCGTTTTACCTAAACTTACAGCTGCATTATTATTATTATCATTATAACTATTATTATTATTATTATGAGTAGCAGTATTCATAGCAATCTTATTATTATTATTATTTTTATTTTTATTATTATTATTGGCTGCGTGACGGGACTCTATTTCAGTTCCTGATAATAAAAGATTTGAAACACTACAAAAGTTACGAGAGTTAGAGCTACTACTGCGGCGGGAGTTATTATTTTGAATTAAAAGTGGTGGTAAGTGATGTTGATTAGGTTTAAGTCTTGGGAGCCGGCCAAGTAAGGGTGGGGGGGCGTGGGAGGTCATTTTATATATTAATATTTATACTAATATTAATATATTCCTTTTATTTTATTTATTTTTTTTTTTTTTCTTTTGTTCTTTTATTTTTTATTATTTATTATTTTAATATTTTTTTTTTTTTTTTCTGTTTTTTGCTATTACTATTGTTTGTTGTTTCTCACTCTATATCTTTTGTTTATTTCTTTTATTATTATTTTTTTTTTTTCTTTGGTTTTATGCTTCCTTTATTTATTTCTTTATTATTTTTTTTTTTTTTTTCGCTTTGCACCGTTAAGTAAAATTACTATTTTGCCTTTTATATTTCTTTTATTTGATTCTTTATATATTTTTCTTTTTACAGATTACTCCCTCGATTTCTTTTTTTTTTTTTTTTCTGTTGTTCTCTTCTTCACTTATTAAAGAAGATACACTAATAATAATAACTATGTAGAGCCCAAAGGTAATATATATATATATATATATATATATGCAGAGGAAAAAAAAAAAAAATGAAAATATATATTTCACAAAATATATCTTTATTTTATCTCCTCCTTTCTTTTTTTTTTTTTTTTTTTATTATCTTTCTTGAGCAATCTTTTTTTTTTTTTTTAATTATTATTTTCTTTAAAATCTTGGTGAAAAGTTCCTATCTGCTGCTTCCGTTTCCTTATAACAAAATTAATAGAAAAAAAAAAAAGGGGGGGGAAATAAAAAATAAAATAAAATAATAAAAATAACAAAACTCACAAAAACAGAATAAATAAACAAATAAATAAGAGAAAACCAAAACCAATATATATATATATATATGATAATTATAATAATTAAAATAATGTTAAACCTATTTGTGACAAATAAAAAAAAAGATTTATTTATTTTTTTAATTGAAGTACTGCGCAGCTGCAAAAACAAACAAACAAATAGATAGATAAAGAAATACGTTTTAAACCTCTTATCGTATTCAACCAATATTAACTCTGATAAAAATAATAATAACAAAAACAAACAACAAAAATTAACAGTTCCAACATCACTGTTACTACACCCTAATAATAAATAATAATAATAATTATTATTATTATTAATTTTATTTTCTTATCGAATACCATAGGTAACATTTTGTACTTGTTTCTGATGCAAGGAGTCAAACACTGTTTTCTTCTTTGACCACATTTTTCCTTTCTTCTGACGTGCCTCCGCTAATTTATTTGATTTATCGGCGTCAATAACTCTTCGTTGTACTTGTCGGCCTATTGGCTCTTGCTCTCTATCAAATTCAGTTCCAGTCGAGCCAATATTTTTAGTTTGCTCCGTGCGTCGACCAAAGTTTTCTAAAAGATAATCTAAAGTACTTTCCTCATTTGCCTCACCAGCAAAACGAGTTGCCCACATTCTTCTCTTCTTATCTAATAATGTGTCTTCAATATGTTTGTAAACTATAAAAGCATCTTTTCCCATAATTTCAATTCTTTCCAAGTCTGTTAAGGCTAAGGCGAGGGATTTGCCCCATTCTGTTTCGGTACAAATACGTTTTAATTCTTGTAAATAACATAACACGCCAGCAGTGATAAGTTTATCGGGAGTATACATAAAATCTAAAAATCCACACTTTTCTTCATAAAAACTTCTTACTTTATCGGCATCATGACGTGTGTTTTGTAAAAGTCGCATCGCTTCAATCTTTTCATCACATATTTCTTGTATTGGGGCTAACATTTCACGTACCTCTTGCCAAGATTCTATTAATTTTGCTTTTGCTAAAAGTTTTGGATCTGCACTTAAATAAAATAACGCCCGCATATCTGCTGGAGCAATTTCACCTCCACTACTATTTATAATTACAGGAGTTCCAACTTTTTCTTTTAATGTTTTATATAATTGTACGGCGGTTTGCTCTGGTATATCTTCTAATGTTAATGCCCCATGCGTCGGTGAAGTAAAAACCCCCGCAAATGAAGTTAAATCCGGTTCAATAAAACTTTTATATCGTTCTTTAATTTGTTCATGCGTATTAAATGGGGCCACATCTAATTCCGTGACTTCAACTCCATCAGGATCTATATAAGGATTATGTTGAAAACGTGGGAGATAATCTGTTATAGCTCCATCAATAAATCCAATAGGGCCCCACTTATCCCAAATATAATTTCCTTCTAATCCTAATTCTTCTCTTCTCACAGCACGTTCCAAGTCTATTAAAGCATGCCGCATGGCTTTTGATAATACAAGAGTTCCAACTTGCATTCCACTATCATGCCAGCAATGCGCTCGAAGTGTGTTTTTATTATAAAAAGGTTTTGTAATTCCAATACATCGCCAATATCGACTTTCACGAGTCCAGTGTAACGCGGCTTCAAGAAATTCAATATTATAAAGATGTTTCGCGCCTTTAATGGTTTCATCATGTAACATGATACCAATTAACTCTGGTGTATCAAAGGCCGTCCAAATAAGTTTGGTTTCTAAATTATAAAAATTATGACTTAACTCCTCATGAGGTCGTTCAAATTTTTTAGGAATATATGGTTCAAACCAGGCTTTTTGAGGCATATATGTTCGATCGGATAATTCAGTTCGATTACGATCAAGATAATTTCGAACTGCAATTTTTTTACCTACAGTATATTTTTTTGGAATAATATGATAACTTCCTTTTTTGTATGGCACAGTACTTTCAGTACCGGTAGTAACTGAAAGTAAACGCCTTGTAGAAATCATATATTTATACCTTTTTTTTTTTTTTTTAAGTTCTCTTACTTCTTCTGAAATTAGTTTAAATATTGCTTCGTTACTAAATATAATTAAATAATAATAATAATACTAATAATTTTCCCTTAACAGAATAAGCTATTAAAAAAAAAAAAAAAAATGCCCCAAATTGGCTTTATTCTCTCTTTTATTTTATATTTCTTTTCCTTATTTAAAGTCAAATGTATATTTTATCCCCCTTTTCCTTCTTCCCGTATTATTGTAAAGTGAACAAAAAAACAAAAGAGAGAGAGAAAGAGAAAGAGAAAGAGAGAGAGAAAGAGAGCGTAGAGGAAGAAAAACAAATCTTTACTAAAGAAATATATATACCCACATATAATAATAAAAAAGAAACGCAAAGAAAAAAAAAAAAAAATAATAATAATAATAATAATAATAGTAATAATTGGTACAGTTTCTAAAGTTAAAGAAACAATATTTTTGTTGGTGTTGGTTTTTTTTTTTTTTTTCTTGTTATAATAGTTACATACCAAATAGTTCTTTTTTTTTTTTTTTTTCCCCTCCCGTATGCTTTTAATTTCATTTTACTGATTAATAAATAAGAAGGGTCTGACACAAGTTGTGTTTACATCCCCCTTTTTTCTTTCTTTATATCAACCTTTAAATCAGATAAGTAAAGTGAACTAGAAAGGAAGAAAAAGACAAACACCAATAAAAAAAATGATTTTTGTAGACCATTTGGTTAAAATATACAATATAACAACAGTAAAATGGAGAAAAAAGGGGAAAAGAGAAAAAGAAGGATTATACTTTATAAAAAAAAAAAAAAAAAAATCATACAACAATAATGATAATCAAAATAGGAAATAGGAGGGTAAAAGAAAAAAAAAAAAAAAAAAAAGTGGACTTGAAGGAGAGAGTAAAACAAAAAAAAAAAAGGATTGAAACGAGCATAGTGTAAATGGCACGAAATAAACTGAAGCAACAAAATAAAAAAAAAAACAAGACAGGACTTTATAAATATATATATTTATCGTTTTTCTTTCCTTCTTTTTTGAAAATTCTATGTAAATATTTATTTTATTTTTATTTCAGTTAATTAATATTATTTTTTTCCCCCTCTTTTTTTTCTTTTTGAATAATTGAATAGCACAAAATTATCCAACATCAACTCTTTTTTTTTTTTTTTGTGGTTTTTTTTTTTTTTTTTGATGTTATTTATTTATTTTCTCTTTTTCACTTTTACAGTTCTCCTCTTTTCTACTCAAATACACTCAGTTAATAATAATATATTATAAAAATATTTCTTGCATTTATTATTCCATTAATAATCGCATGAGCTGTGAACCTCCTCCCTCCCGTGATTCTCTTAAATTACTCTCCGCAAAACTTAGAGACGAGAGGCGTAAAGTAGAATCTAATGTTGTACTATTTCGATGACTAACACTCACATTATTATTATTATTATTATTATTATTATTTAAATTATTCCAACGGGACCACCATGGGGAGGCAGGGGAGTGGGATGGGGAGTGTGAATTTGAATTACTTCGCCTCGCCCAAGAGAAACTTTCACTTTTACCAGGCGTAGAAATAGAAAGTGTGGGAGAGAGAATAAAGGCTGGAGTTTGTAGGGATTCTTGTGGAAGTATATTTGAGTTTTGTTGTTGTTGTTGTTGTAATAATAATATTTCTTGTTCTTGCTGAAGAACTTTATAAGCACAGCTGTGACGCACAAGTCGTAAAATAAATGATTCCATAAATTCTGCACAATTTATATTATTATTATTATTTTTATTATTTGTGGATTTTTCTTTTAATCGAAGTACCTCCCGCACCGCCACCCGAACCATCTCATCTGGAAACATTTTTTCATTACTTAACAATTGATGTTTAAAAGGACGTACTGGGGGTTGACACTCTCTAAACCTTTCCACAAGAACTGGATTATTAATAAATGTTTTTAATAATCGAAGTCGTCGACAAAGCATTTGACGTGGGGCAATAATTAATATAATATTATCAACAGTATGAGGTGAAGTAATAAGTGAGGTCACACGCGTTGCATCATATTCTTCTGCTATCCATTGTACTGGTAATGATGGGGAGGCACAGGAGGAAACTTTACCTGCAAAAGGAGGTAAATTTAAAGATATATTTGTTTCATTAGAGAAATAAGAAGAAGATGATGATGCATTTGAAATAGCAGCAGCAGAACGATCTCGAAAGAAAAAAGATGAAATAATAAGTAAAGATTTTGCTAAATTAGAATCGGTACAAAATATTATAACACGACCCACACGATGTAGAGAAAGAGGGCAAGCAGAAACTGCAAAACAATTAGTATCGGTTAAACCACTTTTTAAAGTACCTCGAATATCTGAAGAAATAAGTGATGATGTTAATGAAGCAGATTCAATTTCTGTTTTAGATAAAGGATTATGTGAATTTTCATAATTAGAAACTTCAGGTACACAAATACTATCGACACTATTATTATTATTATTATTATTATTAATGCCAGCACTACTGCCATTAGTTGTACTTCTTTTACTTTCATTATTATTATTAATAATAATACAATCCTTTGGTATTGGTAAAGTTTGAGAGGCATTATTTTCTTCTTGTTCCTTCATTTCATTCCAAAAATCATTATAGATATCTTTTTTAGCATTACATTTTACTTCTTTTTCAGATTTATTGCTAATATTTCCACAACCTTCCCAATTTGAAAGAGATAATAATCCTGCTATTACAGAACTAGCATATTTATCATCAAATAAATAAAGTTTACGTAATGCATCATGTAATAAATTATCTACTGAGTTTGTAATTATTTCTGAATTTCGAGAAGATGAATGCGTAGGAATAGTTAAAGTTAACTTTTCCATACGACTATTAATTCTTGGAATTGTATACTTATATGTTAGAGCATTTACAAGAATTGATCCTAAAGTACGATATGTGGTAAGAGCACTATGATCTCGTGCTAAATCCATCATTAATTGTGTAGTAGTTATTGTTTTAGATAATTTACGAAAAAAATTTTGTGTAAACTCCATTGCAAAATCAAGAGACACATGCAACATATGACGCACTACAATATTAAAATTATATAATAAAAATTGATAATATGGTTTATCTACTGGGCAATTAATAATAAGCCCCACCGCCGCATACTTTGTTTGCATTGTACGCAACTCCCCACTTTCTGAAGCCACAGAAACGACAAAAGTAGAAGTTAATATTAATCGATGAAATTTTATATCTCCTTTATATTGAATAGACTCTGGGCAAGCATTCCATACAGGCCCAGTTTGCATTATTGTACTTTTACAACCAAAACAAGAGGGAAATGCTAAATTTTGTAATTTGTGCTGCGCTACTATTTCTGTTGGGGGCCCAAAGTACACAATATCTCCTTCAGTATAGGGTGGAGTATCTTCTGTTATAGGAATATAATTCGAGTGAAATATTGGAGGGCGATTACATAAAAATACAACAAAATAAAATGTGGCGGCATTATCAGCAGGTGTTTTTGCTGTAAACTGAAGTTGATCTCCATTTTTTTTATTGTTTTTACTATTACTATTATTATTATTATTACTATTTTTACTACTACTACTACTACTACTACTACTATTATTATTATTATTATTACTATTAATACTACTACTATCATTATTATTATTTCTAAGAGTATCTGATGAAGACATTTGTTGTTGTTGTGGCTCTATTTGCAAGGAAGTTTCATGCGACTTTGTTTTAGGTAAATCACGCGGGCTCATTTAGTGCACCCCCGCTTTTATTTAATAAAAAACAAAAAATAATAATAAAATAATAAGAGAAATAAAGAAAGAAAAAGAGATAAGGTAAAATACAAAATATACATATATATTTATATATGTTTATATATAAACCTTACAATCAATCAATTCCTCAAAGTAAACTCACTTACACACAAAGTAAAAAAAAAAAAAAAATAGTAATAATAGTAAAGAAAAATACAAAAAAAAAAAAAGATTAACCCACTCTGTTCTGTAAAACCAAAAAAAAAAAAAAAAAAAAACATATCAAAAAAATAAATTACCAACCCATATCTGAAAAAAAAAAAAGAAAATAATAATAATTATTATTATTGTTGTTGTAGTAGTTGTTGCTGCCTTACACGAATAGCAGCAACCTCATCATCGAATGGTTTCTTTTCTTCTTCACTCATTCCTTTCCATGCTTCTAAAATTTCAAATTTATTTTGGAATTTAGATGCATTTCTTCTAGAAAATAAAGAATAAGCTGTCGGTATATATTTATACGGATCTCCTTCTTTTCTTCGGCTTCTTTTATTTTGTTGTTGTTGCTGTTCTTGCGATTGTGCTGTTGCTGCTTCATTATTATCTGTTCTACTTTTTTTTCGTGTTGAAGTATTAATTAATTTATCTTTATCTGATTTACTATTATTATTATTAATATGAGCTAATGCAATAGCTTCCGCCTCATATCTTTCTCGTGTTGCGGCATCAGCAGAAAGCCAAAGTTCAGCGAGGTGACGTTTATTATTATATTTTTCTTCTTCATTTTTTTCTTTTTCATTTTCTTTCATATCATTACTTTCATTTATTTCTGTTGAAATTCCACCATTTTTAATTATATTTTTTTTCGCATAATGACGACAAAATAGTTCAAAGGCAGTTGGTAAATTTTGAGAAACCACATTTGAAGTTAAATAAGAAGAAATAAAGGGTTTAATTATTAAATCAGAATCATCACTTTCATAATTATTAGTATTATTCTTAGAAGAAGGATTAGTGTTATTTTTAATAATAATAAATTTATTTTTACCACAACCTGAACAAAATTTTATTCGTTGTGGGCATTGACAACATTGAAGAGAAAATGTATTCACTGTATGAGAAATATTTTTTTTCATTTCATTTTTGTTAATATTAAAATTAATATCGTTAATACTATCAATACTTGTACTCTGATAGGCTGCCATTAATTATTATAATTTTTTTAATATTATTATTATTATTTGAAGGTAAAAGAAAGTTGAATTCTTCTTGCTTTCTGTTGAGTTGCTTTAGTCTTCACAATTTTAAAGAAACAGATTAGATAGGGCAAAGACAGGAATAATTATCATTAAAAAAAAAAAAGATTACAATAGAATAAAGAAGAAAAAAGGAAAAAAAATATATATATATATATATAAAATTGTCAATATAAGAAGAAAACAATAAGAAGGAATCAAACAACAGAAATCAGAATATACAAAAAAAAAAAAAAGAAAAGGGACAGAATACAAAAAAAAAAAAAAATTAAACAAATAAAAATTGCAACTAAAATAATATAATATAACAAACACACATACCAATATGTATATAATTTAAAGCGAAATTTTTTTTTTTTTTTTAAGTGAAGATACAAACGTACAAAATGACAGGAAAAAACACAAAACAATATAAAATAAAGTGTTGAAGCGGTCAAAAAAAAAAAAAAAAAATTTAATTTAATAGAAGAACGCAACATTACCGTTACCGCAGTAAAGACAAATAGGTATAGAAAAACATCAATAATAGAAAATATATAGTCTAATTAATCCTTTCGTTACTTAATGGATTAAAATATATATATATTTCAAAACTGTTACATAACAAGTAATAATATCGAATTAAATACTCTCTATTTAATTCTTTGTGTAAATAATAATCTTCACTTTATTATAAGATTACATTATATCCCAAAGAAAAAAAAAAAAAAAATTAGCGGCGTACAGTAGGAGGGGTATGGTTCACACTTTCTTCTTCTTCTTCATATTCCTCCTCATCTTCTTCATATTCTTCCTCTTCTTCTTCATATTCTCCTTCTTCCTCTTCCTCTTCATCTTCTTCTTTATTATTTGTTAATATTTGTATCGGTCTCTTTGTTTCTAAAGGAATTGGTGGAATTTTTGTATTTCGTTCCATAGTAGGGCGTGTAGGAGTAATTCCAATATTTGGATCCACATGCCGTAGCACTCGTTTCTCTACAGGTTTTAACATCATCTCTTCTTCCTTCTTTGTTTCTTTCATTATTTCTTCTTCTTCTTCATATTCTTCTTCTTCCTCATCATTATCATTATCATCTTTCTTTTGTGGTGGCAGAATATTTTGTTTACTTTCCTCTTCTTTTACTTTATCTCTTATTACACCTGCTGCGGTAGTTATTGTTTCTTTTATTGGTTTTATCTCTGTCATTTCCACTTGTGATGGGCCATCTAAACTCGTCTTTATATTATTATTATTATTATTATTATTACCACTGACAGGAGGAGACCGTATGATATTTTGCAATTTTGTATGCAAAAGTTGAATTTGTTGTGAAACAGTTTCATCATTTGCCTCAAGTCGAAATACTAATCGTATCAATTCCTCCATTTCCTGAATTGTAAAATATCTATAATCTCCACTCGTGACAAGGTCACTGGCAACATCTTTATTTGGTAAATATCTTAAAAACATTGCGGGACGAGCAAAAAAGCGTTTCACCGCAGTACGTACTTCTTCATCTGTTACTAACACTAATTGTAATGTTGTTTCCATTGCGAGTAAATCCACCTGAAGTCTATTGCGGCCCGCAGGTGAAATTGATTTATCCCGCAAGTGTGCAATTTCTACAAGTAATAATTCACTCAGTGGTTTTGCAGCTGTTAGTCCTACATATTTCATTTTAAGTGGAGTTAAATGTAATTTTAGTAAAGCAAATAATCCTGTAATACGTCGATTATAGGCTTGTACAAAGGTATCAGCCCCACTTGCAGTGGCCACCACATTATAACTTTCATCTCTTAATTGTGGAATAAATTGAAATGCTACAAATCGAGCCTCGAGTGAAAGATAAAATAAACACGCCTGAGCTATTGTATATAATTGTCGTAAAATTCCACCAAATCGTGTCCAACGCGTCATATCACTTGTATTGACTACAGAAGTTAATGGTAACATATTCACGACTTCGCTTTCATTATATAATTGCTTTCCTCGCAAAAATGTAAATCCTGGTACGAGACAATTTGTACTATCCCCGTGGCGCCAAATTTCTTTTCCTATTGTTTGTATTGAAACTTCACAAATCCACTCGATAGAATGACAAAGTAATGCTAACGCTACTATAACTCCATCCCCACGTAAAGCAAGCTCACAAGCTGGGGTAGCTCCTATAAGAGCATCAATACTATTATTATTATTATTAATAATATTATTAGATTCACGATCAATATCAGGTCCAATGTAATTGTATTGATGTCCACTTGTGCGTTGTTGATTATTATAATTGTAATATTTAAAAAGATCTACATCAATAGAATTATGAGCATCTAATAATCGAGTTTCATCACATAATTCCTGCCATCGCCGCGTTGGATGACCAGAGAAAGCTTCTTCAAAATCTGTAGAAAGTAAACGTTGATGTAGAGAACCATGAGTAATAATTTGTTGTTTCTTTTTAAGAAACATTGTAAGTTCTGTTAATAATGCTTCGGCAATATTTTTTTGAATCATTTCTGCAAAAGTTTCTGGAAGTGTACGACATATTTTTGATATTTTATGTAAAACTTGACCTACATAATTTACACATACTAAAATAGGATATCCACTACCATTTCCTTGAGGAATAGTAATAGTAGGCCATTTAATACCTTGTTGTTGTGTCTTTTGATGATGTATAAGAGGTTCTGAAGCTGTTTGATTTTTTAAATTTGAATTATTAGGTGGTTTATTATTAACTTCTGTATTTGTATTATTAGTTTCAATAGTAAAAGTTTCTCCTTCTGAAACATCTGAAAATAAAATTCTTAATTGTTGAGAATGAAACATATAAAGAGTTGATACATATGTTGTTTGTAAAAAACGACGAAAAAATTCTTTTATTTCATTTTTAGATGCAGTTGCAAAACGTGGTACTCTATCACGACAACGTTGATAAAATCTTCTAGTACATTCATGACATGTTAGAATATTCATAGGAGTTAATACAAACCAATTTTTTAATAATGTTGCTTGTTTTAAAATAAGTGCTCCACCACTACTTCCACTTGATGTAGAAACTGCAGCTGATACTGCTGCTTTTTCTGCATTTGAATATTTTATTTGTCCTTCATTCGCACGTTTTAACTCTCGTTGTGCAAATTTTACAGCTGCAAGAAGACTAAATGATACTCGCCCTGTTTGTTCCATTACTGCAAGAAATCCAGAAGAATCTTGAGTTGATAGCATTTTATCAAGTGAATTAAATGATTCAACAGTACCACCATTCATAATTTCTGTAGTTCGGTGCATACGATCAACTAAATTACGACGTTTAAGAAAAGATTTAAGAGCAACTTCATCTCCAGTATCTTCTTCTACTTCTTTAGCATCACATAAAACATGAAATATAAGTTCTATATAAAATCCTAATTGAGAAGAAAGTACTTGTAAATCCCATTGAGCATGCATTTCTTTTACATCACGACGAAATGTATTTAATACCATAGAAGTAATTAAAGCACCTAATTCTCTACGACATGTTAATATTTCATTATTTTCATCTGGAAATTCTTGTTCTACTAATAATGCAGCTGCATCAATAGCACTCAATACATCCATAAGACAAACAGGACTTTTTTTATTTTTACCTCTATTTATTTCTCTTTTTTTTTCTTCTGTATCTTCCTCTTCGTCGTTCTCTTCTTCTGTAGAGTTTTTATTCAGAAATAATTTATCTAAATCAAGTTTTACAATTAATCTTTTCATTGCTAACAGTGATGCATTTTCATTTTGCTCCCCATTCGATAACTTCTCACCTCGTGAAGATAAGGCAGTAGAAAGAGCACTTGTCACTATTTCACGCAGTTCCTCCGGGTGACGTAGTGGGGTGTTATGAATATCCCACTCACGATACGTACGCTCAGGGTCAAATCCCCCAGGCTGCATTAAAAACACTGAGAGAAATGGAAAATAAGTTACCAACACCACTCGAATAAGATAATCCGCATTTCGCACAATTTTTTCTAATTCTGTAAATAAAGCATTTAGCATGGCTCGCAGCTCCCCGCGTTGAATGAGGGCGGCTGCCTCATCGTATGAAATAATATTTGAAGATAATTCTTTTCCTTGCAATTTCGTCGCACGCACGGTGGCGGCCTCGGAGCTCCCCGCGACACTTCGCCCACTCATCGCCCGCCGCCGCCAGGCCCCGTAGAGACGTAAAAAGTGCGCTATGGACTGCTCAATACTCCGCGTGGCTCTTGAGAAGAAGGCCTCATAGCAGTGATCTAATTTGTCTAACTTATCCATAGCCTTCACGCAGAGTGGGATGAAGCGGAGGTAGTTTTTAACAACATCCTCATCACCTGGGTCATCGTAAAGGGTTTCCATTAGGGTGGAAAAGGCACCAGAAACTTTTTCAGTATGATTATTGGTATTATTGTTATTGTTATTATTTTTGTGAGTGTTATTATTAGTAGTAATACTACCACTTCTGGGTTGAACCTTTTCACATAGGTTTACAAGAGCTTCACTAACTCCACCTGCTTTTTCGGATGCCCCATCTGCTAACATACGATCAACTAATTGTGCATCTGCTTCATTTAATCGTCCTTGTCTAAATACACAACTCATTAAATCATCTAATATAGTTATATGCATAGTTTCTAAGGTTCTGTTTACATATTCTCTTAATACTTGTGTTACACGAATTTCTACAACTTCTGGTTTTTCTAAAGTTGATTTATGCTTTCGAAGAAGATAAACTGCAGCTAAATAATGGTGAGTAGATATTAATTGTTTAACTTCAGATTCACAAGAAAGAGATGCTTCTAATCCTTTTAAAGATTCTGCCATAAGAAGAGCTTTTGCAGCTCGCATACGAAGTACTTGAAGTTGTTCTGCACGATTATCTAAAGAAGTAGCAGCCATAACAAGTTGTTGTTTTAAACGTGCTAACATTTCATCACTACCAGAAACTGCTAAAATCATTTCTGAAAATCCTGAAATTGCTTCATTAAATTCTTCATGATGTACTTCAATATATGTTCCTAATAAATTATCTATATCTTCTTGTAATTCATAATAAACTGTTAAACGTTCATCAATATCATCTGCAGTTGCTTCTGTGCCATCTTCAGTAGCAATAATTTGTACTACATGCTCATATGGAACAAAATTATCAGATAAAAGTTCACGATCTACTTCTGAAAATAAAGTTTTTGCACTTCTAACAAATTCTTTATCTAAACTTTTAGTATAATCATCAATATCATCATCTTCATAATAATCTTCATCATTATAATTATCAATATGACCTTTACGATCAAATAATTTTTTTGGAAGAAGACTCGCTAAATTTTTTCCCCATTCAACTTTATTATTATTACTACTCCCATTCATAGCTGAAGACTTAGAAAATACAGAATTATTATCAGATTTTTGTGCTAAATTTTGTAAAAAAACTCCTCCTAAAGACTTTGTAGGAGCTTGACTACGACCAAAAACAGGTAATATTTCACTATTTCCTACTATCTTTGACTGTGGCAAACTACTATGTAAATTTGATCCATTATCTTGATTTAAATGTTCATCTAATTCTTCTTCTTCTTCTTCTTCTTCTTCTTCTTCTTCATCGTCATTATTATTATTCTCATTTTGTTGAGATACTATTACAGAAGCGGCATTACTACGCAAAAAAGCTCCTGCTCCAAATATATTACTTGGAGCCTTTGCAAACAACCCATAACTTCCTCCACTTAATCCTGAGCTAAGATTACCTCCATTACTATTATTAGTATTAATAATATTATTATTATTATTATTTCTATCGGGTGAGAAAAATCCACTGGAAAGTTGAGTAGAAACACCATTGTTAGCGGGGGCATTATAGCGCCACGCCATATCTTTTTTTAACTGTATTTTAATCGTAGTACAAATACGAAGAAAAAAAAAAAAAAAAGGAGGGAGGAACTCTCTAATCTACCAAATAATATACTCTTAAATGTTGAAGGTCGCTAGAAAAACAACTCTTGATTTTAAAAAAAAAAAAATCCATATAAAAAAAAGGGAATTTAAAAGAAAGTTAGAAGTAATTTAAGTGTAAATAATGAATTAGACACAAAGAAAAAAGAAAAAAATCGTAGAAAGAAAAAAAAACCAAAGTAACGATGAAAAAATTAAAAGAAAATGTTTTTATCTTTGATTTTTTTTTTTAAATGAAATAAAGAAAAAAGAGAGAACAAAAGAAACAAAAAAAGAAGTTTTCTTTTCCCCCCCCCCCCCCACTCCTCACACTCCCTATAACTCTCCTCCCTCTCTCTCAAACTGTTTTCTTTCGTTTCCTTTTCTTTCTAGCCTAGGCGAAGAAAAAAGAAAAAAAAGGAAAACAAGAAAATTGCCGTGAACGAAAAGAAGAGATACTTCACTACCACTGACCCCAGAAAGACAGATGGGAGGAGAGAGAGAGAGAGAAAGAGAAAGAAAGAAAGAAATTGGGGGCAAAAAAAAAATCACACACACAAAAAAAAAAAAAAATGAAAAATGTTTTTTTTTTTTTTTCTTTGTTTCCCCTACATCTTGGCAAACCTCTTTCCTCCTTTAGCCGATGCAGACTTGGTCACCACCTCCAGTACATTATACCGAATAGTTTT
>JASANY010000895.1:63913-128485 GCA_030849755.1 Trypanosoma avium | reverse complement strand
CTGGTGCAACACAGAACCAACAACAACAGCAGAGGGAGTGAAGACTGAAGAGGCTGAGGCATTGCTGTTGTTTCTTTCTCTTTGTTTATTTGGTTGTAAAATAAAAATGTTGGTAAGCTTAGCAAAAAAAAAAAAATAATAAATAAATAAATAGTGGTGTATATGGAAATATTTAAGATAATCAAAAACTATTATAAGAAAAAAAAAAAAAAATAATAAGTAAAGGATTTTAATTATTAATTTATAGCATTCGTTTCTCAAATTTAACTATCAATAGATTATCTTATAGAGTTTGCCATGGTATGTACTGATGGATCTGCAATGATGTAATGGCATTCTTCTACTAAAAAAGCAGTAGAAGCTGAATTATGTCCATAGAAGTTAAAAAGAGACAAAATCAAAGCAATTAATATTTACCCCTCGTGATCTTCTATGTGAATTTGAAAATGATTTATTGTAGTTGTTTTTTGCATTTAGTTATATTTTTTAATAATATGAATTGTTTTAAAATATCTGATACCCCTTCTTTTTAAAGTGCCTTACATAACTTGTTCGTTTAAAGTAGGACACGAAAGAATAAGTTAGAAAGTTCTTCAAGAAAATTTATTATTCAATAAATAATAAACATGCCTTTAAGAATTTTGTTTTGTTTTGCTTTGTTTTTCAATATATATATATTTTTTTTCTAGTATAATATTATTTTATTAAATAAAGTTTTATTATTATTATTATTATTTTACCACGGAATTTCCTTAAAGTCTTTAAAAAACTTACCGTACTCTTTACTGTTTGTGTAAATAAGGTCTAGGCATCGTGCAGCGGCGTCAACTTCATCAAGTGGACATAATAAAGACTGCTCAGCCCGCCGTTCTTTCTTTGCTTTTGGTGACTCATCCGTAATCCACCCGGTATCAACAGAATTCATATAAATACCATCATGTGCGTAATCTTCTCCACTTGTACGTGTCATCATATTAAGAGCAGCTTTAGCCATATTTGTATGTGGATGTGTTATCTGTTTAAATCTGTAAAATTGTCCCTCCATAGCAGATACATTTATAATAAATCGTGATTCATTTGGTACTAAATCACCTTCACGGTTTAATAAACAAGGTTTAAGTTTACTATTAATGATAAGTGGAGAGAGGGCATTTATAGCCATAACTTCTGCTGCTTCACTTCCTTGTACTTCCGCTAATCGCATCATCCATGAATTTGTCTCACGATGGTCACTTTCCTCAGCTTGTGTATCGTATCGGTCAAAAACAATAGAGTGAGTATTATTATTATTATTATTATTATTATTATTATTATTATTAGAAATATTTAATACCTGTGATATTTCACTTTTTCTTTTTCGTGCTACTTCGTTTTCTTCTTCTTTTAACTCTTCTTTATGATTATTTTTCACATCTTCAAGAAATGGCTTATCATGTGGGTTATATTCAATACGAAGTGGTTCACCAATTGTAACAGATGAATGAGAAAGAAAGAATTGATGCCATTCCTGTGCAGCAGCATCTTCATAAAGGCAACGTCTTACTTCTATTGGTGGATTAGACTCAATAGAACGAACTTGGGCTGTATATTCTCTTGTTCTTGCAATAGTTTGAGCTGCATTATTTATTATAGCAAACAATTTTGGAAATCTTTGAGTTATAAAAGCACAAAATTGTGTTACCATCCACATATCTCGAAGATCAAGAGAAAATAGATGTAAACGATCTTTCCATTCTATATAATCATTTTCATGTTGAAATCGTGCTAAAGCTTCATGAGCGAAACGAGTTGTACCTACTAATCGTACTCCACATCTTAAAAGTGATAAAGACATTGCAAAACCAATTTTTATACGACATCCAGTTATTAATACAACTTTTCCACGTAAATCACGTGTTAAAAGACGTTTATTAAAATTATACTCTCCACAAAGATGACAAAGACTATAGTAATATGGATGTAATTTATTATAACGTATTCTACAAGTATGACATCCTATCCAACGATTTAATTGTAAAACTTCATCACTTAAAGGAGATTTACCTGCTGTATATTGTTGAACATCATCAAAGATACAGTAACTATCAGGTTCTTCATCTTCTGAAATTGGAGGACGACTTTGTAATATAAAAGGAGATTCACCCCATTCTCGATAACGTCGTTTTGAATACAATCTTCTTGCAATAAAGAGATTTAATGAAGCATCTAATGAATATTTTTTTTCTACAACATCATTATCACTATTATCATTATCGAATATATCAAAATATTCATAAGTTACTCCATCTATAATAGCATGTTCAAATAATTGAATTACATCTTTTACAGGATTTCCATCTTTTAAAATAGATAAAATATCAGATGATGCCGTTTTTAAATCACCAAATTGACGTAGAAGAGAAACACATCGTAGTGATAGAGTATCCTGAACGAGCAAATTTTCATATAAACTACAAAAACCATTAGTTTTATTAGAAAATTCAGTTCCATTATTACCATTTTTAATATTTTCTTCTTCTTCATTATTATTACCATCATCATCATCATCATCATCATCTGTAACACCTAATACAATTAAATCAGAGCAATATTTTGCAATTCTTAGCTTTAACACCGTCGTATAATTTTCGCGTTGCCCAGGTGAAACCTCTGGTGGGGCAATACCATTAAAAATAGGAGGAGGCATTTGAGAACCAAAATTATGAGGCATATAACGATATATTTGTGCTACAAGCTGTGTAACTTTAAGCCAATTAATTTCAGATGGTTTAACATTATAAACTTCTTCTAATCGTATTATATTCTCAAAAGCACCTATTAATGTAGCAATTTTTCGATCATTTGAAGAAATATTATTAGTAGAATTTATCTCTCCTTTATCTACTATAATAGTTTCCTTTTTAATAAATTCTTCAGAATTTTCTAAAATAAGTGGTTTTTCTTCTATTTGTAGTTTTGATTCTTCTTCCATTGTTATTGCTTTGTTTGCTAAAGGTGGGGGTTGAAGTAGTAAAGCACTCAAAGCTTCTTCACGTTCACGTTTCATTTCAGTACGACGAATAGCTTCAATATCTTGCATACGTTTAAAACGTTTTCTACGACTTTTCTCTTCATTCATTATAGCCTTATATACATCACGATTTTCACGTTTTGTTTTACGATCACGTGTAATCATTGTATATAGACGACTTTCATGAAGATAAGAATCACCAACAAATAATGATGGATTATGAAATAATGTTCGAACAACTTTAGTTGCTATTTTTAATTCTTCAAGGGAGAATCCCCAACGAGATTCATGTTCAGCTAAAGTCATCGATGATTGTGGTATCGTCTCTGTTTCAACTTCTACTAGTCCATTAAAACTACTATTATCTTCCTTGGTTTCAGCACAATCACTCATTACAAAGTATTTTTTTTTTTTTCTCGTTTCGTTTAGTTTAATTATTATTATTATTATTATTATTATTATTATTATTATTATTACTCGATGTTTTGCGCCTTCCCTTGATGCGGCCTCTAAATAAGGCAATTAAATACTAATTAAATAATTTAAAGAAAAAGAAAAAGAAGGAATTTATATATATATATATATATATATATATATATATTTCATGGGTAATCAAAAAGCATACATAAAGTTTTAAATATAATTCAGAGTTATTATTATTTTTTTTTTTTATATTCCTTAGCAGTACTTTCTTTGTGTATCATTCATCAATCATTTTTTTTTTTTTTTTTTTTTCCCTCCCTTTCTTCTCAATAAATATACTATATAAAAAAATTAAAATTTTTTTTTTTTTTTTTTTTTTTTTGTTTTGTTTTCTTTGTGATTTATTTTCTTGTTGTTGTTGTTGTTGTTTTTCTTTTACTATAGTAGTAGTAAAAGAGTAAAGAGAAATAAAGAAAGATAAGTAAGAAAAAAGAAAATAAAATTAGGAGTGATTTTACTATGATTATGAAAATAATGATAATATCCATAATAATAGCAACCACCTTTCTTCATTTTTTCTTTTCTCTTTTTTTATATCTAATTCTTTCACACAAACACACCTTGTAGATTGATTAATGAAGGAAGTATGACAATCACCGAAACAACAAGAATAATAATAAAATCAAAGAAAGTTCCTGATCCTTTTTTTTTTTTAATAATGTGATTCACCACTATTCTTCTCCACCCATCATAGACGCAAAGTCCATACCACCACCCATACCCATATTCTCCATCATCATCTGCTGCATCATTTGATTTTGACGCATCTGTTGTAATTGTTTGCGTCGCGCTTCTTCATCCTTCGCCCGACGCTCCGCAATGTGAGAACGATAACGTTCAAGATATCTCTGCACTGTAGCTGTGCATTGTGGAACTCGAGCGAGAAGTTGAACCAAAACTTCAGAACGATCTCGAAGTGTCTTTTCTGAGGCGCGACACCAAATTTCAAACATACTAGGAATAATATCGGTCTTTGAAGACAAATTTTCAAAAAATTTAGCACCATATTTACTGTCAAACATAACTAAGACAATAGTAAGAATAGAATTTGTAACTCTAGGATCACCATTTACACTTAGATTCTCTGATAAACGTCGTAAATTATCTTCTTCTGCAAGTTCCTCATGCCCAATTCCAGCACGAGCCAAATAACGAATAGTAAGAGCACAATGCTCTACCACTCCCTGATTACCATGCTCAAGAAGACGCAAAAAGTATGATACACCACTGCGTCCTTCTACACCACGTCCAACCGCCAAAGCTCCAACCCTTAATGTACAGACATTTGCAAAAATACCTGTAAGTGCGTTAAGGAAAATTATAGGACTCTGTGGGTCAAGCACACGCAACATCTTTACAGTAGCTGGCATGCAGGCGAGAGCGTAGGCGCCCTCTGATCCCGCCGGCACATCCGTCTCCAAGACCACCTCCGCATCATCCACTTGTGTGAGGGCGTGCAGGGCCTGGGCCGTCTCCTCCATTAACTCCTGCATTCCCTGCCGGTGGGCCTCGCTGAGGGTTGTCAGGAGGGTGCGGTAGCCTCCTAACAACTGCAGCCGCCGGCACCCCTCCGCGTCGGCGCCGAACACACGCACGAGTACTTTTATAGCCGCACTCACCGCCTCGGCGTTGCTGCCTTCTTTTTTTAAGGCAGCGAGTCGGACAAGTGGGGCACCGTGGCGGAGAGCGGAGAGTCGGGCGGTCTCTTTTTTAAGGGCGGCGTCTTCTTTGAGTCTGGCGAGGATTGCCTCAGCGGCGGAGGTGGCCTCCTCACTAGACTTCGCAGCACGAAGACTTGTGAAAAGGCTGTCAAGGGCGGCGACGGTGTCGTGTCGCTGGTGATAGAGCGAAAATAAAGAAGCGGCACTGAGGGCTACAACAGTGCCATGAAAAAGATAACGCCAAACTGCAGGGTTAATAGGAGATTCCATTTATGGTAGTGAATCTATCTTATTTTCTTGTTTGATAATTGATTGGCACACACACACAGCCTACGTGTTCTACACTTATTATTATTATTATTATTATTATTATTTTTTTTTTTTTTTTTGAAATTAATTCTTTTTTATTCCTTATGTTCGTTCAGTAATTTACTTACGCGATATCGTAGTCTCGCAATGTAAAATCCCTTTAAACAGAAATAAGAAAAATATATATTTGGGTGAAAAAAAATAAAAAAAAAAAAAAAAAAAAACATATACTGCTAAAGAAAGCCAAATCAAAACTATTATAAATACAAAATAATACACAATTACAAATAACTACAAGAGAAATATATATAGAGGCAATTTCTTTTTTTTCGCTTCATTATCTTCCTCTCCTTTTTTATCATTGATTAGCGGATAGAAATAAAACACTACAAAAAAATTTTTCTTCAAACAATTTCTTCACCACCACCACCACCACCTTTTTTTTTTTTTTTTTTTTTTTTTTTTTGGGGGGGGGGGGGGGGGGGGGGTTTTGTGGTGCCACTACCTTGTGTGATGCTAATGTGCTTACGGGTGTAAGGTTTACTCTGCTTGTANGGGGGGGGGGGGGGGCCAAGGTATTGATTTAGAGGTAGGGTGCCACTGGTCTCTCCGCTGCTCTTTCTTCCTCTGTTTTCACCATACTATTTTCATAATTCAAGTAATCCTCTCGCGCCACCACCGCTGCATCTTTGCGATTTGCTAAATAATACCGCATTAATTGCTCCTTATCAAATAAAGGTTTTGGCATAATTTTAGAATTTTGCCGAATTGAAGGAGGCAGAAGTCCAGCTTTGGCTAACAATGCCCAAGGCCGCATTGAGAGTCGACAACGTTTTACACCAAACCAGTATTTAAAAGCATCTATATCAACTGTTGTAAGCATAAAGAGGTGTCGATCCTGGGCGACAGGGGTGTCAGGGGACCAAAGAGATTTCTGTGGGTGTGGGCAATGTTTCCCGAGATAATGCAGCAGCCGCACATCTGAGTTGCGACGCTTGTGTGTGTGTTCCACGAGGAGATCATAGGACTGAAACTTCCACACCACATGATGCCCACGCATGCGAATGATAGGGGCACCAGGGGCTCCCCAAAGCTGCGGGTTACGGCGCTTAATAACTGCTCTAGCCGGTAATAATACACTAGGGTGGAGCATAACTAGTTAGTTTTTTTTTTTTTTTTTTTTTAAATTGTGATTAAATGTATATATACGTATGTGTAAAGTGTGTGATTGAAAGCGTTAATCTGCCTCTTTCTCACACACACACAAAGGACAGCTTATACCTTACAGAAAATAAAATAAAAAAAGGAAAAAGAAGAAGAAAACTTTTGTATATATACAAACCTATCATGCGTTGTGAAGTGAGGAATCGATAGAAAAAACTAGTAATTAATAATCATGATAAATTAAAAAAAAAAAAAAAAAAAAAAAACAATTAAGAAACAATATATAAATATGTTACTGAGTAGATATTTCTTATCAAACACAAGTTTTTCTTGTTTCTATCTTGACAAAAATAAGAAGTTAAGCATATATATATATATATATATATATATATATTTTGTCTCCTTCATTATTATTTACATTGCTTTACCAAAGTAAAATGGAGAGAGTGAAAAATAAAGGCAAATGACATCAATATATATATATATATATATATAATAAAAATAATAAAAAAAATAATATCACGCTGACAAAAGGAAATTCATCTCTACTATAGCCTTTAAATTCTTTGAATTATCACCTTATTTTTTTTTTTTTAGTAATTTATAAAAAAAAAAAAAAAAATAATAATAATAATAAACGAAACACACACACAAAAGAAAAGCAAGCAAGAAAAAAAAAAAAAACACTAGCAAAAAGTCAACAACAACAACAAAAAAAAAAAAGATAATTTGTAATTGCCCCTCTTACTACTAATATATATATATATATCAATTTGAGTTTATTACAAATTAACAACCACTCTCTCGCTATATGCGTCGGAGTCCTCGCAGTAGCCCAACACCCAGTGTCATATACCCAACCGCCCCTGGTGCAATCCCACCTGGTCCAAGCTTTGTTGCAATAAATCGCATTCTATTCTCCACCAATGCATTAATATCTTCTCGATTTAACTCCCCATCCCCATTCACATCCGCCAACTCCCGTATCTTTTCCTTAAATGCCACCTCCAACATCTGTTGATTTACAAAGTTAAGCTGCGCCAGGTATTGCAGTCCACTGTAGCCGACAATTCCAGAAATAAGAATTACATTTCGGCCCTTGTAGAGGCGGCGGGCGAGGGCCCCCACGAGGTACCCACAGCCCAGCCCAAAACAACACTGTCCTATAAATGGGAGGTATTGATCTAAGCTGCGCTGGTGGCGGCGGAGGATATTTTTTAAATCGCGATCGTACATTATTTGAAAGTCACGGGGGGTGAGGCGGCCGTCGCCGTCGGCGTCAAGGGCTGTGACGACGCGCTGGGAGAGACGCCGGCCCACCTCACTCTCCATAAAGTGTTGAAACTCACTATTAAAACTGAAAAGATGCAGCATGGAGTCTCTGGCATTTATGATGTAATTAAAAATTTGAAATGTCTCTTGCGTATCATTGCGGGGGTTTCCCATTGTGAGGATGAGGTCAAGGGCATCCTCCAAGTCTCTTGTGTTTAATCGATGCTCCTGTGATATTGTAGGAGGAGGAGTTGACTGTGATGTGCTATTTCCCATTATTTTGGGGTTTTTTTTTTTTGTTTTTAATTTGTTTGAGTTTGTTTTTTTATATATATAAATATATATATTTAGCCTCTTTTTTTGTTTTTTTTAGATGATATGTAATATGTACTTTCCAACTTTAAAATCACAATATTTATTTAGTTTATTATCATTTAAATGAGAATAGATAAAATAACGTGTAAAGTTTATTTTTTTTTATTTTATTAAAAAAAAAAAAAAGAAGAAAAAAATTAAAGGCATTACAGGGTAGGAGCAATTACACACACACAAAAAAAAAAAAAAGCATGTTTCTTTTTTTTTTTTCTTTATCGGTTCACAAAGAAGGAGAGGAGAAAATTAATAATAATAATAATAATAAAATGAAAATAAAATCAAAAACACACACACCAAAAAAAAAAGGGGATGGCCGTTGCATCACACAATAAATTCTCAAGCAATCACATGGGAAGGGGAGGGGAGAGAGGAGTAGTTCATTTTTATTATTTTTTTTTCCTCTTTCTTTCTGTTATATATATATATATATATATATAATCCCCACCTCTCCTTTTCTTTTTTTAAATATGAATTATAATAATAATAATAGTAAAACCTATTTAAATAAAAGAAACAATTCTCACAATAACAAGAAAAAAAAAAAAAAAACAATTGCAGTACTAGCGGCATACCACAATTAAAACAAAACAAAAAACTCAACATATATATATATATATACACGAACAAAAAAAAAAAAAAAAAAAAGACTTACAAAGAAGGGTAGGAGGGAAGGTAATAATGATAAATATTAAACCTTAGTTTAGTTGAAATAGGGGAAGGGGGAAACGACCAAAGAAGGGGGGAAAGAAATACACAAGAAACAATTGAATAATAATAAATAAATAATAACTGGATGCAAGACTTTGAAAATGGCGAGGGAAATATCAAAAAAAAAGAAGAAAAAAACTAAGTAAAACTTGTATTGGAGAAAGGAAGAATAAAAACGCGGTTACAAAAAAAAAAAAAATAAGGAGAATCAAAAAAAAAAAAAAATAAGGAAAACACTAAAAGAAAAAAAAAAAAAAAAAAAAAGATTATAAAAAGGTCGGTGAGGTTCCGCCCACTGAATATCGTTCAGTCTTTTCTGTTTTTATTATTATTATTATTATTATTATTATAATTTTTTTTTTTTTTTTGTTTCTCTCAATGTATGTGAGTAAACTTATTGTGAAAAAAACAAATAAATAAATAAATAAATCAAACTTTTTTTTGATTTTTGAGAGAAAAATAATAATTATTAAAATAATAATCATTATTAATATATAATATATATATATATATATATATATATATATCAATCTATTTTTTTTTTTTTTTCTTACCTTTTTCCATTTTACATAACAACAAGCAACTTTTGTTCTTGTTGTTATTGTTCTTGTTGTTGTTCTTTTTTTTTTTCTTAATTTGATTCTGTCAACCCCCTTCTTTATATATATATATTTATATTTATATTTACAAATGAATATAAAAAAATTTTTTTTTTACCTGCAACTCCTCTTTATTTTGACATTTTTCCTCCCTCCCTTCCCATTTGTCATTTCTATCTTATTCTTATATTCAGTTATTTCCTTGGTTTTTTTTTTTTTTTTTTTTAAATATAACAAATAACAATCTTTATAATACATTCAAAATCTATGGAGTGGAAAACCCCATGCATCACCTTTCTCTTCTCCCCTCACTCTTTAGGAGTTATTTAATTAATTTATTTTATTTATTAACTAAATGATTGAGTTTTTTCCTGCAATTGCCTCAGATTGAATCCCATCTCACCTTTCCTCACATAGCATATATATATATATATATATATATATTCATTGGAAGTAAAGCGAGAGGAAAGGCAAAAGAAATCTAAAAAATAACAATACTTACTGTTATTATTAATATAATAGAAAGAAAGAAAGAAAAAAAGAAACCCCTTTATTTTGGGTTTTTTTTTTTTTTTATTTGTACATATATATTCAAATATTCATAAATATATATATTTGTGTTTCGTTTGTGTTGGAGTGTCAAAATTTTAATACATCTGAGTTCATTCCCCATATTTCACTTTGTCTTATTATTATTATTATTATTAATTTATTTTTTTTTTTTTTTTGTTGTTGTTGCCGTTGTTTCTGTTTCTGTTTTAATTTAAATTTATTTTTACATAAAAAATATATATCTGCTTTTTTTTTTTTTCTTATTTGTAATAGCATTTCTCTCCCTATTTGTCTGTCTGTTTGTTATTATTAATTTTATTTTTGGTTCTTATTAAAAGTTACGTTCGCTGGATGTTTATATCAGTTTCTCTGTTACTGTTATTATTAGTATTATTATTATTATTATTAGTGCTTTTTTGTTTACTTTCAAATTATGTTTTTATATTGTATTAAAATATATATATTAGTATTTGTTTTTCTTTTAGCCTTCCATTTAACACCCTCATTTAAAAAAATACAACAATATTGGTAATAAATAATAATAATTATAATAAAACAAATTAAATAAATAAATAAACTCCTTACACTCTTTCTCAAAATAAATATTGAAATTCCCTTTTTGATGTTGTCGTTGTTTTTATTGGCCTCATTACATATATATATATATATATTCTGTGTTTATTTCCTTCTCGAAATAAAAAGTTACTATTTTACATGTGTAGGCTCAAACAAACAAACAAACAAAAAAGGAATCCCAAATAAATAAATAAATAATAAAAAATGAAAATGAGAGTGAATGAATGAAAGAATGTGTAAGAAGAAATAAATAAATATTAGAAAAGTGTAAAAAAAAAAAAACAAAAAAAAAAAAAAAAACAGACAGACAGACAGAATGAAAAAGAAGAAACAAACGTAGCACCGAAACGCGCAACAAAAAAAGAAAAATATATAGCAAGACAGGAATGAAAATTACATAATAACAATAAGATATATATATATTAGTAATAAATAAGCATACTCTTCAAATGTAGTTTATTTATTATTTGTTTTTTTATTTATTTCTGACATTCTATATGTCAAAACACAATCATATATTTATTTGTATTAGTGTAATGTACATAAATCCATTATATCATTATCTTTACTTATCTATCTCACTTACTTACTTAATATTTATATATTTAATAAGAAATATAGAGTTATCACTCTCTCTCTCTTTTTGTCTTACTTTTTTTCTCCTGCATTACTCACACAACTGAATATTTTTATTTATTTAAACCCTTTTTTTTTTTCCTTTACATTTATATTTTTATCAGTTGTTGTATGATTATCTCTCTCTTTTTTATAATCTGTCTCAAAGAAAAACTCAATACAAACCCGATTCCCCCCCCCCCCCCCCTTTTCTTTTTTTTTTTTTTCTTTTATTGCTTAGTTTTAAAGCCCTATCAGATAAAATCGGTTATATATATATATATATATATATATATATATAGATAGATATAAATGTATAAGTTTCTAAAAAAATAAAATAGAGAGACAGAGCAATGTACTTGTGGGTAAAAAAAAAAAAAAAAAGGTGGAAAGAAAAAAAAAATAATAATAATAATAATCCTCAATCTCTCTTTCATTTATGGGCTCCTTCTATCAGCTTATAAAATACAAATAATTTCACCTTCTGCATTTGTTGCGGCAATTAAAAAAAAAAAAAAAAAAAAGAAAAGGGGGGAGGGGGTCAAAAACACGAAAGAAAAAAAAAAAAAAAAACACAAGGAATCCGCGGAAAAGAGAGAAAAAAAAAAAAAAAAGATTCACCAAGAGTTTTGGTGAGCCCACCACTACTTTGTTTTTTCTTTTTTCTTTTTTATTTTCTATTTTTTCATTTGTCGCCATCTCTGTTCCCTTCATATGCCAAACAAGCATATCAAACAAAGAAAGAATGAGCGAGAAGAAAAATAAAAATAAAATAAGAAAAGAAAAGAGTAAATGTGCATATATATATAATACATAAACGTAACGATTTTATGGAAGAAAAAGAAGAAAAATAAAATAAAACGAATAGAAAAAAGTTAATCTTAGCAATAATAAATAAGAGAAACAAGAAGGAAAAGAAAAAAAAAAAAAATCAAAAGAGGTTGGGAAAAGATGCGAAAAGTGATAGGTTTAGAGGAGTGAGTGAGTGAGAGAGAGAGAGAGAGAGAGAGAGAGAGAGAGAGAGAAGATAAACGACTCTCTCTCTCTTCTCTTTACACCCACACACACAAACTAACACATTCCTTCGATCCCTCCTCCCCCAGTATCTTTTTTTCTCTTTTTCTCTTTCTCTCTTTATACAAATATATAAAATAAATATATATATATATATCTTAAGTAAGTAGACTGCGTGGAATGAGGATTACCCCCACAGGGTAGTGATCACTGGGGCACTCAAGATTAGGCAACTTTGCATAATCCGTCAGCCGCAGCACCGCCGCACACACTACATGCCTCTCATCTAACAAGACATGATCCAACACCCGCCCCTCACTATTGCTGGAGTGATTCACAGCTGACACATGACACGGGTACTGGTCACGGTAGCAGGCGTAGGCATCTGTAAGGGGGAGGGAGTGGGCGATGGCTTGGGTGATACGGTAGCGTTTGCGTGGGCTAACATCAGGGAATGCAAGACTACTGTTGCTTGTATTATTATTATTATTATTATTATTATCAGTAGTAATAGTAATAGTAGTTGTACTATTACTATTACTATTACTATTTGTATTACTATTAACATTTCCTGCCGCCTCGCCTTCACCCTCTGGTACACGCCAGCAACCCATCACCTTACTACCAGGGGGTGGATTTCCTTTTAATGCGTAGTGAATAGGTGGGGCATTAGGATCCGCATTAAAATCTCCAGTAAGGACAGCAGAAACACGTATAGGTTTACAACCTCTATCAATTTCATTTGTATTTCCCTCATACTTGTGAACAAGTCGCTCTAACTCACTTAATACATGTTGCATTTGCCAAAGTTGACACTCCGTGTGTTGCCAAATGAGGTGTACGGTGCCAATCACATAAATCATATTCGGCATGAGACGATCGCGTAGAACAGAAATGAGGGCCACATTGTGGGAACCCACCTGCAATGCATGTCGCTCTCGCGGAGTAAGGCGAACATCTGCCGCCGCAATCTCATTAAAACGAATAGGCACAGCCTCACATAAGTCAAAGCGTTGTTTTAAAAAAAATATAGATACCCCTTCCATCTCAGATCGCCTTTGTGGGCGTTCACTAGCTTCTGTAGTAGTAGTATGCACTATTTCAGAGGTATCATGTCGTTTTAACTCTGAAGACGTCATCATTACATCTCCAGATGAGTAAATGCTAGTTGAATTCTCTGGATGACCCTCACTACAACACTTAGGACGTCCTCCTCGATCTGTAATTACAACATGATGCCCAGCATACCCATATTCTGACCTCAACCGACCACCGAGTAAGTCATCTTTTTCAAAAACATCAACACTAACTTCCTGTAGTGCTATAATATCTGCAGAAGTATGCCTTAGTTCTTGTATAACTCGAGAGCATCGGTAATCTTCAGCAAGGGCAAACATAGGGCAATGAACATAAAGTTCTGAAGTAACAAAACGTTGTGCTAGAATATTATAACTTACTATTTTTACAGCTCCATTAAACGATGGTGAATTTATTTTTTGTCCAATATCAGTTTTTGACCAACCTCGAAATGTAGAACTTTCACTATTGCTATTTCTTGAAATATTTTCTCGACTATCATCCCGTAATGTTTCCGCATTTAAAATAGGTAAACGAGCATTACAGTGTTTCTTTTCACGACGTTCTAGCAAAGTTTGTTGACTAGAACTCGTAATGCGGGAGGCATCAAGGGTTGAAGGTGAGGCACAAGCCGTCGGTTCACCACTAGGTTGAAATAAAGGAAGCTCCGTTGGTTTTGATATGCGGCGGTGAAGACAATTACTCGCTTCATCATCACTTAATAATGATGGAGGTTCAATTTGTGTGGGTGACTGCTTCGGCATCACTGTATACATAAAAATAATAAAACTATTAGGAGTGTATATAAATATATTACCTTTTTTGAATGGATTTGGGCTGTGCGACTCTCTCTCTTTTTCCTTTTTTAATTAAATTGTTTTTTTTTTTTTTTTCTTTTATTGAAACTTCGTTTTGTGCCCAGCAACTAAAAATTTTTCTACAATAATAATAAAAGAAAAGAAAAAAAAAAAAATGCAAATCAATGATAGAGAAAGTAAAGTGTGTGTGGGGGGAAAAAAATGCATTCATTAAAGGAAAAAAAAAAAAGCGTAAGAGGGGTGATTTCCCCCTACCCTTTTAGGAAGAAATTTATCACTCTGAGAATGAGATCTAACACACACAAACAAACAAAAAAGCAATTTAACACATGACATATCGTATAATAAAGAAGCATATATATATATATATATATATGCAAATTTTTGACAACAACAACAACAACAAAAAATGGAAAGAAAAATAGAATTTGTCATTAAAACTAAAAAAAAAAAATCAAAGAAAAAATTTTTTACATGACTTTTATTTTCTTATTTTGTTTATTTTCTTATTTTTTTTTTTTTTTTTCTTTATACGTTTTAAGAGTTTCGTCGAGCTGGTCCACCCCGCATTCGACCCACGTTGCGGTACAACTCCCCAAGTTTCTCATCACGTAGAAGAACAAGTGCCTTTAACTCCTCAATTTCTTTTTCCATCTTTGCCTTGGCTCTTACCTCTTTAAGAGCTTGACGTCGATCTTCATCTATCATATCTGAGCGTCGTGACACCATTTCCTCACGCTGCCTTTTAAGATCTTTAATTGTCCGCTCCTGCTGCCGCCTCCTCTCCCGCAGCACCACCACCTCCTTCTCTGTCACATTTAACATGACTTGCTTCTGTAGGACGGCAAAGCGACGGTGCAGTTGGGTGTCTCTCTTCTCTACCCTCTTTAACTCGGCGGTGAGGGCGCGGAGGGTCTCGCGGAGCTCCTGCTGCTCCTCACTTTGTTGCCCCCGCAGCGCCGACACCACCCGCGCCCCCGCCGCCACCTCCCGCAGCCCCCGCCGCCACTTGCGCCGGAGTCCCTCGAGGGTGGCGACCTCCGCGGCGAGTTGGGTGGTGTGGTGCCACACGGCGGCCACGCGATTGCGGGCGTCGAGGACTTGCGGGTCTTGGGCTAACGCGCGGTCCTGGCGGCGGCGGCGGTCGAGGGCCCGGCGCAGCTCCACATTCTCCGCCAGCAGCCGCGCCCGCGCTCCATCCCTGTCTCTCTCACTTGAGTAATCCTGGTCGTTATTGTGATTAGTGTGACTACTAGAGGTATCCTTGCGGCGGCGGAGTTCCTCAAGTGTGGACTGTGCCTCAGTGAGTTGATCTAAATAATACTGCAGCTCCGCCTCAAGCGTCTCTACATCTGCCTCTGGCATTAGCGAATATATATATATATATATTTGTTATTTATCTCCCTTCCAACCTGGTTGAGGTGTTGTGTTAACCTCACTCACTTATCCTTTAATACTATATTTAACTTTCTATGTGTATGTGCTCTGGACAACACTCACTTTTTATAAATGAGAGAAAGAAAAACTCTTTTTAAGACACGAAACGGGAATACTATTTATTCTTTATTATTATTATTATTTATTTTATTTATATATTTTTTTGCGTACTTCTCGGAGCAGACAACACTTAGACAGGTCTACCCACTTATATATATATATATATATACCAAAATTTAGTATTTTAATTGATATAAGGACATAGCGAATATAAAGAAAGAAAAACATAAGGGAAGAAAAGAATAGATGCAAAAACGCATTTCAACTCTGAAATAAGAAAAAAGAATGTAGCAAACATAACAGAAAATAATAAAAAAAAATAGACAAAAACAAGAATATCACACTTCCTTCTCAAAGAAAAAATTGCTACCAGACTCGAAGAGAAAAGACAATCTTTATCGAAAAATAAAAAATAAAAAATCTTTTTTTGCGCATCAATTTTAACTTTATCTCAAGACCGGCTGATGACACTCTATGGACAAAGAACAAAGAAAAAAGGGGAAGCTTCTTTTCCATTTCAAATTTTTGTTATAGAAATGAAGTAGAAACAAGTAAAAAAAAAAAAGAAGAAATCAATCCCCTAGAAATATTCTATGCATTTTTGTAAGAATCAATGAAGAAATAAAAATAAAAATAATAAAAGCATATGCTTAAAAAAAAAAAAAAAAAAAAAAAAAAAATGAGTGGGGAGAGGGAAGGAGGAAAGGGAGAAGAGAAAGAAGCCAAGAGAAGAATAAACACGCAGATGTGATGGAAGAACCAAATATCGAAAAAAACGTGTTGACAGAAAAGCAAAAATAACCATAAAAAGTCCTTCTTTTGTTTTTCGCGTGTGTGTGTGTGTATGTGGTAAATTGCTCCTTAAGTTAAAAAAGAAAGTAAAACAAAATCTATTTTGAATTCCCTACAGTCAATCGGTATTTTTTTTTTTTTTTTTTTTTCCTCTCCTCCCTTTGTTTCTTTGTGCTTTTTTGTGTGCACCTAGCACACAATCGCTCCTGAGTGTCTGTCCTAATTCTTCTTTATTCCTCAGGAATAAAGGCTTCTGTGAGTTTGTATCTTTGCTTATGAAAAGAACAAAAAAACAACAGAAAAAAAGCCCTACCTATTCAAGAAAAAATTAAGAGCCACAGTTAACACAGTCCTCCCCTGGAAGGGCCACACTTGATGAACGACTGGCTTCAGAGCTTTCTCGAAGTTCTTTTAATTCCTTTGGATCACAAGTAAACTTAATAGCATCTGCAGCAGGTTTACTGCGTAAATAATACATACCTGTCTTTAGACCAGATTTCCACGTATAAAAGTGCATAGATGTTAATTGGCCTGAAGTTGGACTTTCAAGAAATAAATTAAGACTCTGGCTTTGATCAATATACTTTCCTCGATCTGCTGCCATGTCAATTAAATCCTTTTGCCGAATTTCCCATACAACTTTATAAAGTTCTTTTAAGTCGTCTGGAACCTCCTTAATATCTCTTACAGAACCATTAAAGGCAATAATTTTATTTCGCATCTCATCACTCCATAATCCACATTTAACGAGATCCATAACAAGATATTTGTTAACAACAGGGAATTCTCCACTTAATACACGACGTACATAAATATTAGATGTAAAGGGTTCAAAACATTCATTATTACCAAGAATTTGAGATGTTGATGCAGTTGGCATAGGTGCCAATAATAATGAATTTCGCATGCCACTTTTCTTAACACGTTCCTTTAATGCAGCCCAATTCCAACGCCCACTTCGTGGTGTTTTACCCCACAAATCAAATTGTAATATTCCTTGTGAAGCTGGACTTCCAGCAAAACGTTCGTAAGGTCCTTCTTCTTCAGCCAATTCTACACTTGTTTCAACAGCTGCATAGTAAATTGTCTCAAAAATTTCTTCATTTAACTCTTTAGCTTCGGGACATGTAAAAGGTAATCGTAGAAGAGCAAAAGTATCTGCAAGTCCCTGAACACCAAGCCCAATTGGACGATTACGCATACTACTCCTTTTGGCTTCTTCCAATGGATAATAATTACGATCAATAACTTTATTTAAATTTCGTGTAACAACTTTTGTTACTTCATATAAACGATTATGATCGTATATACCCCTTTTTTCATCAACAAAACGTGGAAGAGCAATTGAAGCAAGGTTACAGACTGCAATTTCATCATCTGAAGTATATTCAATAATTTCTGTACACAGATTAGAGCATTTAATAGTTCCAATGTTTTTTTGATTTGACTTTTTGTTACAAGCATCTTTATAAAGCATAAAAGGTACTCCAGTTTCCATTTGCGATTCAAGGATAGCAAACCATAATTCCTGTGCTTGAATTGTTTTTACTCCATGTCCCTCTGCTTCATACCTTTCATATAATTCATTAAATTCATCACCGTAAACATCACTGAGACCTGGAGCGGTGTGTGGATCCATAAGTGTCCACACCCCACGGCTTTCCACACGTTGCATAAAAAGATCTGGAATCCAAAGTGCATAGAATAAATCTCGTGCGCGTTGATCTTCTTTTCCAGTATTTTTCTTTAATAATAAAAAGTTAAAAATGTCAGCGTGCCATGGTTCCAAATAGACGGCGAACGCTCCTTTACGTTTACCGCCTCCCTGATCTACATAACGTGCCGTGTTATTCCACACTCGTAACATAGGCACAAGTCCATTAGATGTTCCATTAGTTCCCGCTATATAACTTCCAGCTGCACGAATATTATGAACATGTACCCCAATACCACCAGCAGACTTACTAATAACGGCACATTGTTTAAGAGTATCATAAATACCCTCAATACTATCCTCTCGCATTGCAACAAGAAAACATGAACTCATTTGTGGAAATGGTGTACCAGCATTAAATAATGTAGGTGTGGCATGGGTAAAGTATCCTTGAGAAATTAAATCATATGTTTCTTTTACACGTTCCATATCATCTTCATGAATTCCAAGTGCGACACGCAAAAATAATTGTTGGGGGCGTTCAACAATTTGCATATCACCACGACCTCTTTCCACACGTAACAAGTATGAACGTTCCAAGGTTCTGTAACCAAAAAATTCAAATTGAAGATCTCTTTCATATTTAATTATACTTTGTAGTTCTTCATGTCTTTTTTGTACAATTTCCCATAATCTATTAGATATAAGTGGTGAATGACGCTTTGTTGCAAATGCTGTATGATTATAAAGAATTGAAAATGTTTCTAGTAATGAATCTTTTGTTTTTTTATGAAGTGCTGTAACACATAAACGTCCACCCATAATACTGTAATGTGGATGCTTGGTTACTGAGTAGGCAGCAGTTTCAGCAAGAAGTTTATCCAATTCAGATGTTGAAATACCATTAGATGTACCATCAGAGACAATCTTTGTTAATAAATTAATATCAACATAGTCACGATCTAGATCTTCTGAGACACGTTCTAGCCTTCTGTACACTTTTTCTGGATCAAATAGTTGTTTTGACCCGTCACGTTTTGTCACGGTTAGATTCATGACAGACTATTATTATTATTTTTTTTTTTTCTTTTGCTATTTTCAAAGGGAAAAAAAAAGCAGTAAACTAGGTCGTTTGGGTGATCTTTAATCTGTTATATTTTTGAGTTTGTACTAAATGAGCAAAAAAAAAAAAATAATAATCAAAAGAAAAATCAAAAGAAAAAAAAAAATATATATATATATAAAGAAAAGTAGGGGGGAAACAAAACAAAACAAATATATCCATAATATTATGTTATCACGAATATGAAAACGACAGATATTACTTATCCAGCCCTCCATAATACAGACATTTATTATTATTATTATTATTATTATTATTATTATTATTATTTATTTATTTTTTTTTAAATGGAACACAGACACACACACTCTATTTTTTCTCTCTCTGTGCATGTTTTTCAGAGAAGTCATGGGAACTATCAATGTAGGAATAACATGCACACCAAGAAAAAAAAAAAAAAAAAAAAACTCCATGAAAAATTAAAAAAAGAAAGACTATTACAACATCTGGACTTCACCCGCAATTCAACACTAACACAAACAAGCAAAAAAAAAAGAAAATGAAGAAAAAGAAAAAGAAAATTTACATTATTTATCCCTTTTATCTTTTTTCCTTTACTATTTTTTTTTTTTTTTTTTTGAATGTATGTAATGTATTTTTAAAATAAAACACCACAACCCTTCTTGCACCTCGTGTTGTTGTTGTTGCTCTTGTTCCTTTCCCTCGTTAAACGAGCACCAAGAAGAAAATCCCTCGTCTCTCACTTTCTTTTTTAATCCAGTTTTGTCTCGAGGTCCCAGGCCTGGGCGAATACCTGCACCCCCCGCTCCCCCACACACCGCAGGGTGTAACTCCCAGCCGGCAGCACCACCCGCACCCGCTCCAGCCGCCCCGCCGCCACGGAGGCGAGCGTCAGCCAAGAACTACTCTCAGAGTTAGAGGAGGAATTTGAAGTATTAGACGAATTATGAGAATTATAGGAATTATCAGAGTTAGAGGAATTGGTGGAGACCAGCGGGGGCATCGCGGGAAATATAGGGAGACTAGGGAAGCTAGGGGACGCACTCGCACATATCTCAAGATAGCACCGCGTCTCCTTCTCTTTTTTATTATTTTTATTATTATTTGTATTATTGTGAAATGAGGCATGGGTGGAGCTTGAGGGTTGTGACCCAATCGTTGTGAGCTGCATGCGACAGCCCACATCCAGGGCAACGTTAATGTGAGGTTCAATCTCAAATTGAAGTCCCTTCTTTACAACAGACTCTGTCTCAGTAAACCAGTAGCGATGATTCATGGAGCGAGGGGGTGGTTTGACAAGGCGAACTTTATTACCATCACGAGAAAATGAAATATGTTTTCTTCGTACATGACCTTCTTTTACAGCAGCATTACTACTGCTGCGGCCATCATTATGTCTTGATGACTTTTTATTAGAGTGCCGCATACACGTACTAGAAGTGGAACTCTACAGAAGTGTTTTTTTTGTTTTTGTTTTTGTTTTTGTTTTTATTAGCTCCTTTTAGTAGATTTTTTTTTTTCCTCTTAAGTTTTCTTTTTTTTTTTTTTTCTTTCTCTCAAACACCTTACCCCTTTACGTTTATAAGTCCTTTCTATTTTCTTTTTTTTTAATTACTGTTATTTTTATTTTACTATAGACGTTTTTGTGCAAGGGTCAAACACGTGTAGTGAAGAAAAAAAAAAAAAGAGAGAGATATATAATTTATTCTTATTCTCTTTTTCTAAAAAAAAAAAGGAACTTTGGGTGGATCAATCCTTTTCTTTAAAATTTATCGTCACACAACTATGTGCGATTTGCTAAACGCCAAAACGGAATGCAAGTGTAGAAGAGTGAAAAAATAAGAAGAAAAAAAAAAAATAATAAATAATAATAATAATAATAATAATAATAATAATAAAGAACTTTTAACATAAATGAAACAAAAAAAAATGAAAATTAAAATTAAATAGAGTGTTTTTTTTCTATTATTTTACCAGTAAAAATAATCCTCCATTCTAATATTTAAACAGAAAAAATAAAAAATAAAAAATAAATATATAAAACCGCATTATTATTTTTATTGTTTACTTTTTTCATCGCCCCCATCTACTTCTTTATATATTTAATTCTCCAGTGGTGGAAGTTCCCAGAGACGAATATGTCTCCCATCCGCCCCGCCACTAGTTGCAAGTCCTTCACAATTTTGCACAAACACCACCCGCCCCACCGCGTCCCCCTCATGAGAGCCCCGCAACCGCCTCACAAGAGAGAGTTTAAATGGCGCAGTGGTCGCAGAATTATTTTTATTATTATTGTTACAATTATTATTATTATTAATAGTGGATTGACGAAAAACGGCAACATCGCCGTGTCGTGTAAGGGCAACAGAGAGACGCTCGTGGTGGGAAGTACCGGAGATGCCGCAGGCGAGGCGTGGGGGCTGGGAATTTGTTGTTATTATTTCATTTTTATTATTATTATTATTATTATTATCAAACGCATCATCATCGTGAAATTCCCCAACGCGTGAAAGGCGTCGCTCGGTTTTATTATTTATAGTTTGTGGGGCAATATCATACACACTCCCTGCGCCATCCTCGGTGACGAGAACTAAATAATCACGAGTGTTAAACTCTGGAATACCTTTACATAACAGTGCTAAACAGAGCACCCGCAGCCCAGTTGGACTTTGAATTTGTAAAGTATTTTGTAAATGAAATCCAGACCCATTTGGAAGCATTTGCAGCGTTGCCACGCGTACTTCCCTAAGAAATGATCCAGCTACGGCAATTGTAATATCCTGCTGCGCCCAAGCTAAGGCATTACCAACTTTAAATTTATCTTTTTTTAAGAATTCTTTAGTTTGCATGTTAAGAACTTCGACTTCACAATTTTTATCATAAAGCATCACAATAAATTCATAGGAGGTACCAGCTAAATTCCATTGTGGAAGAGAAGAGACTAAACGACGATTAGGTAACTTACATAAAGATTGAAGAGTAAGTTGACATTTACTTCCAATACTAAAAACAAATATTGTATCACTATTTCGCTCACCAACTGCAAGTCTAGTACCATCATAAGAAAAAGAAGCAGATCTTATTTCAACTTTAACATCATCTCCAATTGCATTTATAACTGCCTCATCTACAGAAATAAAATATTTTTCTTGAAGTTCCTTTCCACGTGACATAAAAGAACGATTTGAATTTTGTGGATAAATGCGGGCTTTTCGTTTACTATAACAACAAATAAATAAAAAACGTTGACAAGGTGAAAGAATAAGTAAATCTACTTCAGGATAACCACGTAAAACAGAAGTAGGTTCAGATAATTTTTCTTCTTTTTCTTTTTTATTAATTATATTATCATTATTAAACGAAGGTTTCATACTAGACTCCAATTTATTTTCTTTATTTTTTAAAGAAAATTCATTATCTATTTTATTTCTTGATAAAGATGTTGATTTATTGGTAGAAACAGAGTTTTCATTATCATCACCTTCAATACTTTTGGATGTATTTTTGCTTTTTGTTTCATAATATGTTGAGCGTATATAAAGTATCAAAGCAGTTAATGCTATCACAACTCCAGTTACAAGAAATAATAAAGTTATTGTCCATTGATTTGGAGATAAAAAATAAGAAGATTCTCCCGAAGTCTTTATTGCGTTCATTCTGTATTTTATTTTCTTTTTAATTTTTGAAATTTTTTTATGTGAGGAGGAGAGAAGAAAAAAATTAATCTTTCCGATACTTCAAAGGAGGGGAGAGGAAAGATGGGGAAAAAAAAAAGCAAATATGTAAATTTATTCATAATTCTATAAGAATTATTTATAAAAATTAAAATATACAATAAGAATAATAGTTTCAACTAATATACTCTTTAATATCTATAATAATTTTTCTAAACAGCCATTAAAAAAAAAACACATATATATATATATATATATACACCCAAAGACTTTACGATTGCGGAAACCCACAAAAGGGACAAAATGTCATCCATGGTGTTTTTGAATCAATAAGAATAGATTCTTTTGCAGTGCAGTTGACACAATCCAAGTGAAAAAGAAGTGAAGACTCATTATTAACTTTAGAAATATATTTTTCATTATCGCTACTATCAATTTGTGTTTTATTTTTAAATATTTTCTTCACATTATAATCATTATTAAATGGAGTTTCACTTATTTCTATTTCACTATCAATAATATTAATCTTTATGTCTCTTTGACTATTGGACTTCGATAAATTTCTTTGAATATATGAATCAGAAGATATTCGTAATGAACATCGCTCTTTTGCAATTTGATGTCGTGGCGAATTAAAAAGTAATTGTAGAAGGTCACCTACCTCAGATACCTCATTATTATTATTATTATTATTATTATTATTATTATTATTCTCATGTTGACTCCATCTCTGAGACCTTACTGGTGTGAAATTCACCCCTCGTTCAATATTCTTTTTAGGCGATGAAATAAATAATTCTGTTTCTCCTATTCTCGTTGGTGTTAATGTTTGACACTTGTCTTGTAAAAAGTGTTGCCGCAGTCGTGTTTGTAGTTCTGTTAATCTTTCTCGGTGTCGCACTCGAATACTGGCGAGGCCCTCTTCACTATTATTATTATTATTAACTCCTATGGAGTTTATCTTATTAATAGAGGGTGAATATGCGAGGGAAGTTTCCTCGCGAGGGTTGACGGGAGACAGAATAACTGAAATATCTCTCATATAGGCATCTAAAGAAAAGAAATATATATATATATATATATAGTGGCAATATATATATATTTTTTTTCTTTAATAAGAAGCAGACAGAAACAAAGAAAGAGGGGGAGCAAAAATATAATAATAATAATAATAATAATAACTATCCAGTTTAATTGATTAAATTTCATCCCAATTATTTTTGTTTAACAATAAATTTACTCTATGATGGAGTTTGCATTTAAAAATACATTTTTAAACTCCCATTTAAAACTTTATGGTTTCATTACTTTTTAATAATTAATATTTTCTTTTTTTTTTTTCTTTTTCTTCTTCTCTTTCATACTCATCAATTAAAATTAAACTAAAGAGTGTTCTATTTGAAGTGGTACTCCTGTTGTAGGATCTCGAATTAATGTATAGTCTTTTTTAAACTCCTCAGAATCAAAAAAGGCGTTAAGAGCCTCTCGTGAAACATTTGTTGTACAATGTTCTAACTGAGATACATCAATACGTACCCTTGTAGGTTCCACTCCTCCAGACATTTGACGCTCAAAAGTTCTAATTGAATGTATTGCAACTTTAATATGATGTTGAATAAGTGGAAGAGGTTCTGTGTCTGAATCAAAGTATTTTCGAAATCTACTTTCCATTGCACTACGTAAACTATATTTTTGTGTTTGAATAAAACATCTAAGAAAAAGAGAAATAGCCGCTGTAACATCCTCATCACGAACAAAATCTCTAAGATGAAGTCTTGCATGAGCCTCTGAAAGACGTATAACAGATTCCATATGACGAACAGTAATTGCAATTCCTCCATGTTTTGATTCTTGTCTAAGTTCTGTATAAAGTCTTGCAATAGTATTTGCATCAATATTTGAAACTCGTGGATGACAGTGTGCCTTAGCATATAAAATATATTTTCGAAGTAAAGATTGGGGTAAAGGTTTATCACTTGAAGGATCTTCATCCTCTTGTAAAGGTTTTTCCTGTACACTATGACGTAATTCATACAATTGCGATTCAATCTCTCGCCGCTCACTCTCTGTGCTAGCATTCTCTAAAGCATAACGAAGTTTTGATAAACGTTCATGCATTTCTCTCTCCGCCCGTTTAATTTCAAGTTGCGAGCGAGGATGATTTCGAATATGTGAATGACAAATAAATGTCGCTAACTTTTCATCTAACTCCACATTCACCTCATCCCGCACCACAAAGAGAAGATCAAAGCGAGACAAGATTGGAGTTGTTAAATTCACATTCGCATCAAATGATAGTGAAGGATCATAGCGGCCACCAATAGGATTAGCCGCCGCAAGAATACTACACCGCGCTGAGAGCGTCGTGACAATCCCACCCCGAGCCACCGATATCGTTTGCTGCTCCATCGCCTCATGAATTGAAGTTCTGTCTTGATCTGACATTTTATCAAATTCATCAATTAAACAACTCCCACGATCCGCAATCACAAGAGCTCCACCTTCTAATACGAAATCGCCAGTAATACTATCTTTATGCACAGAGGCGGTTAACCCCACCGCGGTGGAGCCTCGACCAGTAGTAAATACAGCACGATTGGCAGTTTTTTCAACAAATTTTAAAAATTGTGACTTTGCACAACCTGGGTCACCTACTAAAAGAACATTAATATCTCCACGAATACGATGGGACTGATCTCCACCAACATCTTTAGGTACCCCACCCAGCATTGCAAGGAGAAGTCCTAATTTAATATCCTCACGTCCATGAATACTTGGGGCTATAGAGCGAAGAATTTTTCGCTTTAATTTTGGATGCTTTGCAAGTTCCATTATACGAGCTCTTTCATCATCAGGTAATCTAAAACTTCCTACTTCTGCACTACGTCTTATCACATTATTAGCATGAAGTACAGTAGTAAAAACTGGAAATCCTTGACGACTATTAAGTAAAGGATCAAAATTATTACGATAAATACCTGTAACATCAACTTCTTCGCCAGGATTTGCACGATCAATAAGATCATTAGTTAAAATAACTTCTAAACTTCTTGGAAGACGACCAGGAGGTACTTTTCCAGGAGATTCTTGTAATACAATAGTTTGATGATTTCTATACTCTGTAAGTGTCATATTAACACGAAATGGTCCTTTACTATGACAACTTGGACACATACTAACACGTTGTTCTTTATCACCACGTTGATAAATAGGACCAATAATATAACTACATCTTACACAATCATATCTTATAGCTTGCATTTGAGGATAAACAGGAGAACGACGAATTACTACACCTTCTACACGAACCAAAACATTCATATGAATTTGACGAAAATCACGAATAGGATCACATAAAGGTAAATCACAAATTCGAACTAAAATACGTTGATGAACTTTCTTATAATGAGGAAATAATCTAAATACAAAATAATTTGCAGCATCTTCAAGTAATTCAATCATAAGATCTGGAACATCAACTAACCATAATGCTAAAACAGAATCATAAGCACGACTTAAATGACTATAACTTAATTGAAAACTTTGCTCATTCTCACGTGTCATTAAATTTACCTTTTGTTCATAAATACTTACTCCATGTTCAACATAATTTAAATAAAAATTATAAATACGATTTTTAACTACACGACGAGGAAGTTCTTGAGCTAACCACTCTACTAAATCACATTGTGGTTGACGCCAATCAAAATCCATCGCTTCAAGATCCCCACGTACATACACACCATCATCTTTAGAATTTAAAGTAGTAGAACCAAAATTTGTACCATTCTCCTCATTATCATTATTACTTCTCCCCCTACCAGACTCTGTATTATTATTATCATCATCATCTTCCTCTTCTTCATTATCATCATCATTATCATCATTAAGATCATCACTTATTAGTGATTCCTCACTATCCACATCACTAAATACACCTTCCTCTAATTGTCTCTTCTCCTCACGTAGTCGTTTTTCCATTGCTCGCCGTTTATCAAGTAAGGCATCCACAGCGAGGCGGCCGGATTCTGAAATAACAGAAATATCACTATTATCATCAATCCAATCCTCATCAGCTATATCATCCTCAGCTAAGGCACTCTCCTCCTCATCCTCAGGGTGTAGGTAGTCTTGCTCATAATTCTCACCAAAGAGATCCTCCCCGAGTTCCTCCTGCTCTTCATCACTATCAACATTATTATCAATATTATTATTATTATTATTGTTATTGTCTCTTGATTCACGTAGGTGTTCATTAATTTCACGTGTCCGTCGTGTCGTGCCATCTTCACGAGATCGCTTCCGGCGAGATGGTGGCATAAAAAAGAAAAAAAAAAAAAAAAGATTTTATTTTTATTATGTTTGTATAAAAATATGTAAATATAAATATATATATATATATATATATGTGTGAGTGCTCCCTAGGATGTGGAGAGAGACCTTTTGCGCAATAGGCAATTTATGCAGAACTTATAAGAACAAAAGTAATAATTAGAAATATAAAAAAGAATAATAAAAGTAATGATGATAATTGTTGTAAATTGTGATATTTAAAATAATAATAATAATACAATAAATATTATTCAACCTCTTCCACCTTCAGTAATAAAAAAACAAAAATAATAATAAAGCAAAGTCCCCCACCAAAATAAAAAAAAATAAATAAATAAAAAATAAACCAAATAAACAAATTTAAGAACAAAATAAAGAACCCAGCCGTCACACCCGAACCCAACCCGAAAAAAACAAAAAAAAAAAAAACTCTATATAAAAATTTATTATATTACTCAATAACCTCATTATTTAAAGGAACTTCATTATTTTTTGAAATTTTATCTACTTTACTGTTATCTATATTTAATTCAAAGATTTTAGGATTTTTAAACTCCTCAATATTAATATATTCATCATTTCCTATAATAACAGTAGGAGGATTTTCAAAAGGATGTCCTTTAAGATATGTTTTAAATTTACCTCTTCGTCTTTTAACAGCCCCAATATTATTTGCCAAAGTTTGTGTTACCCAAATTGGAGAAGTATAATGCTGCTCCCATGCACGCATAGAAAGTAACATTTTAACTTCTCCAAGATGTAATTTATTGTAATTATCACATGGAAAATAAGTAGGCCACCATTCTAATGCCTTTAATGGAATATTTATATCAGATGTAGAATACATTATTGGTAAATTATTATTTGGTAAAAGATCTTTTGGTACACCAATAGCATCTGGTAACAGTTTCCAAACTTCACCAATGTAATCAAGTGCCCGACTTGGTATCCACATATTAGAAAAATTTTTCATTGTAATTTGAGTTCGTGCACATTCAATTAGTAATGATCCACGTAAAGGTATTTGAATAAAAAAATGTTTTGGAGTTCTTTCTATAAGTTCCTTTACGACTAAAGGTTCTTCAAATTGATCCATATTAAAAAAACAATAATTTTTTTGTGATGAAAAGGATAAATTATCATTATCAGGTAGACTATACGTAACACCCTGTTCTTGTGATTTTTTTAATCGTAATTGAGTAGAAATATCTGAATTGTGAAGAATAAAATAAGGATGTGAAAATCCACGAAGAAGTGAAAATTTTCTAACTTGCTCTTTAAATTCTGGTTTTAAAGTAAAGAAATTATTAAAATATTTAGAAGAAGAAGATGTAACTCCAAATAATATAGGATTTGAAAATTTGGGTAATTCTTTCGCCATACGACAATGTCTAGTAGCTGTAGATGATTCAGATGCTAAAGAAGATAAAATTGGATAACTTTTTACTTTTTCTAATCCAATAAAAACACCACTTGCAGCTAAATCAATTTCTCGTGAAGTAGGAAATATTAAAAAATTATCAAATTGATCCGCACAAAAATATTCCAATGAATACACTTTCCCTTGTCCAGAAAAATAAGAAACAAATATAGGTGGACCATCTTTCATACGTTTTATATGAAGTTGTGTTCCATGCAATTCCCCTTCTTTTTGTGTTAACCATGTACGAGAAGTATAACCAAAACGAGACGCTTTTCGTTTCATTAATAAAGAAATATAATTAGGAAATGATAAATTTGTACATGTATGGGGATCATATAAAGTACAATCTGTAGGATTATATCTTCCTGGGTAGTGTGTTTCCTCAGCATTTATCCAACGACGTCCATTATATCCTCGTTTTATCCAATAAAAACTTTTAAATCCTTGTTGTTTCGCGATTAATTCAAATTCATTAAGTCGAGTTTCAGATTGCGGGGCACCACTTTGCATAAGTGGTAAATATCCAAAAAGAAAAGAACCTTGTACAATATTTTTATGATAATTTTCAATAAATTCTCGATCTGTTGTTTGTGCTGCATTAACTAAAATACGATCTAACCCAATAGCTTTTAATACAGTTAACCCACACCCTTTCATGAGGGAAACATCACAGAGAATAGCATTTGGGACAAGACTTGTTCCTTTTTTTAATTTACCTACAAGTTTCTTAGGAACCCAAACATCACTTTTTAAGTTATGACGTTGTGTGAAGGATAAAAGTTCACGACTTACTTCTTCTGGAAATGCGGCACCAGTAAAGAAACGAGGAGCCCTTCGCCATATTAAAGACATTTATGAATATATATATATAATCCTTATATTGTGTTCTTTATATAATTTTTTTTAATGCCTTTCTATAAATAATAAAATTGACCTCTTTTTTTTTTTTTTTTTTTTTCCCTTCATTAAAAAAAAAATATATATGTATATGGGGTAAACGAAGAAAAAACATAGGACAGGATATCACATAGAGGTTTAATATTTCTCATAATTAAGAATAAATACTTCAATTGTATTATTGATTATTATATATATATAAATAACTCTCTTTCTCTACATAAAAATATTTTTTTAAGAAGAATCCTCAGTAATATTTAAAGCTTCCTTTAAATGTGACATACCAATATTAAAAAATTGAGAAATTTCATCCCCACAAGCTTTTAATTCATTTGCTATTTTTTCTCGCTCTAATGCGTGTCTAATTACACGACGGCGACAAGTACGATATTCTGAAAATAATTGAGAATTTTGTGTTTCCACAAATATTACAGAAGATGTATTAGAAGATTCTGCATCATCTGGAATAATAAAATCTACTCTTTCATTAGCTAAAGAAGAAGAAGGAGAAGGAGAACGTCCACGTTTCCCACTCTTTCGATGATTATTATTACTAATAATAATATTATTATTATTCTCTTTATTCTTCTTTCTTCTTCTCTGAGTTTGCTCTTTTGTTTTTATTGATTTATTCTCATGTGTTGTAGTTACTTCTTCTGATATGGAAATAATTTCATTTAAACGATTCATATTCGCCTCTATTCTTTCATCTAATTCACGTAATCGTCTTAGATAACGCCAGGCATCTGATCTTGCACTCTCTGAGCCAGCAACAAATATCTCAAATTGATTCATATATATTTTTATTTTTTCTTTCTTTTTCTTTCTCTCTTTTTGTCTTTAAAAAAGTAATGAATTCTAAAAATTAACTATTCATAAGTACTAATAATAATAATAATAGGGTTTAAATGCTTTACCTAATTATATAGGTCCACGCAAGTCTTCCTTTCTATTTCCAAACTTTTTTACTTTTTGGACAATGAACAAAAACAATAAAAGAAAAAGAAAAAAATGCAGAAAATAGAAAAAGAATAAAGATTTTTTTTATTATTTTCCCCTTTAATAATAATAATAATTATTATTATTAATTCATTTAGTTTTTACATAAATAAATTGAAAATATATATATATATATATATATCTTATAATCATTATTACCAACGCACATAATTATATGCAAAAACAGACTAACAGATAACAGCAGCAACGCTATTGTATATAAATCATGAGAATAAAATAACAAATAAAGAGAAAAAAAAAAAAAAATCAAATCGCCTGCTATGCATAAATCACTGTACAATATCAGTATAAGCATACTTATTTTTTTCTTTCATGATACTTTGAACTTCAATTCGTTTTTTTTTTTTTTTATATATTTTTCATGTCTCTTCTGTTTCAATTTATTTATTTATTTTATTTATTTTTTTTTTGTTTTTGTTCCCCATAGGCAGTAATTTTGCTGTTATTTTCCTCCTAGGGAAATTTCAAAATAAAATAATTAAAAAAAAAAAAAAAAAATACAAATAAGGAAATAGCTTTTCCTTTTTTTCTTCTTTTAATCCATATTGGTCTCTGTTAATACCAACATCATTAATTCTTCAATTTAACCCCACACCCCCACCAACCTATTTTTTTTTTTTTTTTTTTTTTCTTCTGTCTTAAATTTATATATATATATATATATATATATATATATATGTATGTAATCTGTCTACTTATTTGAAGATTAGCATATTCATAAATGTGATCCTTCAAATCAAAAAAAAAAAAAATGACAAGAACAACAACAACAAAATAATAATAATAATAATAGTAATAATACCTTATTTTATCTTTACTTTTTATTTATTAATAATAATAAATAGAATAAAAACCTCATTATACATTAGTTGGAACCCACTGCCACTTGGGGTGAGGCAGAGGCGTCTCCCGCACCATATAAACTCCTATTGTATCATTACCAGCATAAAACATTCCCATCTCCTGCGGACACCACCGTCGCACCTCCCGCCGCACTCTATAATCTTTCACTAATTTATAATGTGTAAAAAGTAATTCATGAAATCGCCAATCCCCTGTGGAGGCGACGTCGCCAATATAAATTAAAAGTTTACCTCCCGCGTTTGTAAAATATTCCAATGCTTCAAACGCCATTGAACTTTGTTCCTCTTGAGGGGAGCCAAATGGAGGCCAACAAAGTAATAATGCCGCCGTTGGACAATGTAAAGAAAGAATAGAAGCTGGGCCACCTAGTGAAACACTAACACTATACGGGCAAGATAATGCAACTTCATCAAAGGCATAAATAGGTAATTTTTTGTGTGGATAAAAAGAGGCATAAATACCTTCAAAAGAAGAAGGACCTAAATTAGTATCAGGATCTTTAGGAACAGCTTTAACCCCATTCGCTACACGATTAAAAATATGTTCAATATATCCAGTCCCACTTCCAACACTAACAAGACATTTCATTTCTGGTAATGCCTTAAATGCTGAATCTAATGCATCTTTTACATGTTTAGGAGAAACAAGACTCCATGCATATGCTGAGGATGCAATACGATGGGCTTCATATGTAATAGGAACTTTTAAAATATCTGGAGCTGCTTCTCGGTATTTATCTATTTGAGTTTTAAACATTTGATAATCATCACCACTTGCTTGAAATACAGCTTCAACTAAATATGTCACATGTGGATAGAAACACATAAGAGAACACTGAGGACATTGACGGTAATAATATGTTTCTCCAACTTTACCTTCACTGGATTCATGTATACCATCAAATCCACAAACATCACAGGACCACATTTCTTTTTCTCCTTCTAAATTTGATTTTTCAGAAAGTCGTTTAAATTCTGCATCAGCATTTTTTTCAGGTTGTACCAAAGGTTCTTTTCCTTCATTATGTGGTAAAAAACAAACTCTACCCATTGGACAAAATCCGTATTCTGCAAATACAGGACATTCATAAAGATTTTGAGAAGGTACAGAGGCCAAAGGAGGTAAAGGTGGTGGAATACCTCCAGTAGATGTGTAATATGGAGATGGTCGAGATATCATAACATGTCTTGAGGCTCTTCTTTGATTTCCATATATACCAGCACTATAGCATGTTAGTAAACACATGGCACAAGAGCATTGAGCGTCATGACTATTATTATCAGTAGATCCGGTTTTTTCTGTCATTATATTGATTAAAAACTAGAAATAATAATAATAATAATAATAATAATAATAATAATAATAATAAAGAAGAATTTATTAAACTAGTATCTCTATTGCTTAATAAATAAATAAAAAAATAGAAAAAAGAATATATTTTTTTATAAAAAGACAAATAGATAAAGAAATATTAAAAACAATAACTTTTTTTTTCTTTTTTTGATAAGGTAAAACAATAATATATATATATATATATATATTATTATTATTATTTTTTTTTTTTTTTTATTATAAGAGGGGTCTGAGAGAAGAGTGGGGTGGAGAATAAAAATAAATTATTAGCTTTTTTTTTTCTTTTTTAAGCAAAAAAAAAAAAAAAAATGGGACATGACCCTTCCTACTAGCGGTTACTATGGAGGCATCATTGGAGGTGATTGATATATCGCATTTTTTTTTTTTTTTTCTTTTTCCTTTTTTTTTCCCCTCTGTGTATATTGATATAAATGTTTCTGTGGATTTTTTTTTTTTTTTCTTTTGTTATAATTATTTTGCGTGAAAGAGTGGCGTAAAAAGTTTCAACTTGTTAAGAAGAAAGTTAAAAATAAAACAAAAAGTAAACTCTAGACATTACTATCATTTTTTTTTTTTTTTTTTTACTTTTGTTTTTTTTCTACGTCTTTTCCCTGTGTTTGCACACTAGGAGAATACATTCCCTTGACTCTTTTTTTCTTTTTATTATTATTATTTATTTCTTCCTTTCTTTTTCTTTGTTACTACTTCAGGAGTTCCTCTCTCAAATTACAAAATCAGTTACCTCCTCTTTTATTACCACTTTCCTCACCACCAAATTAAAAAAAAAAAAAAATAAATAAATAAAAATAAAATCGTATCAATCCCTCTTCTCCCCACCTTCAGAGATTTCTATTCGCTGCTTCCTTGTTCTTCCTTCATTTTCCTTTTTTTTTCTTCTTGTTTCATATCATCTCTCTCTCTCTTTCTCTCTCTCGCTCTTTCATACTTACTTACGGATTAAAAATCATCGCTGAAGCCCTGGTTGTCACCCCCGCGATTGCGACCTCCGTCCCGACCTCCGTCCCGCCCCCCGTACCCGCCGTTACCCCCGCGGCCCCCACCCCGGCCTCCGAAGCCCCCGCCCCGGCCACCACCGCCGCGTCCCATCCCCTCCGGTGGTCGCGGCCCCGATGGGAGCTTCGCGCCGCCGAGGGAGGTGACGTTCTCCGCCCTGGTGCGTCCATCCTGGGAGGCCACCTCGAACTCCACCTCCTGCCCTACGGTGAGGGAGCGGAAGCCGCCGGTCTCCGTCTGGAGGGCGGAGAAGTGGACGAAGTGCTGCTTCTTGTCGGTGTCATCCTCGATGAAGCCAAAGCCGCGGCCAGACATCCATGATATCACCTTCCCCTTATTCATAAGGATAGCGCATGGTGCCATGCGGCTGATGAAAGAAGCACGAAACATTGATTTTATTCGGTAATCGTTTCGGCACTGATATTCAGTTGGATTATTTTTTTTGTTGTTGTTGTTCTTTGCCGCTACTGCTGTGCCTTAATACCTCTTGATTTTTCTCTGTATAATGGAGATTATTTAAAAGTGTCGGATACACTACTGTACAGGTATATCACATACATACAAATATAAAGAGAGAGAGAGAGAGAGGAAAAAAAAAAAAAAGGTTTATTAGTATTTAAAGTACAAAGAAAGGAGAAGGAAAAATAGACCACAAACCAAAATATAAAAAAATACAAATATATATATATTTTCTTTCATCTTTAAAAAATAAGAATAAAAATAAAATTCTGAAGATCAGTTAAAAAAAGAAACCAAATAAAAAATAAAAATATATATTTAGCATATACTATCCACATTAATAAAGAGGGGGCTTTTTTTTCCCCCCCCTTTTAGAAATCCATAGGAATACCATTGACAGAATCTAATCTGTTATTATCAACTGGAATAGAATAATCATCACAGGTATCTTCGTGAAGCATATCTTCTAAAAGCTGTTGCTCTTCCCTCCACTTTAACCACTCAAACTCTTCAAGGTATTGTAAAGAAAATTGTGATGATACTTCATCTATTGTAATTTCTGTAGCTCTAAAAAGACATTTAGAATTAGTTATTAAGTTTTTTGGTAAATAATTACATCGTTGAAGCCCAAAAGTAACAACTCCTCCAATGGGAATCACTGGAATAAATTTAATAGAATTTTTATTATTATTATTATTATTATTATTATTATTATTATTATTATTATTATTATTAAAATATTTCTGTCTAGAATTAACTATACCAAAATCTTGAAAATAAAAAAATATACGATCAGAAGGATTCACTTTAATTAAATTACCTTCTTGAAAGCAAATATTAGTTACAGATTGCAAAATAGGTTTAATGAGGCCATAACCACAGTCTGTACTATACTTTATAACATTACCTTTTAACTTTCTCTCTTTCATACGTGATCATAAACTAAGTTTTTAATTGGTACAATATATCATTATTATATCCTTTAAAAGAAAAAAATAAATAAATAATCCCGAAAAAAAAAAACGAAGAAAAAGTGTGAGAGAATATATACATATATATCTTTGAGTATATATAAAAAATATATTTATTTCATTTATTATTATTTTTAATTTTTATGGTTTCATTAAACAAAAATAAGAAAATATTCTAAATAAATTATTCATACCCATGTCATATAAAAATGAAATTCAATACTTGTACCGTCAAAAAAAAAAAAAAAAATACAAAAAAAAAAAAGATTATTTTTATTTTTATTATTAATTTATTTTCTTTATTACGGAATAGTTTGTGGATCTTCACCTCTTGTAAGTCGTATAAGTCGCTCTTTAGCCCGCAAGGTATCCACCGAATACCCTAATTCCTTCGCCTTTACTAAAGTATCCCATGGCACCTTCACCACCTCAAGATCTCTATCTGTGTTTGCATCAGACCCACGCGCCGCACGGGGCTTAGGGGCACAACTATCCTCATCACTTTGCCGGCGCACATGATAAAATACCCCTTCCGCATCAAATGTAGAACGATGCATATCTTCATGCAATCGCAGTGATCTTTCAAGACGACGTCGTGCATTTGATTTTGGAGAGGAAACATTTGTACTATTCATTGTTTTATGCTTGGAAGATGAAGAAGAAGAAGAAGAAGATGATGATGATGATGACGATAAAGAATCTTCTTCTCTTTCTTCATTCCCATCTTCTTTTATTTTCCCAGTAGAGTCTTCATTATCTATTCTTAGCTGTGGTGGGAATTTAAAGGTGCGGTCGTCATCCTCGGGGAAGTACTTTGCCGTCCAGTCGACCAGGGAAGGATCTAAGGTCCCCTCACTCTCTATGGCTCGCTGCCGGAGAAAAGGAAAGGCGGAGTAGGGTTTACTTTTCTCCTCTCCTCTGGTGAGGTCCATCGTGGCGGGGGTATTCTCTAGCACTGCTCTGGCCCCTTGCCGGCGTCGGGATTCAATAAATTTATTTCTAGCATTACGTTCCTCAAGGTCTTCATCAGCATCTTCATTATCTTCTCTTTCCTCTTCTTCTTCTTTGTTGTTTTCTTCTTCTTCTTCGTGTTGGGTGGCATTTTTTATTATATTTTTAGTTTGAGATAGAGATCTTTCACCTTTCTTTTCTTTCTGTGATTCTGTCATTGACCATGAACGCAAAAGATGTGGAGAAGAGAAGGCTGCTGCTGTAATATAACTACGATATTCGGCATCCATTCTATCACATAAATGCATATACTTTTTTGCATCTCGAATTTCTAACTTAGTTGCATCAATTAAATCTTTTAAATAATCTTGAAGTAAGGATGCTAATTTTTCACGAAGTTCTTCATTTTCAATTTTACACCAAGTCTCTTTTCTTCCATATAATCGTTCTGCATCATCCATATAAGTTCGATTTTTATCTTGTAACCATGGTACATTTGGTAGAGGTCTATGTTTAGAAAACATCAAATCTCTTTGAAAATCTCCCTTTTCTCTGATAGTTTGTGGATCAGATGAACGTCGACGGTACGGTTGTTTTACAGAACTATTAAAGCATCTTTGATAATGCATAATATATAGAAATGAATGAGAAATAATCTCTTCATGAGATCGTCTCATACCTATCTATTATATAAGGAATAATTATAAATAATTACACTAAAATAATTTTTAAATAAATAAATTTTAAAGAGAACTAAAGCAAAAAAAAAAAAAACGTTTAAAGGTAAAAGCACACAAGTGCAGAAACAAAAAAAAACAGATGTATAGTAATTCAGATGAGAATCTTTTTCTTTTTTTTTTTTTTATTCAAAAAAAATTAAAGAAATTATTAGTATTATTTTATTACTATTATTATTTTTTCTGTTTTTCTCGTCAGAAAAATATATTATTATCAGACTTTTTTTTTAATAATAAAAGGGGGAAAAAAAAAAATAAATAAATAAATTAATCCTTTTCCATTCGTTAACAAAAAGTAACGCATTTAAAGTGTACTACGCACAATACTTTCACTTTCCAACGCGTTTGATCAAAATGTAAACATCGCTATTGTAGTGAATATCACGTAAACTTTGTGGACTTCCAATAACCTGTGTTAAAAGTCCACCACAGCTGATGTGTACCTTCACCTCTAAACTACTCTCATCCACCTCATGCCCGTAAACGCGGCCATGCATGGCGTAATCACAGTCCTGTAGGCGAGTTTCTCGATGATAGACGCTTTGATCATAATGCTTTGTCCCAGGTTGCCCAGATAATTCAATAGAATTCGCCAACATAATAGTTAATCGATTTCCTAAACCTACTGGAAACTCTTCGGTGTTAATATCAGATGTAATGGTGAGGTTGCCGCGTTCATTTTTACACTGAATGCGTGAGACTCTAAGGTAGACTGCCCCATCTGGATTTAGAGCAGTAACCGTGAAGGTGTCTTCCAATATTACAGGTACTGACGCCATTTACAATTAATGGTAATAGAAATAATCCTCAGCTATTTTTTTTTTTTTTTTTTTAATTTATTTTGGCTGGATGTTTTTTTCTTTTTTCTTTTAGTTATTTACTTTATTACCCTTTCCCTTAATATTTTCTTTTTGTTTTTAGAAATCCCAAATAAGATAAGAAAAAAGGAGGAAAAAATAAAAAATAAATAAATAAGTAATAATAAAATGCGAAATTCACTAACCACCTACATTTACAGTAAAAAAAATAATAAACTAAGAAATTTATAGATGTGGAACAGGAAAAAAAAAAAAAAAAAAAAATTATACATATTTAAACTTCAATGAATCCTTTACATAACATGTACACAAAAACATAATCATTGTAAGCAAAACACAAAGACACGAACAATAAAAAAAGTAAAAGAAACTTTTTAACGAAACATTTCTGGAGTCATTTTATAAACTACATCTGTATAAACAAAATTACCTTCCATATCCATTTCAGATCGCATTTCCTCTACAAAATCATTCATTTCCTCTGTACTCAAACAATCACCTAGTGTAGTTAAAAAAAAACGAAGTTCATGTTGGGCAAAAAGTCCTTTACCTTCATGATCTAATCCTTGAAAAGCCTCTTTAAGATCTCGTGATTTCTTCATATTTTTAAATGCTGTCATCATGGCACGACAAAAACCATCAAAAGTCATTGATCCACGCCCTTCAGGATCAGCTTCTGTTTTTAAAGGTTCTAAATCAGATTCTGCAGGTGTACCTCCACAAATCCTAACTAAATTAATTAAATCTCCTATGGGTACCCGTCCAATTTTATCACGGTCAAAAATATCATAATAATGCCGTAGATATTGTCGAGTAAGATCATCAAAAGCATCTGCCATCTTTATTTATTTATTATTATTATTTTTTTTTTACTTACCTGGTAAACTACAACTTAGGAAATAATAATAAAATTATTAATATTAAAAAGAAATATATATATGGAAAAAGAGAAAAAATAACAAAAAAAAAAGTCATATTTAAAACATCATATGATGATTAAAAGATCCCCAGGTAAATTTAAAAACTTAATCTAAGTTATAAATAATACAATATTTTCAAACTTTATAAAAAAAAATTACTTTTTACCTAAATAAAACAATTTACTTTAAATTTGTATTATGTAGGAAATACTATTATACCATTGGAAACAAAGTCTTTAAACTGTTCTTTTATCCATATGTAAAGATTTGGAGAATTCCCATATTTTTGGGTATACATAACATCTACACTATGTAAAATATCACTTATTTCCTGCCATGGTGCTAATTTATCTGCAATTGAATATTTTATACTATTGGGAAATAATTTTTCATAATTATGATTAAAAAAACGATCAATAGCATCATAAAAAAGACGTATTCCTATTAAAGCACCTGCAAGTTTTTGTACCCAAATTAAATTCAAATTTGAATCAATATTATCAAAATTTAAAAAGGGACTTACTGCATTTAATAAAGTAGAACCTTTTTCTACACTTTCCATTATTTGTATTTCCATATCTAATTTTAGATAAAGAATACGTGAACCAGGATGCCAACGACTACTATTATATTTAGAATCAGAAGAAAAACCAGTTCCTGATGTTGTTAAAAGAAAATTTTCTTGAAAAACATTTAATAATTTATACATTATATTCTCTATCTGTTCTATATTTAGATTATCATCCTCAAAAGTTTTAACTATCTGATATTCAACAAAACCCTCAGCATATGGAGACAAGAAAGGAAGAAAAGGGAATGATAATACTATTTCCTGATGAGATATTTTAATCAATTCCCCTGTAGAATTAAACATTTTAAGACTTTTATCAGGATTTTTTGATAAATGTTTAGAATATATAGCTTCCAAAAAAGAGCAAAAAGCTCTAGCAACATCAGAAGGATATTTTGAAATACTAGAAATACTCAATTTTTTAAACATTTCAAAATAAATAATATCATCAAAAAATTTACCACTTTCTCCAGGTATAGAAGATAAAATTTTTGGTGAATAATAGATAAGACTAAAAATTATTTCACAAACATTATTAAAGAATGCAGGAACATCAACATATATTTCATCTTCTATAGATTTATTAATATAATTTGAAATATTTTTGATAATATTGGAAAGATTATCTTTATTTAAATTTAATTTCATTATAACAAGACCAAAAAATTCTCTATCTGATGAAAATTTATTAAAACAAAGTAAAAGAGGAAGTTGTTTTTCCATAAAATTTAAAATATCAAAATTATTTACTAATTCATTACTAGTAATAGAAGCTGTAAAATCATCTACTACACGAAAATATCCTCCTTCTTCCCATTGAGAAAGTTGTGTTTGAAAACCTGGATTAGGATTTGCAACAGAGCGTACCTTTTTTATAATAGAAAGGGATTCATCTTTAGAATATCCAGTTCGTTTCATAATATAAGCTGTTGCAACAGCAACAGAACGACTAACACCAACTAAACAATGAATAACAACTGAGGGTAAACATATTTGTTTATCTTGAATTTTTTTTCTATTTACCATAATTAATTCAATAAGGATACACATTTCAGGAAAATGACGACTAATATCATAAGTTGAAGAATCTTCTGCAGTAATAGAACGTAAAAAAACCTTTCTAAATTGATAATCTTCAGGTAAATCATTAGATGTATATTCATCAAGTAAATAAATAAATTCATTAAATGATGTTATTTTACGATATATACAACGTTTTAAATCATTAGAGTATTCATAAACACGATATGGTGCTACATGTTCTTCTCCATTCATAGTTAAAATTAAAGTCATTCCTGCTTTTTGTGCATTTACGCGATTACATAGACTTTCTTCACATGTTATAAATAAACCTGAAAAAATCTCACTTATTTGAAGCCAAGGAGCATCTTCTTCAGATAATTTAACTTCTTCATTTGGTATTATCTTCTCCTTTGGAAACCAATTAATCTTTTTAAGAGTATCTAACATGCTATCTTAAAAAAAAAAAAAAAAAAAAAAATATAATTAAAAAGTTAAAAAAAGAAAATAGAAAATAGAATTTCGTTTTTCATTTTTTTTTTTTTTTTACAATTTAATAAATAATACACAGATATAAAATGTCAAAAACAAGAAAAAAAAAAAATAATAATAATAAGAAAAAATATATATATATTTTTTTTATTGCTGTGAGATATGTTTACTAAGTTAACTTTGCTGTGGATCGTCGCTACGTATCCATCCAAGAACATCCTTAGTTACAGTTGAAACAACACGTTGTTGCTCTGTTCTTTCAACAGTTCGTTGACCAAATCTTTCCATATCTTTTTTTCTTTCATGAAATTCCATTTTTTTAAGCATATGACGAGCTTCTAATTGATCAGGTGAAAAAGTTGCTGAAGCAATTCCTCTTGAAGCTAATGTTCGATTTTTTCTATTTGGTCGTGGAGGAGATTGTGTAATAGTATTTATAGTAAAATCAGGATCATTACGTTCATGTAAAATAGTTCTTAAAGCAGCTATATGAGCATCTCTAACATATTCTGTTGCTTCTATATCAAGATTTCTACCAATATTATCCAAACCATAAGGATCTTTAATTGCAAATTCAAAATAAGGTGGTCGACCAGTTTCTAAACCAGGAGATTTTTCCCAATTCATAGTTTTTTTAAGAAGATTCATATTTGTTGTACATACAACTTTATTTTTATAATCAAATATATGACCATAATATTCAAAAAAAGCTGCAGTTAAAAAACCAACTTCTGCAACATCACATTCTTTACCTTTATCAAGAGCACGATACTCTGGAAACAAAGGAAGAAGTTGTGGTTCATCTGCAGAACGTAATGTTGATACTTTAGGTATCATACCAACTTTAATTAAAAAATGTACACACATTACAGTTAAAGCATAACTTGCTAAAAGACCATCAATAGAATTTATTACACCACTTGAACGTCCCCATTTTTTTATTAAAAGTAAAAGATGCCTAGAAAAAGTATAATGTGAAAGAGCATCACTTAAAAGGTATGAATTTCTTAAGCCAATAGAAGAAAAACAAAAATCAAAAGGTAATCTGTAAATTTCTGGTCCATTTCTTGGATCAACAGGTAATCGTAATGGAATATCAATTCCATCATGACGTTTAATTTGTGTTAAAGCAATAATAAGATCTGATGTAGAATTAAATTCTATTGTTGCAAATTGTTGACTTTTATTCCAATCAACGTTAGTAGCAGAATAATTTTCTTGTATCCTTTTTTTAAAAGAAAAAGCTTCATCATTATTTAACTGTCTTGTAAATTGGAAAAGACCACATGTAGATAAATGATGTAGAGGTGAACCAGGAAGTGATTTGCTAACTCGATCAACTTTTATAACTGGAACACGAGCTTTTGGTAATGCATTACTCCTCATACCAAGACGTCGCATTTCTCTCGATAAGCGTGATACAATTTCACCAGCTTCTTCAATTCCAGGCTCAACATCTGCAACACCAACAAAATCAACATCTCCTCCTACCTCAAGTAATCCTAAAACTACTAATCCTCCAAACACAAAAACGTTTACATCATAACCTGCAGATTGAATTAAAGTTTCTAATTGTTGTCTAGCAATACTGCATTCTTCAAAAGCAGAACGTCCAGTATCAGAAGTAAGAGCTTGTTGAATTACAGATTTTCCTAACCCTTCCCATCGACTATCTTCCTTAGGAGGAATAGAAGATTTCCAAGGAAGCGCAACATACCTTTTTGCGTCTGTCCTTTTAAGTAAAAAGGGTAAGAACCGCCTCATATAGCTAAAAAAAAAAAATAATAATAATAAAAATAACAAAGATAAGAAAGAAAGAAAAAATACATATATATTAATGTATCACACTTTCTTCTGTCAATTAAAAAAGTTTCTTTATTATAAAATTTAAAACAATAAGAAAAGAATAAAAGAAATGGATTTTTTTTTTTTTTTCATTTTTACAAATCCGCACATGTTCGCTCCACATTATCTAAAAAACGAAAATATCCTCCTCTACATAAAGGAGCTAAACAATAAGTAAGATCTAAATTATTCATTTTTTCTCCTACAATTAATTTAGGTACTTGAGTAAAATAACCTTCTCGATCCTCTAAAGAAAAAATAGTTTTAAGAAATACAGAACGTCTTTCCTCTAAAAAATTTGGAGTTATATTTTTAACCAACATATCAGATGATAAATCTTTCATACCTACAGCTTCTTTTAAAGAAGCAAGTATATTATCTCCAGTTTCTTTAGATTTATTTGAAGAATATAGACTAATAGGTATTTTTTCTTTAGATTCTAATGTCAAAGTTTTTTTTTTTTCTGTTTCTATTTGGTTTTGATTTATATAATTTTTATTTGATTTCTCTTCTTTTAAAATAGTACCAAATTTAAGAAAATTAATAAGTTGTAAAACATGGAATTTTCTTTTAGAACGTTTTTCTTCTAGTAATACTTGTGAATTATTTTTATTATTATTTGGATTATAATCTTCAAAAATTTGTTTTTTTAAAACTAAAGCAAAAGAGCTTTGCATACGTTTTCTTACTAAAAAACCATATGTAAAAGCTAATATCTTCTCAATACTTAAATTTCTATTTATTTTTGATTTTTTTTTATTTACTTGAATTGAAGTTCTAGGGGTTAACTGTTCACCTCGAATTCCAAAAACATCTGCAGAAGAAACAAATTTTCCCGATTGATTAGATCTATTTTCAAGTGAAGGTTTTTCATTGAAACAGGCCTTAGCATTTAGATCTTCTACACGAGTTTTTTCCTTAATATTTGGTTCATCATCTTTTTGTGGTAATTTTGCCAATTTTTCTGGAGGTACACGAGTATAAAAAAGTCCAGCAAGCATCTTAGAACTGAAAAAAAAAAAAAAAAAAAGACATGGGAAAAAAGAAAAAAATTAATTCAAAAAAAAAAAAAAAAAAAACCACCCACCACCAACCACCCCAAAACAAAAGCAAGACACCGTCCCAAACCGGCGGCGGCAGCAGCGAACCCCCCACCCCCATCTCTCGACCCTTCGCGTCCCAGGGCGGATTGGATTGCGGGCTGCGGTGCCGGGCGGTGTGGAGGGAGAGGGGGGAGGGGGGGTTGGCGCGCGATGGTGCGGTCTCTGTTTTCGGTTTGTTTATTTATTTATTTGGGTGGGGGTGGGAGGGGGAATTATTTTATTTATTAACTTTTTTGTGGTATATTATTATTATTATTTGTTTGTTTTTGTTTTTATTATTATTTTCTTTTTTTATTTCTTTTTTACCTTAGTTATGTATGATGATTTTGAGTTAGATAATATAAATACTTTTAAAAGAAGTAGAAGTGAAGAAGGAGGAATAGATGAGGTAAATGCTCGACCTCAAGCTAAATATGCAGCAGAACTTGTTGAAGTATATTTTGTAAAAACTTCTAAAATTGAATGTGAGGAACAACGCAAAAAAGGAAATGAAATTTATAGTTTAGAAGATTTAGTACCTTCATTATCTCAACGTGTTGGGGCTATAGCTCATCATTTTCAAATAATTAAGGAAAAAAGTATACCATTAACCTTTGCTCGTTCTATTTTACCCAAAGAACCACCTAAAAGACCTTTTTTAGCAACAATATTAGCAGTTATAATTCAATTATTTGTTTTTGAAAATAGTGGTGTATATATATCATTATCTACTTTTGATAATTGGTTTAATTATGTTAATCAAGTTGAAGGATATCATATTTCAAAGTGTTGGTTAGATGCAAAATTATATGTTGCTAAAAAATTTGCAAGTAAAACTAGAATTAAAGTATATGGACAAGAAATTTTATGGAAGAATTTTGATCGAATTGAAAAAATATCTACACTTTATAATAGAATTTTTTGGATAATTCAAGCAAGTGTAGAAGATAAAAATAAAAGTTTATATGATAATGAAATTAAAAATTCTGATTTTTCTTTTATTAAAGAATTTCAAGTAAAACAAGAATTTGAATTTTATGTATCAAGAAACTCTTTTTTATGGCCTATATGGAGTGAAGTTTTTATAAGTTTATCTATATCAAAGTTTGTTTCTATTGATGATAAATTATTAATTGCAGAAAAGGCATTTATTGAAGGAATTAATAAATGTGGAAAATTATTTTCATTTATAATAGATTTATTAAATAATTTAAGTATAGATATCAATATAAATATTAAAATATCTGATTCTTATCTTCTTTGCAGTGCAACTTCTGGAGAGTTTGCAGCTATTACAATATTTTATGCACTTAAAAATGCACTTAATAATTACTTTTTAAATAAACCTACTACTAAGCAAGGTGTAGAATTATCTGCTGAAATTATGTCTAATTTTTTTGATAAACTTATTCAATTTTATCTTTTTTTGCCTTCTAGTTCTCGTCACTATAATTTACTTGATTTATGTCAAAGATTATGGCAAAGTTCAGGTACTTTAAATCAAGCAAATGGAACTATACAACCTTTTAATTCTCAACGAAAAAAACGAAATCGTTTGGTAATTGAGGAAGATTTTTTTTTTAATTCTAATACATTAACGATTACTTTGGATAAAGAGGAAAAAAGTGAAATTACACCATTGTTTTCAAAATGTGTTTTAAATAGTTTTCGTTCTATTGAAGATTTAGAAAAATTAATAAATTGTATACAAATTCAAAAACAAGAAGTGGAAGAAAATAGTATAAATGTAGTTAATAGTATTTCAAAGGAAGAAAAAATTTCTGGTGAATCCCCTAATTCCTTTAAATCAGTTTCAGAAGCTTTATCAGAATGTAATAAAATAAATGTATGGTGTACTTTAGAGTTACCTATTGAAGATGAAAAAGGAAATTTATTTCTTAAAGATTTTTTAAGAAATAATGTTGACTCTCTCTTAAAAGAAAAAGTAGATAATGCTACAGCTATGTCAAGGGGATGGTAATTAAAGTTTTAAAAACGATATATATGTTTTTTTTTTTTTTTTTTGGTGTTGTTGTTTAATCTGTAGTGCTTTTATCCCCTTCACTGATCACCCCCTTCTTCTTTATTTCTGTTTAATTAAACGTTTTATTAAATTATATTATTATTATTACCAGTATATATATTTTTCTTTCTTATTCGGTGTTATTATTATTATTATTTTTTTTTTTTTGCTCTTCTTTTGTGAATTTTAATTGATAATCTTTTTTTTTTTTTTTAGCTCATTATTATTATTATTTTTATTTTTACACTTTGATTGACTTTTTATTATTATTTGCTCATTTTTTTTTTTTTAATTTTTTTATATTAGTATTGAAGCGTATGCGAATTTGTGTACAATTCCTGTTTCGAAAAACATATTTAAACCGAGTTGTGAAGCAGGGTTTGCTTCCAAGTAATGATCCAGCATCACTTCAAGGATTTTATTCTTCTTTTCAATATGATGGATTTGATAGTCTTGAAGTTCCAGATTTAGAGACAAAATTACTTCCTTTTCAACGAGAAGGAGTTCATTGGATGGTACTACGAGAAAGAAATCATGTTGGTGGAATTATGGCAGATCATTTAGGAATGGGTAAAACAATTCAAATGATAGGTTTATGTCTTTGTTCTCATCATTTTAATAAAAATGCTAATGAATCACAGATTCGTAAAATGCAATTAGAAGCTAATAGTTATCGTATGCTTACTATATTAAGACAGTTACAACGAATTAGTGTAATTGCAAATTGTTCAAAAATTAATAGGCCTGCTATGGAACTTCGTGTTTTAATGAGTAAATTAGAAGAAAATGTTATTCAACATGGTGAAGACGTAAATGAAATTCGATATGAAATTAATAAATGGCTTAAATTTACAAGTAAATTTCATCCTGTATATGAAAAACGTGCTATGGCTTTTTTAGATGATGAACAAAAACGTTCTTTTGATTTAATTGAATCTAAAGAACTTAGAACCCTTGTAATTGTTCCTGCTGCTCTTATGTTACAATGGAAAAGTGAAATTGAAGCAAAAGTTAAACCTTCAAGAGGTTTAAGAGTTTATCTTTATCATGGACAAAATAAACTTATTACTAGTACAGAATTAGAATTATATGATTTTGTTATTACTACGTATGATACTCTAACAAATTCTGCTATTAATGCATTAGTTCCTATGTTTGATGAAAAAAATATATCTTTTAATCGAAAAGAAGCAGGACCTTTATTTCATGTTAGATGGAAACGTATTATATTAGATGAAGCACATATGATTCGTCATTCTTCTACACAAAGATGGTTAGCAGTTAAAGAATTACAAGGACTTCATAGATGGGCAGTTACAGCTACACCTCTTCATAATTCTATAGAAGATATTCAAAATCTTCTTCATTTTGTAGGTTTACCTCGTCTTCCTGTACTTCCAGGATGTAGTCCAGAAGAAGTATTAAATGATCCTGTATTACAACGAAGTATAGCACGTTCTCTACAACCTGCTTTTTTACGTAGAGGACCTGTAATGATAAGAAATGGTAAAAAAGAAATATTAGTTGCACTTCCACCAAAAACAGAAAAAGTTGAAATGAAACGTTTTTCTATTAAAGAATCAAAATTATATAATAGTATTCTTGCAAGATCTAGGACAGCTTTAGCAACTTCAGATCATAAAGAAGGTACTTTTCATATTTTTGCTATGATGACTCGTTTACGTCAAGCTTGTTGTCACCCATGGATAAGTGAAGGTCGTGCATTATCAGTATCTGTATGTGGAATTTGTAAAAGTGAAGCAGTATCTGCAATAACAACTAAATGTGGACATAATTTTTGTCATGAATGTATTCTTTTTCAATTTCGTGAAGCAGTTGATGGTGATGATGTGGCAGTTAGGTTACCTTGTCCTATTTGTGGAACTACTATTACTAAAAATTCTATTTTTAAAAATCATACTCTTTCTTCAGGAGAACGTATTACGAAATTTAAAAAACGTAAATTAGAAATGAGTACAAAACTACAAATGATATTAGATTGTATTAATAAAATGAAAACAAATTATCCAGGTGATAAAATGATTATATTTTCACATTTTACTTCATTTATGGATGTAATATCTGTTGCACTTGATGCTTTAGATATTAATCACCTTCGATTAGATGGTACAATGAGTTTAAGTAATAGAAATATTGTTATTCGTCGTTTTCAAACAAGTGAAGATGTAACTGTTGTTTTAGCAAGTAAAACTGCAACAGGAGTTGGTTTAAATCTTACAGCTGCAAATCATGTTTTAGTTGTTGATCCATGGTGGAACCCTGCTATAGAAGAGCAAGCTGTTCATCGTTGTTACCGTATTGGCCAAACTAAAGAAGTTTTTGTTACTCGTATAATAATAGAAGATACTATTGAACAATACTGTTATGAAATTTGTCAACGCAAAAAGGAGTTTGGAGACGCTATATTACGAGCAGCAACAAAGGGAGATTCTGGAGCTTCTATGGCGGCTTCAAAAATGAGGGAATTAATGTCTCGTCTCAAATACGTACCAGAGAAAAAGAAAAAAGGAGAAGCAGAAGCAGAAGAAGAAGAGAATGATGAATTGCAGGAAGCTGAAGTAGAAGAATAAAAAGATTTCTAAAAGGAGAGGGTGTGTGGGAGTAGTAAAAAGCATTGTTTTTTTTTTTTTTTCCCCTTTTTTTTTTTTTTAAATATTTTATTTGCCGAAATAAGAGATATTCCTAAGAGATTACTTTTTTATTTTATTTTATAAACTTGCGTGTAATGAAATTTGCATGTTAAAAATTAAAAAAATAATAATAAGATAATCATATACATTTTTATATATTTAGTAATATGCATTATTTATTTCACATTGTAAAACTTTTTCTGCTGATAAACCTTTTTTTTTTTTTTTTTTTTCTTTTTTTACCTTTTTTTTTTTTTTTTTTTTTTTTTTTTTAAGGGCTAACAAAATAACGTTTTCTCCCTCTCTTTCTATTTATATATATATAAATTGTATTCATATGGCAGCAACTGTGCCAACAAATCACTCTTCATCACGTTATGTGTCTCCTATATTAGGACCTACAAATCCATGGGGGCAAGAAACTTCTACTGGAACTTTCAGACCTCCATATCCACCTTCACCCTCTTTACAACATGAAACTAATGGAATCGCTACTGAAGAAGTGAATGCTTTTCGTTCTCCATCTTTACAAAGAACACCATATTTAACCTTTATGGATCATTCTCAGTCACATTTACAATTAACTCCACAAAATAGTGGATATCCTATTGAAAGAATTATGAATATGATAATAACTGCAGTTGGACAAGAACGAGATACTTTTGCTGCACAAAAAGAAAGTAATCGTGTCTTGGAACAAGAATTAAAACAAGTTCAAAAGCGTCGTGAAGAATCACAACGTACACTTCGTGAAGTTGAAATTCTTTGTACCTCTTTAGAGGAACTTAAAGCAGAGCAACTAGAACTTTTGAGAGAACTAAAAAATCAATAAAACAACAAATGTATTTTTTTTTTTTTTTATATTTTTGCTCTTGGTCTCTATATCCCTTTCCTTTCTATTTTTATTTCTCTCTGTGTCTGTGTGTGTATGCGAGTTTTATTATTATATACGTTCCCCCTCATATATATATATATATATTTAAATATATATATAAACGGATTTCGTTATTTAGATCAAATTAATAGAAGAAGTGATGTAGTGCATAAGTTTTTTTTTTTTTTTTTTAACAAAATTATTTCCTGGTATAGAAGTCAATGAGAGGATTTTTTTTTTTTTTTTTTTTTTTTCAAGTCTGTGAAACTGACTCCTTAAATGCATATTATTCTTTATGTTTATATTTTTTTTAAATATCTTTTTCTCCTTATCTTTCTTTTATGTAATAATAACTCACAAAAAAAAAAAAAAAAAAAATAGGTAAATGAAGATGGAAGAAGCTACGCTTACATCATTAGAAGGTACCGGCACACAAACCTCACTTGGTACATTAAAGTCACTTTCAGATGAGGCTGCCGTAAAGGATTTTCTGGCATCACAAATTCGTGAGGGTTTTGCATCCAGTGCCTACTGGGGTGTTACAGGGGAGGTCCCACCCCGTGAACCTAATGATATTGCTGGTAAAAAACCCCATCGCTTTGAGTCAGAAATTAATCGAAAACTTGTACCTTTTCCAGAGGAAAAAACAAGTTTGCCTCGTACACTAGACTACACCCTAATTGGATTGCATCTTTTAAAAGGTGATGGGTCGGAAATAAAACCAGAGTTAAATGCGGCCCAAAAGCGTGCCTTAGAATCTAGTGCTCTTACTTTGGGAATAGACACTGCTGGAGGAAAGAAACCACAGTTATTAGAGACAACAACTTCTCAAAATCGAGTTATTGGAAAAGGTGTACTTGATCCTAAAGTACTGGATGCTCTTCGTAAAGGCGCAGATGACGCAGAGGCAATATTAAAAGAACGTGAAGGATTAAAACAAATGCCACTGGATGGGGATGAGCCGAATCGTTACCGACCAACTTCATGGGATTATTGTGATATGAGTGGTATTGATCCTTCCTCGTATTGGGTGACACAAAAAGATCCAAATGATCCAACAGGTGAAAGTACTTTACCAGTTTATAAAAGTCGATATAATTTGGTAAATAAAGAAGGACCTGTACGACGAATGAAAACGGCAACCATGATAGAGCGAGAAAAAAATGTAGATAAAGATCTTTTAAAACAAACTATGAAATATATGAGTACTAATGCATTACCAGAAGGATATAAACCCTGGTCAGCAAGTAATTGGATGAGTACAATGCATGATTGTCATGCTCCTTATGATATTCCAGGAGCTATTGCAACAAATAATCGTCATGCTACTACTCCTTTACCAAGAACATATCATACATTAACTTCAGCACATGAACAAACTGTAAAATCTATATCACAAAGACAAATGATGAAACATGATGGTCAATGGGCTACTGAATATTCTGATTCCTTTATGAATAGATTTGATAAAGCTGAAGTTAATAAAGATTACAGTAAAAGAAGTATTTTTGATATTGAAAAAGGTACGTATACAATGCATCACTCTGCACATCACCCACGTGATGATACAGCTACAGGGGAGACTTATACACCATCACAAATTGTACCTGGACAACATACAACAATGGCTCAACAACCACTTCATGCACGTAATGTATTACAATAGGGGGGGGGGGGGGGAAAGTCAAAAATGTTTATGAATATATATATTTTTTTATGTGGTGTTTTGTTTTTATTTGTATGTTTTGGTTTTGTTCTTACTCTCATTTTTTTTTATTATTGCTTGTCTCAGTTTCTCTTATTTTCTTTTGCTGCGTTTTATAATGAAAAGAAGAGAGAAACCTGTATGTATTACATTAAAATGTACGTTATCACGTTCCTAGAGATAGTAAAATTCAATATGAACTTAGAAAAAAGAAAAAAAAAAAAGATGCAGAAGATAGAGCTATTATTTAAGAAAAAAAAAAAATATATATATATATTATTTATATATATTTTACTAGATCATTCTAAGAAAACAATAATATATATTTTTTTCCTTTCTTTTCTTTTCTTTTTTTTTCACTCTCTTTTGATTTATTTATTTTTGGGGAGGGGGGGGGGTGTTTTATAGTAATTATAATATTTGTATTAGAAAAAGTATGCGAAATTATTTAGACTAAATATGGAAGTATGGCGTAAACACTTAGTAGATAGTTTTATTATTCTTAATAATAACGCTACATCAGCTGCTAATCGAATTTTTAAAGTTCTCGAAGGTACAATTAGTCATGATGAATGTGGTAGATGTCAGTGGAAATGCTATGATGCTGATCTTCTTCACTTAGAATGTGGACATGTTTTATGTTTTGATTGTATTGATGATCAATTAGAAAGACTTTTGGGTTTCTTTGAAAGACGACAAAGTTCTGTTCTAGAATTATATCAATTAGTTTTACGTAAATTACTTATTTGTTCTACTTGTCATAAACTTTATGTTCTTAAACGAAGAGCAGATTTTCATGCCTCTTTGCAGTCTAAAGATCGTGGTTGGTTAGGAAGAGAAACTTTTATTGTAGATACTGATGCTACTAAAATGATAATTGGACATTATCGTGTTTGGTATTATTTTGAAAATGAAAGAAGAACTCTTTTTGGTTCTTTTACTCCACATATGCTTTTTCCTTTTGAACGTCCTGCAAGAACAGTTTCAGATGGATTATTAGTTAATTATTTAAATGAAAAAGTAATTGCATTTGATGAAGTTGTTTTAAATAAAGTACTTGAAGAAAATAACGCAATTTGGATGGAAGAATGGCGTTATGATCAGTCTATAGGAAATCAACAAGGTTGGCAATATGCTTTTAATTGGCCTTCTAATAATAATTGTTTTCATTGGGTTATGGAACCTTCTATTTGGAGTACATTTGTTCGTCGAAGACGAATGTTGCGAGTTAGTATAACTATGGAATCTCTAAAACGTCTTACAATATATTTAAATTCTAAAGAAAAAGTTATAGAAACAAATTCCTAAACGTATTCCTTTCTATTTATCGTAAAAAGTATATATATTTATATATATATATAAATATAAATATAGATACTTATTAACAAATCATATTATTTTCTTTTATAAAAAAATATGTATATACATTTTTTTTGTTTTTTTTCCCCTCATGTGTGCAAATCACAGATGTTTTCTTTTATTATTATTATTATTATTATTATTTTCTTTTTCTGAATTATATTTTGTTTATTAAAGTGACTCAAAAGTATATTTAGATACTATTAGTCATGCTTCGCCTAAATATATTTCTGCATAGGAAGTCAATTCAATCCTACCCTGTTCCACCTAAAATTCGACACTTTAATCGTCGCTGGAGTGGATCGCGAACCAACTCGTATAATCGTCAATACTGGCGTGTTATAATGAATGAAAATTATTCTCGTCCTTCCTTTTGGGTTTCAGATTTTCGTCATCGTTATCTTATGAAAACAGGAACTGATTTTCAAGGACAAGTACCTGCTTCACCACAACCTGGTTTATATCAAGGATTTAGTGATGTTCATAAAATACTAGCAAATCACCCAAAACCGCAAAGAGAATCACGTCATTTACCAATTATACCAATGACTCCACGTGTAGTTTTTGAATATGCAAATGAGAAAAAAATTGATACAGCTAAAAAAATGCGTAGTGATAGAAGAAAAATAGAGCAATTAAAAACATTAGAGTTTTGGGGATGGTATATGAAGTTACAACGTGTTCGTGGTCGATGGTGTCGTGAACAAGGGGTTTCTAGTCGTGGTGTTTATGGTCCTGCTGTTGATGCAGCAGAGTTATGGGGTTAATTTATTATTATTCTTTTATTACTTTTTCTGTTTTTTTTTTTTTTTTTTAATATTTTTTTTTTATTTATTTTATTGTTATTAATTAAACCTATTGTATTATTATTATCTTTTTTCTTCTTCTCCTTCTCTTTCTAATTCTTTTTATAATTTTTTTCTTATTTTATTTTTTGATATACTATAATAATTTTCATAGATTTATAAGGAGTTAGACCTAATTTATTAATAATAATAATTATTATTATTATATCCCCCATACATTTTTTATTTGTTAAGATGGTAAAGAAAGGGTCACTTAAAAAGCGCTCCAAGCGTGAAGTAACTGAAATCGTTGAGGATCTTGATTTAGATGTTGAAGATTATATTGTAGAGGATGAGGATGTTATTCACGATCGCCGCCGTACAGGTAAAGAAAAAGACTATAATGAAGCTGCAGCTGTTTTACCTTCTGATGCTCATAAAATGGAAGGATATGATGATGATGATGATGAACGAGGTGCTCATATTGAAGAGGAAGAACTTGCATTGCAAGCAAATAAAAGTATGAGAAAGAAAGTTATTGAATCTGATTTTGAGGTTGGTGGTATTACAGCTGTAGTTAAAAGAAAACGAAATGGAGAAGGAAATGGTATAATGAATGTTGCTCCTGTTATTGAGGCAGTGGAACGTGATTATGCAGCTCTTTCAAGCTCAGAACGTTTAGCTATTGTACAAAAAGAATCTCCAGAAATGATTAAAATGTTGGAAGAAATGAAGCAGTATCTTGCAGAAGTAAAAGAATTAGCTAAACCTCTTCAAGAATTATTTTTTCAACGTCGTTTATCAGATGCAGATCGTAATCTTGTTCATTTCTTAGAAACTAAGGTTCAATTAATGTTAAGTTATTGTATGCATGTTACATTTTATTTACTTTTAAAGACAGAAGGTAAAAAAGTTTCAGGACATCCAGTAATTGATAACCTTGTGGAAATTCGAGTTTATCTTGAGAAACTTTTCCCACTCGAAGAAAAACTTCAATATTCATTAAATCGACTTCTTAGTGGTAAAACTACAGCTGCTGCACAATTGGATACCTTAAGACCTCTTCAACACAATGAACGTGGTTCTATTGCAGGAAATGTAGAAGCTAAAAAGAGTCGTAAACAATTGGAAGCAATGAAGGAGGCTGATGAAATTGAAAAGGAAGAATTTTCTACAATGAACCGTATTCGTACAAAGAAATCTACCATTCTAAATGATGAATCCACCTTTGATCAGAAAGCCGCAGTTTCTGCACTTGGTTATCATGAGGATGAAGATCAATATTTTGCGAAATTGGCAGCTGCTGAGGATGAGGATGATGAGGATGAGGATGAGGATGCAAATGAGCATGGTCTCTCTCTTATTGATCGACTCCGCAAGCGCCAGCGTGCCCTCGCAAACACCACCGCCACCACCATCAAAGAAGACAACACTAAAAGTAATAAAAGAAATAATAATGGAGTGGTGGATGATGAGGAGGATGAGGATTACTATGAGGATGAAGAAGAGGGGGACCTCCTCAGTGAGGGAGAGGAGGGGGCTGGGGAGTATGAGGAGTTGCTGGCGGAGGAGGAGGCGCGGGCGCGGGTCCAGGCCAGTGCCGCCCAGCCCAAGCCCAAGTTTACAGAGCCGGAGGTGGAGCGAAGGAAGACAAATAAAAAGATTGAGTCCCACCGCGGCCTCACAAAGGCACGGCCTAAAGATCGCAAGACCCCCCGCACTGCCCAACGCCGAAAGTATGAAAAGGGCATGCGTATTCACAAGGCACAATCCCGCACTGTGCAGCCAGAGCCAGAGGGTGGTTTTATTGGTGTACCTTCTATTAAATCTAGGGTTACACAGAGTATTCGATTCTAGGATGAGGATGAGAGGGGGGCGGGGAAAAGAAAAAGGAAAAGAAAGTAGAATTGTGGGGATTAAAAAAAAAATATATATATATATATATATTAATAATACTAATAATAGTTATAATAGTAATAATTGTGCGTTTAAATGCGTTCAATCCCTTTATTCCTTCTTTATTATTGTTATTATTTTTATATATTTTATTCGTGTAATATGTTGAGGACCTTTTTAACGAAAAAGAGTTCATAAGAAGGGATCACGATAAAGTTAAAATGAAAGAAGAAAACAAAAAAAATAAAATAAAAATAAACAAAGTAATTTTATGTGTTTTTTTTTATTATTATTATTGTTTATCCCTATCCCCTCTTATATTTTATATATTTATATGTATTCTTTGTTTCTTTTTTTAATTGATGTTTTTAAATAACTCTCCACTTGAAAAAAAAATTTTGTTTTCTATGTTATTGGTTTTTTTGTTTTTAATTATCACTAGATTAGATAGAATTATCGCTCTTTAACAAAATTCCAGAGTAATGGAGCTCGCTGAGAATATATTGGCTAATGAGCGGGAAGAAATTAATATTTTGCGTGAACCTATAAGGACATTTAAGCTTTTTTTTGCTACATGCGTAAAATCCATTGCTCAATGTATAGCAAAGTATTTAAAACCATCAACACTTCGAATTGCTCTTCCAATTCTCTTTTTTACTATTGCAATTTCAGTATTTTGGATTGATACTCCTGCAGGTCATGCTTTTTATACACTTGATATAAATGGTAAAGGTTTTGTTTCACCAGATGATTTCGAAAATTATTATACACAAGTTTTAAAACAAAAATCTGGAATTGGTAGTATGGTTAAATTTTCTTTTCCTTCAGGAGTTACTCAACTTAATAAAAAACAATTTATATCATGGTGGGAGGATGGCCAAGGTGATACATTTCGACGAAATGCATTTTTTAGACAAGGAATATGGCGTGAAATGGAGTATCTATTGGCAGATGCAATCTGGTGGATAGTTCTTGGTATTTTATCTTCTGTTGGATTAGGTACAGGAATGCATTCAGGTATATTATTTCTTTTTCCACATATATATCTTGCTTGTGCAGCTGCCGATACATGTGGTAATTCTAATTATTGGACATATCCAGTAAATTTATTTTATGGTCCACGTGATCGTACATTTCTTTGTATAACACCTGAAGTAAATTCTATAGGACCATCTACATTTGCTCGTTTATTAAAAATAATCCCAGCTTGTGTTCTTTGGGGAGCAGGAACTGCTATTGGTGAAATACCTCCATATGCTTTAAGTTACGCTGCTGCTCGTCAAGGTAAACGACATGTAGAATTAGAAGAAGCTTCAAAATATGATATTTTAAATCATATGAAAACATGGACATTAAATAAAATTCAAAGATATGGTTTTTGGGCAATTCTTCTTTTAGCAGCTTGGCCTAATATGGCTTTTGATCTCTGTGGAATGGCATGTGGACAATTTTTAATGCCGTTTTGGTCTTTTTTCGGAGCTACATTTATTGGAAAAGCATTAATTAAAGTTAATATGCAAGCGTTATTTTTTGTATTTTTATTTTCTGGTAATAATATTGAAAATTTTATACTCTGGATTGGAGATATAGTAACAAATGTTGTAATTATTCCTTCATGGTTGGTTCCAGAAAAAACAAAAGGAATGGTTGGAAAAATTGTAAATGCTGTAGTTAAAGCACGAGAAAGTATTGCATCAAGAGCACGTGGTACAAGTGAAGAAAATATAGAAGAAAAAACAGATTCTTTTATTATTGTAATTATGCATTGGTTTGTTGTGGCGGCAGTAGCATGGTTTGCAAAATCTATTATAGAAACGCTTGCCCAAGGTGAACAAGAAGAAAAAGATAAGAAAACACTAGAACGTGTTAATAAAATGCTTTTAAATCGTCGTACTAAAAATGGAGTAGATGAAGAAGAATTACGTGGTCTTATTAAACTTGCAAGAACAAGTGAAATTGAATTAAAATCACAATCTCCTTTGGATTCTGCAGTTATGACAGTTCTTGCTTTAACTTCTCTTATTGGTCTTTTTATTTCATCTTATTCTATATTTATACTCAGTCTTTCATTACTTGTCCATGCATTATTGTGTTCATGGTGTACAAATGAATCATTAAGTCAATGGAAACTTTGGGGTATTCGTATGGCTCTTGCGTCAGGAGCATTATACGCATTGCATACTCAGAAGACTTCTTAAATATTTATAAATATTTATATATATGATTTTGAATAAATAAGTATATATACATATATAATTTTTTTGCTTAGTGTGAAACAAAACAAACAAAACCAAAAAAAAAAAAAGGGTAAGAAAGGAAGAACGAGAATAGAGAGATAATGAAAGCAGGAAGAAAATAAGACAATCAGAAAAAAGAAAAAAAATATATATATAAAGAAAAGAGGATTTTTTTTTTTTTTTGTTATTTTTGTTTGCTCTACTTTTTTTTTTTTAAAAATCAACCTCTCTATATTTTTCTTTCTCTCTTTTTCTCTTTCTATTTATGTCTTCCCTTGTTGTTGTTTTGTTTGTTTGCAATGTAGCCGTGATATTGTAGAATTTCTCTTGTTTTTTACATTTTCAGGGTTTCTTAATCTCACCTGTGATTTTCTTTTAAAGCATAGTAGTGAAAGTTAAAAAGGAAAAAAAAAAGTACAAGTTAAACTCTCCCTTCTACTTTCTCTTTGTTGATATCGATATTAATTAAATAAGATATCCCGATTTTTTTTTTTTGTTTGTTAGTAATCAAATATATATATATATATATATATAATGGATATTCAGGTACTACTTCAACAAGAAGCCTCCGCCCGAGGCCTCTCCCTCACTTCTCTCTCCCGTGTTAGTAGCCTCTCCACCTCACAGAAAATTCCCTGCTGTGGTGGTGTTGTGGAAAAAATTGTGGCCGAGTCTGCCCAGGATTGTACATTATTAATGCGAGACACCACTGGGTCTATTCATTGTGCAATTCATGGGGCTGTTTCAAGTCGATATCCTGATGCGCTTGCTATTGGAGCACTTCTTCTTTTTTGTGATGTGACAGTACTCATAACATCATCCATAATGCCTCCTATTCTTATTGTTTGTCTTGAACACCTGGCGGCTTTATTACTCCCAGAGGCTTCAGGAGAAGCTGGTGGTAAAGTGACAGATGGAGCTGGAGCCTCATCATCCTATTCATGGCCTCTTGTAGAATTAATGACAAATACAGGAAGTAATTTGCATGATTTTCGTAAACCGGCACATTATGATGTGGTTGTGGATGAAAGTTTAGGTGAATCATGTCTTGGGGCGGCAGCTCCAACAGTTTCTAATATTACATTACCTACAGATACAATAATTCCAGCTGGAATTGATGATGATGAAGATTGTTTACAATTTGCAGATGATTTATAGTTTATGGATGTAATTTATTTTTTTAATTAATTAATTTATTTTTTTTTTTTTTACAATTAGTTGTACATATAATACAGAGTTATAGAATGACGAATAGAGTGAAATAGAAGAGATGACAGACAAATATAATTTCAGTGTACACTTTTTTTTTTTGCTTTTTAAATTGATAATGATATATATTTTTTCGTGACTTCAAAAGTCGTAAATTCTACATATTCAATATTTTAATATTATTAATTTCCTTTCCTATAATTTTTTTCTTATTTTTAATTATTTCTATTTAATACAATACCCTTTATTTCATTTCAGAGGTGTTTAAGTCATAAAAAAAACAAAGAAGAAAAAAAAGGAGGATTAAAAACTTCCACTTTACATTTAAACATCCTTCTACACCTCCAATAAATAAATAAAAAAATAAAAGTACCACAAAAAGAAGTCTTTTTTCCTTTTTTCCTTTTTGGCTTTTACCTTATTAATTACTATAATATCTATATATTTATTAACTCCTTAAAAAAAAAAATAATAATAATAATAATAAAATAAAATAAAATAAGAGTCTAAGAGAACAGTTACCATGGCGGAGGAGGATGCCCCTTTGAAAAGATATAAAGTTGGCCCCCGCGGCGACAGTCGACCTGCCCATACAAATTACCCCATCGCCTCCCCCGCCCCCTCTGAACCCACAGGCGTCTCCAACTTCAGCAGTGATCGTATTATTCGCGTCAATGTTGGGGGCACGCGCATTACAACCCTCGCCAGCACCCTCCGCGCTGAGCCCTCACTTCTCGCGGAGTGGGTGAATGCCAACTTCGCTGGACTTCCACGGGATTCCATGGGAAATCCATTTATTGACCGTGACCCAGAGAACTTTCGTCATATTATAAATTATCTTCGCGGGTATGAACTTCCACTAGCGTCGGAGAAAATTGTCTTTTTGGCAGAAGATGCGGAGTATTACCGTATTGAAAAATTACGGGCGTTAATTGACCCACCAGCGCAGTGGCGGTTTGTGAGTGGACCAGGTGTATCACAGGATAATATGCTTTTCAGCACAGATAATATTCTTGGAACCTGTGGGAATGAACCCTTACCTATGAAGGGAGTTTCACAAATTGAATTACGTGTAGATAAGTGTGAGTTAGTATCTATTGGTCTCCTTGGTACTGAAACACCCGCAGAAAATGAGGCACTACATCGTCAGGAAAACTCTATTGCATATTGTAGTACTGGAGAACTTGTACAATGTTTTAATGGAGAAAAAAAATATATACAAGGAGTAGGTTTTAAAAGTCATGATATTATTGTGGTACAAGTTTACTTTACTCCTGGACCTACCGCAAGGGTTAATTTTTTTTGTGGAAAAGATAAAAGGTTTGAGACAGAGTGGCCGGCACCAACGCCTCCACTACGTTTTGCAGTTAGTTTGCACGGTACCTCAGCTGTTACAATTGAGAAGTGTACCACAACTGAGATAAACGAGGAAGAAATGAGTGATTTCACAAGGGAACCTATATAATCGTAATAAAAATATAGAAGTAAATAGATAGATTAAAAATAAAAAAATAAAACAAAAAAAATAAGTATATATATATATATATATATATGTTATTTCTATGCTTTTTAGTGCTATGAAGGAGAAGGGAAAAAAAAAAAAAAAAAAGAGAAAAAAGAAGAAGTAAGAAGGAGACGGAGTCTCTGAGATATTGATAGTAAAATTGTCGCTGTTGTACTTCTCTATTTATCAAGTTTTCTTTCTGTAATTTTTTTTTTTTTTTTTTCCCCTTTTTTTTTCTTAGGTGGGGAGGTCTTTTTTCCTATTTCGTTTTAATCACAGATAGAATGATCTGAGATTGCGCTATGGAAATTACAGCAAATAGTTATCTCTTTCTTCTTCGCTTTTTTCCCCTTCTTTCTTTCCCCCCATTTGACTGATAATTTTTTTTTTTTTTTTTTATGTGTGAAATTTTGTCTTTCTTTGTTTCATCCAAGCAGCAATATAAAATGTGGGGTATCATTTTATTATTATTGTTATTATTTTCCCCCTATTAATACAATATATTATTATTATTATTTTTTTTTTTTTTTCTCTTTCTCTCTTTTTTTACTATAGTCCACATCACACTTCAGTGAGAAAGCATAGTTCAGTGAAGTGGTGTTGTAGCTAGCATTAAATCAACAAGGTGCGAGGTATAAGGAAAAGGATTAAAAAAAAAAAGGAAAGGGTGGAAAATTGATTGAAAGATATCATAATAATAAAAGAAAGAAAAAGAAAAAAAAAAAGAAAACACGTACGCACCTTCTTTCTGTCTCTCTATCTATCTGAAGAGAGGAGAGGAGGGGAAAAAACAAAAGTGATAAATAAAAAAAAAGAATAGGGTTAGCACTACAAGAGAAAAGAAACAAAAGTATATAAACGAAGAAAAAAAAAAAAAGGAGGACTGTTGTACAAGGTATTGAAGTTAACAATTGAAACTATCAAAGAAAGCAAAAAAAAAAAAAAAAAATTGTAATTTAGTGAGTGAAGGATACATCCACATACACACACACACAGATACAAACTCAATACAATAAAATACAATAAGATAATCTTATACACTCATATAACATTATTCATATATATATATATATATATATTACAAAGAAAATAATTACACCTATTCACTTTAGTAAGGGAGAGGGGATATTAAGATAATCGTTTTTGAAAGGACCATCTACTTTTTAGTTAGTTCAGAAAAACATCAGAAAGAAAAAACAAAACAAAACAAAAAAGGGACGAAAGAGATTAATATATAAAAATTTAAAGTAAACAAACAGAGCGAGGAAAAAAAAAAAAAAAAAAAAAAACTAAAGGAAATCAAAAAAAAAACAACAACAACAACAAAAAACACACACACTCACGCACTCACACAAAGGTAAGGACTATCCGACCCTCATCATGTCTCTAGATGTCGATGCTATCATTGATAAACTGTTGGAGGTGCGTGTGTCAAAGCCTGGTAAACAAGTTAATCTAGCGGAGAATGATGTAAAAAACCTCGCGATGAAGAGTCGTGAGATTCTCCTCGCCCAGCCCTCCCTACTTGAGCTAGAAGCCCCTATAAAAATTTGTGGTGATATTCATGGACAATATTATGATCTTATTCGATTATTTGATAACGGTGGATTTCCTCCCGCCGCAAATTATCTCTTCCTTGGGGATTATGTAGATCGTGGGAAACAAGGGCTTGAAACGATTTGTCTTGTGCTTGCTTTTAAAGTAAAATTTCCTGAAAACTTTTTCATTCTCCGCGGTAATCACGAGTGTGCCAGTATTAATCGTATTTACGGCTTCTTTGATGAGTGCAAGCGCCGATATAACATTCGCCTCTGGAAAGCATTTACCGACACATTTAATTGCCTCCCAGTTGCTTGCATTATTGATGATAAAATATTTTGCTGCCACGGTGGCCTCTCCCCTGAGTTACAATCAATGGATCAAATTAAAAAAATATCACGCCCATGTGATGTGGCCGACACGGGACTTATTTGTGATTTACTTTGGTCTGACCCAGAGGAGGGATTATCCGGCTGGGGCGAGAATGATCGCGGGGTCTCGTTTACATTCGGGCACGATATCGTAGAGAAGTTTCTGCGCAAGCACGAGTATGACTTAATTGTGCGAGCGCACCAGGTAGTGGAGGATGGGTACCAATTCTTCGCGAAGCGGCAACTCATCACAATATTCTCCGCCCCGAATTACTGCAATGAGTTTGATAACAGTGGGGCGGTGATGTCGGTGGATGCGGATTTGCTCTGCTCGTTTCAAATTCTTAAACCTGCGGTGAAGAAGCCAAAGTTTTATCAATAGAATATATGAATAAATTGAATTGGGGAGCAATATATATATATATATATATATATATGTGTGTAGGGAAGAGGGAGAGGAAGAAGAGAGAAAAAAGGGAAGGGAAAAAAAAAAAAAAAAAAGCGAAACGGGAAAGAGAGAAAGAGAGAAAGAAAGAGAAAAGAGTCTGTATTTCTGTATGTCTGTAAGTAAGAGTAAGTGATTATGTGTCTCTGTGTTTATTTGTCTGTATGCATATTTGTCTCTTTCTATTATTATTTTTTTGTTTATGAGTATGAGGGTTGAATATGTTGATAAGAGATAAGGTATAATATTAAAAAAAAAAAATAATAATAATAATAATTATTATTATAACAATTTCATATTGCATATATATATATATATATATATATATATATGCATACAGTTCATGACTCCAAAAAGGAAGAAAGAAAAGAAAAAAGAAAGGAAAATGTGAGGAAGAGAAAAAAATTAATGGAGAATATTAAAAAAAAAAAAAAAAAGAGGAGCTTTAGGAGACTGCAAAGAAAAAGGAATAAAAAGAAGAGTTAAGCAGAGGGTGTAGAAGTAATGAAAAAAATGGAAAAAGAAAATCTGAGAGATTGTGAGAAATAGGGGGTGAAAAAGAGAGGGTAGAATGCACGGGAAAGTAAAAAAAAAAAAAGAAGGAATTAGGGGAATAAAAATACAACGAATATAGCAAAAAAAAAAAAAGATTTACTACAAATAGACAACATCGGAATCATTTTTTTTTTTTTTTTTTTTTCCCCTTTACCTTTCTCTTCTTTCTGTTACTGGGAGGAAATATAGGGGAAGTTAACGAATTTTATAAATTGAGGTGTTTTTTTTTTATTATCTGTTCTTATTTTGTGTTTTCCACCTTTTTTTTTTTATTATTCCGACTTCTAAATCATTCTTTTATTTCCTCTAAATATTTCTTTTATTATATTATTATTTTTATTTGTTATGTGAGTGTAAAGGGAACTATGTTCTGTAGCTAATAACCAGCAGAGCATACACACACACATACACATACACACAAAATATATTTATATATATTTATTCAACAATTTTTCCCTTAGTTTTTTTTTTTTTTTTTTTTTTGCCCCTCTTCTGTTTTCAGTAGCGTTCTCTATTTCTGAAATATGTTTCAGCACTCATTTATTTTTGAGTGTTTCTTTTTATTTATTTATCTCCCTTCTTTGACCAATAAAATAGAAAAAAAAAATAACAGAAAAATAAAAGAATATAATATTTATATATATAAACATGTAAGAAATGAAAAATAAGAATTTAAGTAAAAAAAAAAAAAAAGAAATAAAAATAAAAAATGGTGTTGTTGCGTGCATCGCTCAAGAAAAGAGAAGTGAAGAAGAAATAAAGAAAAAAAAATAATAATAATACAAAAAGAAAAAAAAAATATATAATATATATATATTTTTTTTTTTTTCAGAAAAATTAACGGAGTGAAAGCAGAAATGAAGCAAAAAGAAAAAGAGAAATAAGAGTAAATAAAAATGAAGACCAAAAAAAAAAAAAAAAAAAAAAGTAAAATCCATTTATAATCAGCACAGGAAAAATAAAAGAAGTTACACGCAAACAAAAGAAAAAAAAAAAAAGAATGAAATGTAAAGAAAAATAAAATAATAATAATAATAATAAATAATAAAACTAATAAAAGGAAAAAAAAAAAGAAGGTATTTATATGCAATTGCAGGGTTTGTTTTTTCGTTGTAGTAGTTGTTGTTGTTGTTTTTTGCTACTTCTTCTGCTGCTGTTCCTTCAAATTATATTTTGCTTTTTTTTTTTTTTTTTACTTATTGTTATTATTATTTATTTATTATTTCCTTTATTGTGTTTTCTTTTCTTTTTTTCTTTCAACCCGTAGAGCGAACCTTTCCGCTTCTCTCTGAATCTTTTTTTTTTCCCCCTTTACATTACTCTTTTTATTTGTTTCACTCTCGATTGATTTTTCACTCTATCACTCACGTATTTCTCTTTTATTATTATTTTTCTTCAGAATTATTTCTTTTCATTCATCCTTTTGTTGTTTTACTTTTTTTTTTTTTGATTTTTTGCATCTTTTCTACACATGAGGCCTCTTTTTGAGTATCTTCAGAATAAAAGAAAATAATAGGGGAGGAAAGAAAGAAATACATATATACATATATATATATATATATATATATATATATTGCGTCATATCTCTGAAATAATCTCCTTTTCCCCAGTTGGTCCCCTTTTTTCTTTTTTTTCAAATTTTCTCTCTTTGACTTTTTTTTTTTTTGCTGCGCGTCATTTTTAGATTTGAATAGCAACAAAGTCAAAGAAACAAAC
>JASANY010000895.1:12500-63850 GCA_030849755.1 Trypanosoma avium | reverse complement strand
AAAAAAAAAAAACCCCCCAAAAAAAAAAAAAAAGCCATTTTTTAAAAAAAAAAAATTTAATCCCTCTTCCCCCCCCCCCCCCAAAAAAAAAAAAAAAAAAAAAAAATATATATATATATATATATATATATAAAATAAAGAATATATACACACGTACAATATTGCCGCTGTGTGTGTTTGAACGAAAAACAAACAAAACAACAACAACAAAAAAAAAAAAAAATAATAATAATAATAATGATTTATTCTGAGAGGAAAAATAGAGAAGAAATTCTATTTTTTCTCTCTTTGTTTTTCTCGGAATTAATCCCAACATTATTTGTTCTCTCTCTTTTGTTGTGTTTTTACTTTGGTTATTACTATATCTATATATATTTTTTCTCTCTTTATTATTATTATTTTTTTTTTAATTGTCTCTTTCGTTAGTTTTGACCTTCTTCACACATACATTTTATAAATTGTAGTTTATATATATATATATATATATATATATATAATAGAAAGTAAAATACAAAGAAAACAAACACACAAAAGATAAAGTTAATAAATAAATAATAATAATAATAATAATAATAATATAAGTCATGATACAAGAAGAATATCTCTATCATGAAGCCAGCAATACCACTGAAGCTTTCTTAGATTGCGCCCGCTATAATGAAACAGACGATGCGGCAACTTTACGTTTAATTCTCACCAGCAGCCCACAATTAATTGAAGCCACCGATCATCAAGGCCGGACTGCTATACATTTAGCTGCCGCTAATGGACATATGGAAATATTAAAAATATTATTAGAATTTGGGGCTAGGCCAGATATAGCAAATCATGAGGGAAACACTGCCTTACATTTTGCAGCATTAAATAATCAAATAAAAGCGGCAAAATTTTTACTTTCATGTGGTTGGCAGGCATCGGCGCGAAATGTATTTGATAAAACGCCGATTCAATTAATTTATGGGAAACGGTTTGAGGAAATGGAAACTCTTTTGTTAGAGTATGATGAGGAGATGGAGAAGTATGTGCAAAGTGTTGTAGGTATTGTGGAGAATGAGCAAAATAATAATAATAATAATAATAATAATAATAATAATAATATAAACGCTACATCAGAAACAGAGAATAACACACTTGAATCTAGTGATAATAATCCCAATTTTTATCAACAACAGAATTTAGAATTATCTTCATTTTCTTCTAGTACACCTGCTACTGCTGATTCAAGAGGAGTAGAAACAACGACAATTAAAGAGAAACATGATAATCCACAGATTTTATTGGGTACTGCGAATGTTGATGAAATCGAGTAATATACACTCTTTTTTATATTTTTATATAATATTTCAAAACAAGAAGAAAAGGAAGAAAGAAAAAAAAAAAAAAAGAGAGAGAGAGAGAGAGATTTATATTGTCTTGCTCTTAATAAATGTTAAAAAAAAAAAAAATGTTAGAATTTTTTTTTTTTTTTTGATATTATTTTTTATTTTTTCTTTTTATTTCCCCTCTAGTTTTTTTTTTTTTTTTTCTTTTTAATGATGTTTTTATATCAATAGGGGAAATGAAAGAAAAAAATTTCTTTGAAAATGTATTCTCTTTCCCAGAGTTGTCATATCCAGAAACTCGGAAATATCTTCATGAAATATCACATTTTACAATTGGTCCAAAAGGAAGAGAAAGATGTTGTTTCACTATATCTAAGTCAAATATAAAAGAAATCGATGCCGGTTGGTTTTATACTCCATCTGTAAAAGAATTACGAGTAGAATTACAAGAAACTCTAGAAGAATTTGAAAAAGAATACCCAGGTTATCTTTCCCAATTACGATTACAATTTTCAAATAATTTACCATCATTAAAATTAGATCATATTATAGGAGAAAGTACTTCTCTACATCAGTCTAACCCTGATGCATTATTTCAAGCAGCGAGTCAATTTAATCTTTTAGAATTTCCATCACCGAGTATTGTACCTGAAGATGGAATTTCAAATTATATAAATGATCATACACAAGGACCTGCATGTGCTATTGCATGTTTAGCAGGAACTGCTTATAGGTGTTACCTTATATCCTCTAAGTTTGTTGATAAAAATAAAGAAGAAAGTAAATTAAATAATTATATTCGTGGTCAAACTACTGAAAGGCAAGCAAATATGATGTATGATATTACAAAATTTATTACAGATGGTAATATATCATTAAATATTCCTTCTGTTGCCTTAGATACTTATTATACTATTCATAATGGTTATTTCTCATCTACAAATAAAAAAATGTTAGCTCTTAAGTCCCGTATTGAATTAATATCGAAAAAACGTGGTATTTCTACTACTAATTTTATTTTAGAATTAAGTAGTTTATTACGAATTGGTGTAGTTGAAGATACTACTGTAACATTACCTCTACACTCAATTAATAAATCTGATATTTCTTTACATAAAGTAACACAAACATATAATAGTGCTATAAGTCTAAGTCCAAAACAGGCAGGTCCACCTTTTGATTTTTTTGCTTCTATGATATTAGTAGGAACTTATGAGGCAACTCTCTTATCTGGTGCTCTTAATGTTTTACGTTCTATACGAAAGAGTATAAATCTTTCACTACCATTAACAGAAATTCCACCAATATTTTTAACAAAAGTAGGTGGTGGTGTTTTTCATAATAAACCATCATGGATTAAAAATGCAATTGAAACTTCACTGCAGTCTATGGAACGATATCAGATTCCTTTAAATGTAAAACTTGTTCACTTTAAAAATATTGAAGAAGAATATTTGTAGTTTTTATTATTATTATTTTTATTATTGTTTTTTTTCTGCTTGTCTAAATTTTACCCCTGTGTGCTTTTTTTATTATTTTTTGTTAGATATTTTTCGTATTATTATTATTATTATTATTATTAACACAATACCCCTTCTCAACTTTCTCTCCTAATTTATAAATACTAAAGGAAGGAATGTTATGAAACCACGGCGGTGGCGACCGAAGTTCTTTAATCCTTTTACAAATCGTAAAAAATGGACAAGTCATATTCTAATTTATCGTGGATTTTTTCGTGTCATGCCAATGCATCGATGGAGTTTAAATGATATTCAATCTATTCTTAGCTATGCTGCGGCCAAAACTTCCTTATTTGGTTTCCCTGAGCAGGCAACATGTATTGTAAATACAGCTTATTTTTTACCTTCATATCGTAGACGATCTCGTGGAATTTTTGTATTTGGAGCAGAAAGAGGTTGTCGAAGTATTATTGTACCAGCCTCATGTAGTGCAGAAGCTTTTGATGCTTTAGATGCAAAATTATTAGAACCTTTATTTCGTTGGAATCTTGGTGTAGAATATATTTATCTTTCACAATATTGTCAACCAATGGCTTTACATTTATTACCATATTTACAAAAGTGTACACAACTTCGAACTCTTACTTTAGAAGGATGGAATGATGCAACGGCGATACATCGGGTAGTAATGGCATGTAAACATGTAGATATTATAGATGCTTTTTCACTTGATGATCCACCTCGAGTATGAAAGAATGAACTTTCTGTTCAAGCACTTAATACTTTAATTGAAATGTATCCTTAACTTATTTGTGTTAAAGTAACTAGAGTATATCTTGCAGATTGGTATGAAGCTACACAATTTTCAAGATGTAAACATAATATTGCATTAGTACCTTTTTCTTGTGATTATGATTTACTTCACTATGGTTTATTTTTATTATTAATTTTATTACCTGCATATATTACTTTTAAAGTAATCTGGTGGTTACTTAAAGATATATGTAGTCCTGCTTATCTTTCTTTTTGGTCTACTATATCAGCTGTTATTGTTATTCTCTTTGCTATAACTTTAGATATGTCTTTATTGCGAACTCATGGTCGTGGATGGGTACATGCGCACAAATATATTATTTTAATGATGCGTCGATTTGAAATTATGATGCGATCAAAAGAAAATTCTCTTGTGACACTTTGATTTAATATAATTCATCTAGTATATTATGAATATAAAAGAGGGAAGGATGGGGGGAATGAGTAACTGAAAATAAATTTAGATAGTAACCAAAGAAAAAAAAAAAAAAAAAAGACGTAAAATTTTGAAACAACATAGCTAGATAAAGAGTATGTTTATGCGAGTGTGTGGTGTGACATAGATCTTTATTATTATTATATTTATTATTATATATATATATATATTTCTTTTCCTTTCTTTTTTCTTTATTCATTTTATTTCTTTTATTAACTATAGCATTACGTAGAATTAGGTGAATCAACTAGTGGTGTTTTAATTTGAGGGTAGTGAGAAGCTATTTCTTCTTCTTTATACTTAAATAATATATTATTCTTCTATCTGTGTTTTTTTTTTTTTTTTCTTGGGTAAGTAATGCCCTCTGAGACGATTCTTGAGACAGGACACACTGCCCCTATGACAGACGCCGCAGTAGACGCTGCTGGTGGACGAGTAGCAACTTGTAGCGATGATGGTACTATTCGTATCTTTGAATTAGAAACAAATACACCAGCTGAAACAGCAAATACAAATACAACAAAAGAAAGTCATGCGTGGCGACTCCTCACAACATTAGAAGGACACACTGGTGCTGTTGTGTGTATTTCCTGGGCCCCACCCACACACTACACCTCCGCGTTACTTTCGTGTGGAGATGATTGTAAAATAATTCTCTGGAGTGACCTCGGGCCTGCCGCGGGCTGGGCGCAGGTGTATAGTGCCACCCTCAACTCCCCCCCATGGTCTGCGGCGTGGGCCCCGGGGGAGTTTGGGAAATTATTTGCAGTGGGCTGCGGGAATGGCGCCCTTGTGATCTTCTCTGCAATTTTAAATGAAAATCAGCAGCAGTGGAGTCGTGTGGAGTTTGTAGCACACCCGAATGGCTGCTGCGCCCTCTCGTGGGCTCCTGCACTCCCACCCGGGGCTCTTCTCATGGCCCCACTCGAGAGTGAGTTACCACCGCAACAAGTTCAAGAATCACAACAATCACAAACACAAATACAATCTTTTGGTGGAGTTCCTTTAGCCCCACCGCGGCTTGTAACGTGTGGTGGGGATCGCAGTGTAAAGGTATGGACCCCTAATAATAATAATAATAATAATAATAGTAGTAATAGTAGTGGGTGGCAGGGGGTGGAGCTCCCGGTGGAGGTGGAGGCCTCTTGGCGGGAGGTGGCGTGGGCCCCGGGGGTGGGCCTCCCTTTCACTTACATCGCGGCCGGCTCTGATGAGGGATTTGTGGTGGTGTGGTCTCAAGATGGGCCAGCACGGGGGGAGTGGAATTGCATGCTACTCCCACAACAAGAAGATAGCGTGACGAAACTCTCCTGGTCACTTGTAGGAACATTTCTTCTTGTCTCCTGTGCGAATGGAACGGCGAGTATGTGGCAGGAGTCGGCAACATCGCAGGGATGGGAGAGGGCCTGTGAGTTGACTACACCTTTAGAGTAGATGTGGTGGTGGTGATGGTCTTGCGAATATATATATATATATATATTGTTATTATTGTTTTGTATTGTAGATTTTTTTTTTTTTTTTGGTTTTGATGCTTGAATGAGCTTAGTGAAATCATAATAGAAAGAAAGAGAAATTAATAATAATAATAAAAAAGATGGAAAATGTGCATCTCTGTGTTGGTGTCTGCTTTATAATACTTTTTATTAATCTTCTTACTAATTAAATGTTATTCATATTGTTTTTGTTTGTTTGTTTTTGTTTCTACTTCTGCTTATAATTATAATATTGCGATAATATTAGCTGCGTAAAAGAAAAGGTATTTTAAAAAAAAGGGGGGGGGAGAGATTTCGATACACATCTATCGTAATTTCTATTATAAATATTATATTTATATATATATTTGTCTTTAGTTATTGTTTAGCGCCTAGAATTCTATTCAATTTAATTGCTTGTAATATGAGTATTATCCTTGGTACCGTTGTGTTTGTGATGATTGGTGGCCTTGGTGCTCTCAGTGCCCCATTATGGGCGAAAAGTCAAGTCGAACTTGTTCGTATTTTATGTTTCACCGCTGCTTTCTGCTGTTGGCTCTCATGGATTCTTATCTATATGGCGCAAATGAACCCGTTACTTATACCGACTCGAAATATAAAGAAAGAATCATAGTAGTGTTAAAGTAAAAGGTTTTGTGTGTATTTATAAAGAGGGATTTATGAAATGTGAAAGAAAGAAAGGATGTCTCAGTTAGTACAGTAGGCGAGAGCGAGAATAAGAGAGAAAGTTAGGGAGAAGAAAAAAAAAAAAATAAGTAATAAATTGAACTATATGATATTTGAAAGAAAGTTTTAAAAAAAGAGTAAGAGAATGCATTTTCAAACTGATACTGATACTTTCTCTACTATGGCTCAAACGACATGAATTTTCCCCTATAAAAAAAAAAAAGGAAAAAAAAAAACAATATGAACAAGACTTTTTTTTGTTTTTGTTTTTGAACATCAATAATATATCTAATAAAAATATATTTATTTATAAATATTTTATTACTATTATTTGCTTTTTTTTTTTTTTTTTTTTTGGTGTTTCTCTTGTAAGGATTGCAAAATTAAAAAAAAAAAAAAAAGAAAAAAATACTGATTAAGAGGTTTTTAAGGAGATTCCCCTCCTTCAAGAATAGAAAAAAAACAAACAAAAAAAAAACTCTACACGCCCACATAAACTTTCTCGCGGTAAAAAGAAACAAAAACAAAAATAATAATAATTAATAATAATAATAATAATAAATGATTATCTTACGGACACTTGGTGACATGTTGCACCTCATCGCTATCTTCATATTATTAGGGAAGATGCTGCGGCAGCGTTCAGCAGCTGGATTATCGCTAAAAACACAATTTCTCTTTGCCTTGGTATTTACAACTCGCTATCTTGATATTTTTACTACTTATTATTCCATGTATAACACTGTAATGAAAATTTTCTTTTTGGCAACATCTTGGCATATTTGTTATTTAATGCGTAATAAAAGTCCATGGAAGGCTACATATGATCATGAAAATGATACTTTTCGTATTCGTTATCTTATTATTCCCTGTGTTGTGCTTGCTATTATTTTCTCTGGTACTCCACGTAGTGGATGGGTAATGGATGTTCTTTGGGCATTTTCACAATATCTTGAATCTGTGGCGATTTTACCGCAGATATTTCTTCTAGAGTATACAGAACGTTATGAGGCGTTAACCTCACATTACCTTGCGGCGATGGGGGCCTACCGTTTCTTTTATCTTTTACACTGGATTTACCGATATGTGGCATTCCGACGAGTGAATTATATTTCAGTTTGTGCAGGATTACTGCAGACAGTGTTGTATGTGGATTTCTTTTATCATTATTTAACTCAAGTGGTACGACGTGCGAAGCAGCGGTATGATTTGGCGAAGTAAGGAGTATTATATATTTTTGCTATTATTTATTATTATTTATTTATTTATTTTTTTTTCGAACTATATATTTAAGTAAATATTTATTTATTTATTTATGTAAGTTTGAAAAAAGATATTATAGAAAGAGATAAAGAATGAAGGGAGTATGAAGCGGTTAGGCGAATCAAGTGAGAAATATAATAAGGAATGAAAGAGCCAAAACAAGAAAAAATAAAATAAATAAAGAGAAAAGGGAGAATAAGAGTTCGCGCAATGACAGCTATCTCACATTTTTTTCTTTTTTAGGTAAACCTTCCATTTCTTTAGGAGTAAGAAGATGAAAAAAAAAGTAAAGAATAAATAAGCGTGAATAGAAAAGAAATTTATCTCAAGAAAAAGAAGTAAAGAAATAAATAAGTATTAAGCAAAAAAAAAAAAAAAAAAAACAACTAATTAGTGAGTGAGTGAGTGATTCTCTTAGTGGTACGGTTTATGTGCGTTTATGCCGATGCCCCAAGACTTTTATCTTAGTCCTACAGTTTTTTTTTTTTTTTTTTGCCGTTTAGTACATATTGTTTTCTTTTTTCTTTTTCCTGTCTTTGGTTGTATATTCTCTTTTGTTTTGTTCTTTTTCTTATTATTTCACTTTTTTTTTTTTCTTTTTTTGTATATGTTGTTGTTTTTGTTGTTTTTGTTCTTTCCCCCACTATATTTTTCTCCTTTCCTTTTGCTTGTTGAATGCTGTGTAGTTGGTGTAATTTGTGAACATCTTCAGGAAGGATCTTTATTATTAAAATGATCACTATCAGAAAATATTATAGTTGCGATTTCTGTCTGTTATTTTGTTATTATTATTTTTATTTTTTGTCATTATTATTCTTCTTTATTTTATAAAGTTTCTAAATTTTATTTCGTTTTCGTTTTCATTTTTTTTTTTTTTTTCTAAAAGCTGGTAGTGAGACCAAGATAGATCGCGTAGAAAACCCTCCTTCTCCTCATTCTCCTCCTCGGTAATATTCTCTTCTCTAAAAAGAGAGAGAAAGAGACGAAAATATATTTTAGAAAAAAGGAGGAAATATAAATTAAAAAAAAAACGCACATAGAAACCACTATAGATATACTTGAGGTCTTATATAAACAAAATATACACATTTATACATTTACAAATATATATATATATATATATAATTTAATTATTGTAGTTTATAAAATTATAAAATAATGAACAATTACCAAATATATGATGAGGTTGGAAAGGGACGATTTAGTAGTGTCTATAAAGGTAGAAGAAAAAAAACTATAGAATATTACGCAATTTCATCTATTGAAAAATCTCAGCGACAACGTGTATTAACAAATGTTAAATTTCTTCGCTCCGCCCAACACCCCCGTATCATAAAATTTCATAATTGGTATGAAACAAATAATCATTTATGGGTTATAACTGAATTATGTACTGGTGGGGATATGCGGCAGGTATTAGCCCTGGATACCCAACTCTCCGAGGCTGCCGTCCGTATGTTCGGTGGTGACATCGCAGAGGGATTAATGTACATTCACTCCCGTGGTGTTATTTATGGGGATTTAAAACCCTCTAATATTCTCATGGACTCTACGATGACGATGCGCTTCTATGACTTTGGCCTCGCCCGTGAGTTTATTGCGGCGCGTGGGGATGGGGTGGTGGGGACGCCGCTTTACATGGCCCCGGAGCTCTTCACCCGCGCCGGGGTCCCATCGATGGCCTCCGACTTGTGGGCGTTTGGGTGCCTCCTGCATGAGATGGGGACTGGCCGCCCTCCCTTCACTGGGACCGACCTCCCATCTCTAATTCTTAATATCATGACGGAGCCCTACCAGCGAGAGGCGGGGGGTCTCCCACCAGGGCTCACACAACTCATCGCGAGTCTACTGGTGAAGAATCCACACGAGCGGGCGACGTGGGGGGATGTGGTGGCGAGTGATTTCTGGCAAGGACGACTGCAGCTCCCCACCACACCTTTTCCACCACAGCCTGAGTTTGAGAGTAAACGACACCTCACAGGAGCAAGTGTGGGTGGTAATAGTAATAATAACAGTAGTAGTGGTTGGCCAATGTCAATGGATGAAGTTAAAAAAAGTGTAGAATGGGCGGTAGAATCGGCAAAGAAAAATTATACTATTTTAAATACAGCTAGTGAAGGTGGTCCACCAAAGTGTCCTGGTATTATGGAAGAAATAGATTTACGTGATCATAGTATAGGAGGTGATACAGGTGGAGATAGTAATACTAGTGGTTCTTGTGCTATTAGACAAGGAGATGGAAGAAGAGAATCAACATCTTCATCTGGGCGTAATGTAAATTCTACACAATCTCAATTTGTTCGAAATAAAGATCGAATACGGGGTGAAGTAGGAGTAGTTGGAGTTGTAGCTAATAATAATAATAATAATAATAATAATAATAATAATAATAATAATAATAATAATATAGAATTATCTATAGTTTCTGCAGGAATTAATAATTTACGTCTTGAAGAATTACTTTCACATAATTCTGATGCTCATATAAGACCTTTAGTTATGAATAGTCGTATAGAACGATTTGTTGAACAAAATTATAATATTAAAACATTAGGATTTGAACCACCTACAAAAAGTGATTTAAAAAATTTTAGTGAAGATCGTCAAGCACAATTTATTACAACTGTATATCGAACACTTTCTTCTTCCTCTTTAGGATATGAAGAAAAATTAAATGTACTTTGTTATTTTGAAACTGTTTGTGCTGATGCATCAATTGCTAATTTAATTGTTAATAGTTCTGTTATGACTTTATGTTTAAAAATGGCATCACAACATAAAGCACCTTCAAGTTATCGTGCGACTTCAGCTTCTATTATGGGTATACTTGTACGTCATGCAACTTTTATTCATACAGATCTTGCTAAAGCAAATATTTTATCTTCTATAATTAAAGTATATAATGAAGAAGAAAGTCCACGAGTAAAACGAAAACTTATTGCTTGTCTAGGAGAACTTCTTATTTATATTGCTGTACAACAAGAACGTGATCGTATTGTATGGGGTATTGAACCTAATTCTATATTTGCTACATATATAACTGTTCTTGAAGATGCTGATGATGTATTAAGACATTATGCTGTTAAAACAATTGAAAATTTAGCATCTGTAACTGATCAAGGAGTTGCACTTAATGTTTTTGCTAAACCAGGAACAATAACAGCACTTTTAAGTATTTATGCACTTCCACTATCTTCAACTCGTAGTGAACATATGCGTTCTAGTGCTATATGTGCAGCATTAAAATTAGCAATGTTAAGAGAAGAATACATTCCATTAATTTTAGAATCTCCAAATCTTAAAATTAAATCATATGGTGAAGTACTTATGGCTTCTGTAGCACCTAAAGCAGCTCAATCATTATTAACATTTATTAATATGGCTCTTGTAAAAAGTCTTGTAAGTGTCAAAAATCAAACTGTAATTCAATGGGGTATGGAATCTTCAAGTATTTTTGCTAGTTCACGTTTACCTCGTGATAAAGCACATTTTGTATTAATAACAATTTCTGAATTAGCAGAATCTATTTTAAATGGTTTATGTGAAGGAAGTGAACATGCCACAATAGCGATGAAAGGAAAAGTACTTTTATTATTTATTTTAATTGGATGTATGGATGAGCAACTTCTTGCAAAATTATTAACAACTCGTCTTATAGCATTTATTGATAATATTACAAGAGATAAAGATTCTTATATTCAACGTTGTGTAGCTGCATTTGCATGTTATTTAGGAGTTTTTATTGATATATTACTTGAAGAAGTAGTAAAAGGAGTATCATTTAGTACTATACCTATTTCACTTAATGTTGTATATAATATTTTAAGTTCTCGTAATATTGGATCTATGATAGAATTACGTGATGGAGTATTTATTAGTTTAGGTGTATGTATTGAAAAAGCTCTTACATCTTCTCGATATGCTTCATATGAATCAGAATTTAATAAAATTGTAGAAGTACTTACTCAAAGTTTTGAAAGAATTCTTAAACATCGTCATATGGTTGCAACACATCTTTTCCCACCTTATTTACAAATGCTTCAAGGTAGTGAAAGTGAAAGACGTTTTTCTGCATTGCGTATTTTAACTGCACTTATTATACCACTTTCAGATGATACAGGTTTAACAGGTGAAGCAAAAACTGTAGAATGTGAAAAACCAGATCAATTATTACAAACTGTAGCTACATTATTACCAGAATTATTAAAAGAAAATGAACCTATTCCAATTCATACTATACGTTTACTTGCGACATGTGGAGAACGTCGACCAAAGGTGTTTGCTTCTATTGCAACAGTAAATATTACAGGAGAATTAGTACGATATATGATGCGATCAAAACAAAGTGATCTTTCAGTTCCACTACAATTATTATTACTTCTTTTACAAACAGAAAATGCCTCTGAACTCATGGATTACCTTGCATCACAGGAATTTTTTACTACTGTTTTACTTAAAACTCTTACAATGGCAGTAACTAAAGATCTTGATCACTTATTAGATCCATGTTGTGAACTTTCTGCATTTTTTCTAAAACGTGCTGTAAGTAATTCAAATTCTCATTTAGCCCATCAGTCTCTATCACTTCTTCCACCTCGTGGTCTTGAAACATTATGGTTACCACTTTGCTTATCCTCAGTACATACGGCTGCTGAAAAAGCTGCAGCGTGTGTTTATTACTTTGTTCGACTCTCCTCTACAGCTCAGCAGGGACTTATGTCAACAGAGGCAGTGGGGCACCTACGAGAGATTATATCTGACACAAGAGAAAATCCATCAGCAATTTTATATATTCTACGGGCACTTCGACACACATGTGAGCGTAGTAGAAAGCGGGAGACGCAGAAGATGTCAGAATGGATTTTAGCGCCACTTGAAGCCATTACCAAGGAAGGGGCTGGTAGTAAAGAACTTTCATTAGAGGCTGCGGCTATTGTGGAGATTATTCGCTAAAGAATTTTTTCTATCCTATCTCTTTCATTTATCAGAAAAAAAAAAAAAAAAAAAAAAAAAAACAAGCAAATATACATGCAGAAAGGAAGGAGAAGGTGTAACGAGAAAAAAAAAAAAAAAAAAAAAAATGTTGTGACTATAGAAAAATATATATATATATATATTTGTTTTGTTCTTTTGTTTTTGTGTTGTGAAATAAGAAAGGAATGGAATAAAAAAAAAAAGGAAAAGGACTTTATAAGAAAAAAAAAAAAAAAAAAAACGTACACACGCACACACATAATAAGAAAATGGAGGAGGGAATCGTTAGACACGAGCAATGAAATATTTTTGTTTTTGTTTGTGTTTTGTTCCATGTTGGGTTCCTTTTTTTTTTTTTTTTTAATTATTTATTGGTTTGAGGTGAAGGTTGGGTTTATGATGTTACGCTTACTCTATCATGAGTTCTTCCCTCTTTTTTCTTTTCTTTTCTTTTGATTTCTTTTTTTCTATTTTTTTATTTATTCACTTTCTGTTTCTCTTTTTTTTTTTGTTTTTGTTTAATACTTATTTTTCTTTCTTGCCTTTTTTTTTTTTCTTTCTCTCTCTCTCTCTCTCTACATATATATAAATGCCTACTATACCAGTTCTTTCTCTTATTGTCCTTGTTTAACCCACCCACCCCCCTCCTATAGTTTTGTTGTGCTTAATCTCAATCTCATCTTCTTTTCTTTTTTTCTTTTTAATTCTAAAAGTAATAAAATCGCGTGTTTGCTCTGCAAACGGGCGAAGGTTTTCAGTTCCATTTTTATTTTATCATAGTTCTCTTGCTTCACTTATTTATATTGTCTTCTCTCTCACACAATCACTCTCAGAGTATATATATATATATATATATATATATATATATCTTTATTGATGTTGCAGCACCACCTGAGGCCGGACCCTAAAGTTTCTCAGGCCTCCACCTCCCCTGGCCGTGCCTCCCTGGCCCTCTCACCCCCCCGCTCCCAGGGGGGCGCCTCTCAAGCTGAGACCCCCCGCCACCAGGCCCCCGCCGCTGATCTCATTGTGACGAATGCTACTTATAAAGAAACGGCGGTGCTCTTCCCAGAGGCCCACCAAGGCGCGTTTGAGCCAAAGGTGCAGGTGCCTTTTGAGCACCAGCGGGGGAAGATTCCACGACGAATTGAGATTGAACGTCGACGTCGGCAATATGAATCATATGATGTAAATGAACTTGTGGAAATTGCAGGGTTAACACTGAAACAATTGGCAAATAAGAGTACTCAAGAACTTCCATTACAAGTATTTGATGATACTTCGTATGATTGTCGTAATCCAGCAGAGTGGATGGAAATTGCACTTCATAATGAGAAAGAATCTGGAAAATATCTTCCTGCAGAAGGAATTTATGAATACAGAAATAGTGATTTTCGTATGCGTCCATGTCGTGTTATTGGATGGGATACTGCTAAAAATGAATTAAATGTACTTTGGGGTTCAACAGCCTCAGTAGGTGAAATTCCAGTTTCTATACCACGATTATTTATTAGATTACTTGCAGAAGATCCTATTGTCTATGTACAACGTCTAATAAGTGCACATCAGCAACGTACTAAAGCAATGGCATGGATTCGTTACCGTTTATGTTGTGATGCAATGCCAACAGAAGGATTACAAGGTCTTGATAGTGGACTTGGTGCCCGATTACGTCAACTTGGTACTGGAATTCCAAGACTTAGTAAAACAGTTTTCCCTGATGTAGAAGAAAGGGCAGAACGACTTATTAAAGAACTTACATTGGAATGGCAACGTAGTCATAATAGAATTTTAATTCAAGATCGTATGCAACGTGATGAAGTACTTATGCGTATGGTAGCAAATTCTACACAAATGAATTTACAAGAACTTGTACGTGGACCAAATGTTGAAATTCAACGTACAGAAAAAGGGAATCCAAGTTCTGTAATTCCTATTGGTAATTTTAATTTTGAAAAACGTGAACAATCTTTTACATTTTCTACTTACTATACTCAACCTGAAGTAGTTACTGCATTAACAGGAGTTAGAAGTGAATGTATAAAAGTTCTTGAAGGAAGTTTATTTAGTCTTCCAAAAGCTCGTCAAATGCAACTTACTGAATTTAAACAAATGCAAGAAGAACATATGTTATCAATGGCAAATTATCTTAAAGGTGAATGGATGGAAAATATATGTAATGTTATAAGAAGTAGTTTTGCTTCTGCAGGTAAAGGATGGTTAAACGTAAATGAATCAAAACAAGATATTTATGAAATATCTAAACTTAAAAAATTTTTTACAACTGTAAAATTTATGATGGAAGATACACTTTTTGATCTTGTTTATACTTCTTTACAAAATTTTACTGTATTTTTTGAAGAAGTTTCAGAATTTACTGTAAATGTTATTGATATGAATACTGTTGAAAATAAATGGCCAGGAAGTGATGCAGATGATTGTGTAGAAAAACAACCACTTTTTACTATTGGTTTAGCAGAAAGAGATAAGAGTTTTACATATTCTATATCTTTTGAAGATTTTGAAAATACTATTATTGAATTATTTAATCATGCTATTCATTGTACAGATGCTATTCCACAAGTTGAAAAATATGTTATGTCTCAATATTTTTGGCAAAGAGATGCAGAAGGTCCATTTCTTGATTCTGTTAAACAAGAAGAAGAACGAGTTTTATTATTAAGAAAACGTGTTCGTGATGCATTAAAAAATTCTATGCAACCTTTACATGATTATTTACAAACATATGATGATCTTTTACCTTTAGTTCGTCTTGATAAAAATGAATTTATTAATAATTATGCACAAGAAGAACATACAACAGAAGAAATGAAAGAAGAAATTCGTCGTCATTTAAAAGCAAAAAAAGTAGTTGCACAAAAACTTCCTGCATATATTACAGTTGGTAATTATGTAGTTGACTGTCAATCATTTGGATATATAATGGCAAATAAAGAACAAGATCTTGCAAAACTTGTTATGAATCTTATTTGTAAAATGGCAAAAACTAAAACAAGTTATATTAGAGATGAATTTACTAAAATTGTTCGTGCTTTAGAGAAACAACCACAAAATCCTGAAAAATTATATGAATTAAAAAATTTTATTGCAAATACACCAGAACGTATTACAGAATTATCAACTGAAATTGAAGATATGAGACAATATTATAATATTTTAGATAGTTTTCAATATGAATTAAGTGATGATGAATCACGACAAAAATGGGAAGCTATTGCATGGCCAAGACAATTAACACTTCGTATACAAGATACTAATAAACAACTTGAAAAAGTTGAAGAAGAATTACATGCTCGTTTACAAAAAGAAGGAGAAGAATTTAGTAAAAAGGTGGATGCTTTACAACGTGTTGTGGCAACATTTTCTAAATATACAGATGCTAGTGAAGCAGAAAAAGTTGCAGCAGAAGTTAAGGTAAATAGTATTGAAATTCGTAAATGTATAGAAGAAGCACGTTCTATTAATAGTGATCAAAAATTATTTGGTGATAAACTTACAGATTACCGTAATGTATTTGAACTTGAAAAGGAATTTAAACCTTATAGTGATCTTTGGCTTACAACATATCAATGGCAAGATTGTTATCGTCGTTGGCATGCGGATCCTTTTGATTCATTAGATGCTGAAGAAATTGAAACTGTTGTTGCAAATGCTTTTAAAACAATGACACAATTAGGAAAAACTTTTAAAGATAAAAATGCCACATTAAAAATTGTAGAAGAAATACGTGCTAAAGTAGAAGAATTTAAACCATGGGTTCCAGTTGTAACATCATTACGTCAACCTGGTATGAAAGAAAGACATTGGAAAGATCTTTCTACAAAATTAAATATGAATCTCGTTCCAGGTGAAACTATTTTACTTCTTGATGATATTGAACCTTTGTTAGAACATAAAGATGTTATTGTTGCACACTGTGAAGTTGCTGCAAAAGAAGCACAAATTGAGAAAAGTCTTAAAGATATGCGTTCTAAATGGGAAACTCGTATGTTTGTTATAGAATCATATAAATCTACAGGTACATTTATTTTAAAAGATGCTAGTGAAATTGTAGAATTATTAGATGAACATCTTAATCTTACTCAACAATTACAATTTTCTCCATTTAAAGCTTTTTATGAAGAAGCTATTACTGATTGGGAACGTTCACTTAATCTTATTTCTGATATTCTTGAACAATGGTTAGAATGTCAACGTTCATGGAGATATTTAGAACCTATTTTTAATTCAGAAGATATTGCTATTCAATTACCTCGTCTTACAAAATTATTTGATCGTGTAGAAAAAACATGGCGTCGTATTATGGGAAATGTTCATAATCAACCTAATGTTTTAGATTTTTGTATTGGAACAAGTAAACTTCTTGAAAGTCTTAGAGAATCTAATCGTACTCTTGAAGAAGTACAACGTGGTTTAAATGATTATTTAGCAGAAAAACGACAAGCATTCCCACGTTTCTATTTCCTTTCAGATGAAGAATTATTAGAAATTTTATCACAATCAAAGGAAGTAAGACGTATTGATGTACATATAAGTAAATTATTTGAATTTATAAGTAAATTGGGTTGGTCTGAAAAAAATGAAATTATAGGTTTTTATAGTGGTGAAGGAGAATATTTACCAAGTGTTCAACCTGTTATTCCTGAAGGTAATGTTGAATTATGGCTTCGTTCTGTTGAAACTATGATGAAAGATGCTGTACATGAACAATTAAAAAAATCTTTTTTTGATTATCCTTTAATTCCACGTTCTAAATGGGTTCTTAAATGGCCTGCACAATGTGTAATAGCTGTTGCACAAATTTTCTGGACAAATGGATGTGAAGAAGGTTTAACTAATATGGGAACTGTAAAATCTTTTTTTGATGTTTTAGAAAAACAATTAGATGAACTTGTTGATGTTGTACAATCACCTCTTAAACCAATAGAACGTATTAATATGGGGGCTCTTATTACAGTAGAAGTTCATGCTAAAGATACTGTAGAAGCTATGAAACGTAATGGTATAAATTCAATAAATTCTTTTGATTGGATTAAACAATTACGTTTTTACTTTGATACTTCTGATAATTTTTGTCATATAAAACAAGTAGATGCTCACTTTATATATGGAGGAGAATATCTTGGAAATACAGGTCGACTTGTTGTAACTCCACTTACAGATAGAATTTATTTAACTCTTACAGGTGCTTTAGCATTATGCCTTGGTGGAGCTCCTGCTGGTCCTGCAGGAACAGGTAAAACAGAAACAACAAAAGATTTAGCTAAAGCATTAGCAAAACAATGTGTTGTTTTTAATTGTCAAGAAGGTATGACGTGTCTTTCTATGGCAAAATTTTTTAAAGGACTTGCATGGGCAGGAGCTTGGGCATGTTTTGATGAATTTAATCGTATTGATGTGGAAGTATTATCTGTTGTAGCGCAACAGGTAACAGATTTACAACAAGCTTGTTTAACAAAACAATATCGTATTATTTTTGAAGAAAGTGAAGTTGTTGTAGATCCTACACATGCTGTATTTATTACAATGAATCCAGGTTATGCAGGACGTACTGAATTACCAGATAATTTAAAAGTTCTTTTCCGTCCTGTTGCTTGTATGGTTCCAGATTATGCCCTTATTGGTGAAATTCGTCTTTTCTCCTATGGTTATAAAAAAGCTAGAAGTTTAGCACAAAAAATGGTAATGACATTTAAATTAAGTTCTGAACAATTATCTTCTCAAGATCATTATGATTTTGGTATGCGTGCTGTAAATACAGTTATTTCTGCTGCTGGATTAAATAAAAGAGAAAATCCAAATGGAGATGAAGATTTATTATTATTACGAGCTTTACGTGATTCTAATGTTCCAAAATTTTTAAAAGATGATATTGTATTATTTGAAGGTATTATAAGTGATTTATTCCCTGGTACAAAATTACCATCTACTGATTATGGTATAGTAGTAGATATTCTTCGTCAAGTTATAACAGAAGATAAATTACAACCTGTTCCTGCTTTTATTGAAAAATGTTTACAATTATATGATATTACTACTTTAAGACATGGTTTAATGTTAGTAGGTCCTGCAGGTAGTGGAAAAACAACAGCCTATACAGCACTTCAAAAAGCTCTTTCTGAATGTTGTATTATGCAAAGTAAAGGTAAATATTTAGGTTCAAGAGAGTATATGAAAGTTTATACACATATTTGTAATCCAAAAGCTGTTACTATGGATCAATTATATGGTGCATATGATGAAAATAGTGAATGGAAAGATGGTATTCTTTGTGTATTATTTCGTCGTGCTGCTAAATATGGTGAGGAAGGTAATCAAATAGGTAAACATTGGGTTATGTTTGATGGTCCTGTGGATGCACTTTGGATTGAATCTATGAATACGGTATTAGATGAAAATAAAAAACTTTGTTTAGTTTCAGGTGAAATTATTCAAATGAGTCGAGATATGACAATGATGTTTGAAGTAGAAGATCTTGCCGTAGCTTCACCTGCTACAGTTTCACGTTGTGGTATGATTTATATGGAACCAACTGCATGTGTTCCTACACATGCAGTTACAGCTACTTGGAAAGCAACACTTCCAGAATATGTAGAATCGCAAAAAGATTATATTGAACAATTAACAAATTTATATATGGATGAATTAATTGATTTTGTTCGTGCTAATTTAAAAGAATATGTACCATCAACTAATATTGGTCTTGTACATTCATTTTTTCGTGTAATGAATGGATATATTGTATCATTTTCAGTTCCTAAACCTCCACCTGGTCAACCTCTATTAACTCCAGAACGTGCTGCAATTCTTGAAAAATGTATTACACCTTTATTCTTTATGTCTATTATATGGAGTTTAGGTGCTACTTGTGATGAAAGTAGTCGAGAACAATTTAGTGATTTCTTACGAGAAATGGCTAAAAAAAATAATCATCTTATTTCTTTACCAGAAGAAGGATTTGTTTATGATTATTGTTTTATATATTCTGCATCTCCTGAAGAAGAAGAAGAACCTCATTGGTCTCATTGGAATGAATTATGTGAAACTTGTGAAATAGGACAAAATACAAAATTTGAAAATATTATGGTACCAACAATTGATAATACTCGTCAAAAATATGTATTACAACATTTATTATTACAAAAAAATAATGTAGTAGCAGTTGGTCCTACAGGTACTGGAAAAACAGTTTCAGTAAGTGGTTTAATTCTTGGAGGTTTACCGGATCGACTTCTTGGATTAACATTTACTTTTTCTCCTCAAACAAAAGCTGGAGTATTACAAGATTCACTTATGTCAAAATTTGATAAACGTCGTTCTCATGTATATGGAGCACCTGTTGGAAAACATTTCTTAGTTTTTATTGATGATGCAAATTTACCCCAAAAAGAACGTTATGGTGCCCAACCTCCATTAGAATTATTAAGACAATTACTTGGACATGGTGGACTTTATACTTTTACAGGAGGAATTAAATGGAATGCTATTATTGATACATCATTTGTTATGGCAATGGGACCACCTGGTGGAAGTAGAACTCAAGTTTCAAATCGTCTTATGAGATATTTTAATTATGTTTCTTTTCCAGAAATGTCTGAAGTTTCAAAACGTACTATTTTAAATTCTATAGTAAATGGTGGTCTTCGTCAACGTCGTGTAAAAGAAGAAATTGTTGAGTTTGCATCTAAACTTGTTGAAGGAACATTAGATGTTTTTCAAAAATGTCGTAAAACTTTCTTACCAACACCTTCTCATGTACATTATTCTTTTAATATGCGTGATGTTATGCGAGTTTTCCCTATGATATATGCTAATGATTCTAAAAGTTTACCTAATGAAGAAATTTTAGTTAAACAATGGATGCATGAAATGCAAAGAGTTTTTTATGATCGTCTTATTTGTGAAGAAGATAGACAACAATTTATTTCTTTCCTTGATAATGAACTTTTAAAATTTGGATTTGAAGGGGGTTATAATTCTTTAGTTCCAGAAGGAAGACTTATTTTTGGAGATTTTATGTCATCAGGTGAACGTATGTATCAACAAATAAGTGATATGGAATCTCTTGCTACATTTTTTAATGAACAATTACGTGCATATAATGATGCTAATGAAACTGTAATGGATCTTGTTTTATTCCTTGATGCTATTGAACATGTTTGTCGAATTGCTCGTGTACTTTGTCTTCCAAATGGTCATTGTCTTCTTCTTGGTATAGGTGGTTCTGGTAGAAAATCCTTAACTCGACTTGCATGTTATCTTATTCCAGAAATGGATGTATTTACAATAGAATTTACTAAAAATTTTGGTGTAAAAGAATGGCATGAATCTTTAGCACGTTTATTACTTGAATGTGGTAAAGATGATAAAAAACGTACATTCCTTTTTTCAGATACTCAATTAATACATCCAACTCTTATGGAAGATGTTGCTGCTCTTTTAACTTCTGGTGATGTTCCAAATTTATTTGAAGATCAAGATATTGAACTTATTAATGATAAATTTAAAGGAGTTTGTATGAGTGAAAATTTACCTACTACAAAAGTTTCAGTGTATGCAAGATTTATAAAAGAAGTACGTGCAAATCTTCATATTGTACTTGCATTTTCTCCTATTGGAGAAGCCTTCCGTACAAGATTACGTATGTTTCCTGCATTAATTACATGTTGTACAATTGATTGGTTTGCTGAATGGCCAGGTGAAGCTCTTCTTTCTGTTGCTAAAGCACAATTAGAAGGTTCAAGTCTTAAAGTAACTGATTCAGAAATAAATGAACTTTCTGAATGTTTTAAATCTTTACATCTTTCTGCAGCTGAAACAACAGAACGTTTCTTTGTAGAAACACGTAGAAGATCATATGTAACACCTACATCATATCTTTCTTTACTTAATACATATGCTATTTTAGTAGAAGATAAAAGACGTTTTGTTCAAGGACAATGTAATCGTTTAGAAAATGGTTTAGATAAATTACGTGATACAGAAGAACGTGTTGTACAATTAGAAGGACAATTAAAAGCACAACAACCAGTTTTAGAACAAAAAAAAGTAGAAATTCAACAAATTATGGAACGTTTAAAAGTAGATCGTAAAGATGCTGCAGAAAAAGAAGCTTCTGCTCGTCTTGAAGAGGCTGATGCTACAGCAAAAGCAGAAGAATGTTCAAAAATGCGTCGAGAATGTGCTGATCGTCTTGCAGAAGCTGAACCTGCATTACAAGAAGCTGTTAAAGTTCTTTCTAAAATTAAAGCCGCAGAAATTTCAGAATTAAATAAATATCAAAATCCTCCAAAAGGTGTACAATATGTAATGGAAGCTGTTGCATTACTTTTAACATTTGGTAATTGTCCTAAAGAATTTTATAATGGTCCACCTGGAGGAAAGAAAACTCCTGATTGGTGGCTTTGTGCTAAATCTTATATGAAAAATGCTAATCAACTTCTTGATACTTTAGTACAACCCCCAGAACGTGGTGGATTTGATCGTGATGCTATGGATATGCCGTTAATTGAAAAAGTTCGAACATATTATGATAATGAAGAATTTCAACCTGAAAAAGTTAAAACAGTTTCTGTCCCATGTATGGCTATGTGTCAATGGGTACGTGCAATGTATAAATGGTTTTTTGTAAATCGTGAAATTCAACCTTTACGCGAGAGATTAGCAGAGGCAGAGAGTGAATTACAACGTGTGAATAAAGCTCTAGCAGAAACGCGAAGGAAATTAGATGCCGTTATTGAAGCTGTTGCAAAATTAGAACAAGAATTTTCAGAAGCTGTTGAAACGCAAACACAATTAGAAAATGAAGTCGAACGCACAAGTCAAAAATTACACCGCGCCTCTCGACTTATTGCAGGATTAGGAGGAGAAAAAGTGCGATGGACGGAGTTGGTGGCCCAGTATAAAGCTCAAGCAAAATGTATTTCAGGAGATATGTTATTAGCTGCAGCTTCTATTGCGTATCTTGGTCCACTGACTGGGCCATATCGTAAACAATTATTAGAATCATGGGGAAATATTCTTATTGGAATTGGAATTAAAACAAGTGAACATAGTGATCTTGTTTCTACTACTGGGGATCCAGTGCGAATACAGGAGTGGCAATTATGTGGGTTACCGCAGGATCCATTATCTACGGAAAATGCTATTATATTAACAAATGCTCGTACCTGGCCACTTTTAATTGATCCACAAGGTCAAGCTAATATGTGGATTAGAAATTTACATAAAAATGATAATTTACAAGTTTGTAAAGCATCTGATGAAAAATTTATGAAAGTTATAGAAGGTGCCATTCGACTTGGTCTTCCTTGTTTATTAGAAAATGTAGGTGAAACATTAGAACCATCATTAGAACCTGTTTTATTACGTAATGTATTTCTTATTGGAAGTACTCCACATATTCGTGTTGGAGATTCAGCTATTCCATATGATAAAAATTTTAAATTTTATATGACAACTAAACTTCCAAATCCTTCTTATACTCCTGAAACAATTGTTACAGTTTCATTATTAAATTTTTTTATTACAAGAAGTGGTCTTGAAGATCAATTACTTGGAAAAACAGTTGAAAAAGAACGAAATGATCTTGAACAAGAAAAACAAAAACTTACTCGTGATTGTGCAGAAAAAAGTCGAGAATTAAAAGAAATGCAAGAAAATATTTTACGTATGTTAGAAGAAGCAGAAGGTGATATTCTTGATCAAGAAGAATTAATAGAAACTTTAGAAAAAAGTAAAATAAAATCTACAGAAATTAAAGATGATTTACAAAGAGCACGTGAAACAGAAAAAATTATTGATGAAACTCGTAATAAATATAGACCACATGCTTATCGTGGTGCTTTATTATTTTTCTGTGTATCAGAACTTTCTATGGTAGATCCAATGTATCAATTTTCTTTACAATGGTTTATAAATTTAGTATTATTTGCTGTAGATAATACAGAAACTGCTGAAGATATTGAACAACGTGTTAAAAATTTAACAGAATATTTTACTTATTCTTTTTATACAAATGTTTGTCGTTCTTTATTTGAACGTCATAAATTAACATTTTCTTTTTATTTATGTACTTCTATTTTACAACAAAATGGAAGTCTTGATGGTGATGAATACCGATATTTACTTACTGGACCTACAGGAAGTGGAGGTAATGCACCAAATCCTGCACCTGAATGGCTTACAGAAAATTCATGGAATGAAATTCAATTTGTAGATTCAAATTTAATAAATTTTAATGGATTTGCTGAACATGTTTCTAGAAATATTGATCATTATAAATCTTTATTTGATAGTTTAACTGCTCATACTTATCCATTAGCAGCAGAATGGTTAAATCGTGAAACTCATTTACAACGTCTTGTTATTACACGTTGTTTTAGAAAAGATAAAGTAGCACCAGCAATTCAAGAGTTTGTAAAATATTTTATGGGAGAACGTTTTATTATTGTACCTCAATTTGATCTTATGGATGCTTATAAAGATAGTACATGTTTAACTCCACTTATTTTTATTATTTCTCCTGGTTCGGATCCTATGAATGATCTTCTTCGTTTTGCTGAACAAATGCGTATGGCTAAAAAACTTGATAAAGTTTCTCTTGGACAAGGACAAGGACGTAAAGCAGAAGAATTATTAAATAATGGAAGAGAACGTGGTCAATGGGTACTTTTACAAAATTGTCATTTAGCAACTTCATGGATGCCAACTTTAGAAGCAATTGTAGAAAGTTTTACTTTTGAAACTGTAAGAAAAGAATTTCGTTTATGGCTTACATCTATGCCATCTGAATCATTTCCTGTTTCAATTCTTCAAATTTCTGTTAAAATGACTAATGAACCTCCTATGGGACTTCGTGCTAATGTAACAAGATCATATTATGGTTTAACAGATGAAGATTTAGAACATGCAAGTAAACCAAATGAATTTAAAAAAATGGTTTTTGCACTTTGTTTATTCCATGGTGTTATACAAGAAAGAAGAAAATTTGGTTCTTTAGGATTTAATATAGCTTATGAATTTAATGATTCCGATAGAAATGTTTGTTTATTACAATTAAGAAAATTTATTTCTTTATATAATAATGTTCCTTTTGATGTATTAACTTTTCTTACAGGAGAAATTAATTATGGTGGTCGTGTTACAGATGATTGGGATAGAAGATGTATGATGGCTCTTATAAAAGGATTTATTAATTCTGAAGTTTTAAAAGATGGTTATAATTTTTCTCCTTCTGGAGTATATCATACTATTGAACCATGTAATCGTGCTTATTATTTAGATTATCTTAATATGTGGCCTTTAAATCCAGAACCAGAAGTTTTTGGTTTACATGATAATGCAGATATTACTTGTGCCCAAAGTGAAAGTGCTAATATATTAGCAACTATATTATCTCTTGTATCACGTGAAGAATCTGGATCATCACATCATAGTCGTGAAGAAATGCTTTTACGAACAGCTCAAAGTATTCAAGAAAAATTACCACAAACTTTTAATGTACAAGAATTTTATGCCAAATATCCAACCAAGTATGAAGAATCTATGAATACAGTTCTTGTACAAGAAGCCGTACGATATAATCGTCTCCTTCGCTTTGTACAAACTAGTTTAGCCGAATTCTTTAAAGCTATTCGCGGCGAGGTTGTGATGTCCACTGATTTAGAAGCTATTGGATCTAGTTTCTTTATTAACGCCGTCCCTGCTGCTTGGGCCGCCCTCGCCTATCCTTCTCTGAAGCCGCTCTCTAGCTGGGTTGAGGACTTGGTGCGGCGGGTGCAGTTTATTCAGTCCTGGTATGATGATGGTATTCCTAACTCGCTCTGGATGGGTGGCTTCTTCTTCCCTCAAGCATTCCTCACTGGCACCCTGCAGAATTACGCGCGTCGCATGGGGGTGGCGATTGACTCCGTCTCGTTTAGTTTTACTTTATTAGATGGTGCCACCCCCGCCAGTGCCCAGGCCCCGGGGGAGGGGGCGATCATTCACGGCCTCTACATGGAGGGGGCGAGGTGGGAGGCGGCCTCGCAGTCCCTCGCGGAGTCACGGCCGAAGGAGTTGTATGTGGAGATGCCATTAATTCACCTCAACCCCACCGTAGATCGCGTGCAGGACCCGAGGGATTATGTCTGCCCGGTGTATAAGACACTTACAAGGGCTGGGACACTGAGTACAACAGGGCACTCGACAAACTTTATTTTACCAATTAGTATCCCTACGAAAATAGAGCCGGAGCATTGGATTAAACGAGGCGTGGCCTGTGTGGTTTCTCTTAATTTTTAGATTTATATACTGATGGGAAGAGAGAGGAGAGGAGAGGAGAGGAGAGGAGTAAAGGAAGAAAAGAAGAAAATGTTTCTCTATAGAATACAAAACAAAACAAAAAAAAAAATAATGTATATATATTTTTCTATGACAAAAAAAAAAAAGAAGAAAATTTTTGTACTGAATAGAAGAAGAAAACGTATGTAGTTATTTATTCTGAAATTGAAAAAAAAAAGAAAAAGTCTCATTAGAGAAGTATGATGAGAGGGGAAAGGGGATTATAATAGGTTTCTTTTGTTAATATTGATATTTCTTTATATATATATATATATATATATATATATATATGTTTTTTTTTTCTATTCTTTTATTTTTTTCTCTCTCTCTTTGTTACTAAAAAACGGGAAAAGAAATTATGGCTCAAAAAGCATTAAAGGGAAAATCCCGCACTAAGAGTGTTGGTGCCCTACGAAAGTACGTTGGGGAATCTAAGAAAAAGACAGTGCATAGTAAAAGAAGAAAAACAGTTGAAGCCAATGCTCGTGCAAATTATGTTTCCGCTGTGGAATCCCATATGGCCTCAAGAGTTCCCTCAGATCAACGTGGGCGATTAAGAGTAGTAAAGGCGACTGCTGGTGAGCAGCAAAAGACGAAGAAAAAGCATATGAAGAAACCACTAACACGTGGACGTAAGAGAAAGACTGCGAAGAAGGAATAATATATATATATATATATATAAGTATAATAAAAAAAGACCTCATGACCCTTTTTTTTTTTTTTTAAGGTATTAGTGCTTCTTTCTATCTCGATATAATGTTTTAAAATCCTGTAAAAGATAAAAATTAGGTAAATAAGCTGATTTTTTTTTTTTTTTGTTGTTGTTGTTGTTGTTGTTGCAGTACTTGGCTTCTTTTTCATCCTGTTAAATATATATATATATATATTTTCCCCCTTTTTCTTCTTTATCATTTTTTTTTTTTTTTTTTCAAGTTCCTGAGAAAAGATTTCTATTTAGATTCTTTTTTTTTGTTGTTGTTTTGAAGAATATTTATCGTATTATTTACCTCACTTCCTCAATTGATCACAAATTCTAAACCCCTCTTCGTAAACTTCAAAATAATAAAAATAATAAATTAAATTTTAGTAATGTCTTCGCAAAATAAAGAACAATTAAAACAATTACAGGAGATGGAGGATGAAATCAATTTCCTTCGTGATAAAAATTATCATATTCAACGTATTAATGATAAATATAGAGAAAAAGTTTCCCAACTTGTTGCTGCTATGCATTTTAAAAAACAAAATCAAACAAATCAATTCTCTTTTACAACGGAAGAAGAATTAGAAACCCTTGTACACCGACTTCGCGCTCATGATATTGCCCGCTCCCCTTCATTACCAAAAAACACAAAAACAAAAATAATAGAAAAAGATACATTTAAACAATCATTAACTCGTGAAGATGATGATGGTCTCATGCATAGTAAAAGTTCTGTTTCAGATGAAAATAAAATAGAAGAACAACAAGAAAAACAACAAAATTTAAATGATAAAAAAGTAAATAAAAAAAAGGAATTATCTACTGGGGGAGCAAAATTAAGTAATTTAAAAAATATTGCAACTATAAATGCGCAGCGAGCTACAATATTAAGATTAAGAACTGAAAATCAAAATTTAGCTTCTCTTGTGGATACTCTTAAATTACAACTTTCAACGGCAACAAAACTTAATATTACTTTAGAAAAGAAATTTCGAGCTTTATCTTCTTCATTAGATCGTTCTCAAGGATCTCCACTAAGACGTCAAAATGATATGGGAAAAGAAGGGAATCTTACTTCTTCACAAATGATGAAAAAATTAAAAGAATTAAAAGAAGATAATGAAAAATTATGTAGTACAATAGAAAGAAATGAAAAATTACATCAAGAAATTTCTCATTATAAAACTCTTTTAAAAAAACAGACTGAAGAAGTTCAAATTGTTAGGCAACGTGAATTAAATACAATAAAAAAATTAAATATAACGAAAAGTGATTTATTAAAATTGAATGAGACAATTAGAGCTCTTGGAACAGCTTTACGTTTAAGTAAGGTTCGTGAAAAGAGAGCCGTTTTAGCAGGAAGTAAATTAAAAAGTGAACAAAAATTCTTTTCTCAAGAAGAAAAAGAACAAAATAGTAAATTTTTAACATTAGTAATAGAATTTTTCTTAAATGAAATATTACAACATCATAATTTAATGGGAGAAAATCTTATTAATTCTTATATTTGTAAAATATCTCATGAATATCGAATAAACGATAAAAAAGAGGTACAGAAAAGTGAAGAAAATAATTTTTATAAAAATATAAATCAACAGATTTTAATAAATTTAGTTGAAGATTTTGCTACTGAAATGATTCAACATTATAAATTATTAGGAGAACATTTTCTTTCTTCATTTATTGCTCATATAATACTTTCTGGAGGTTTTATAGGAATTGAAAATAATAAATGTGAAAATTGTAATTTAGTTAAAGATTCTATTATAAAGGATAATGAATCATTAATTGATGTTATAAGTCGAATTACTGAACTTAGACAAGATAATATTATTAAAGAAAATGAAAATATAATAATGTATAATAATTCTGAGATAATTAATAAAAACTCTATAAATCCTAATGAAATAATAAAAAATGAGGAAAGTGAAGAGGTATGGGTGGAACACACGGTAAATTTACATTATATAAAAAGTCAAACACCATCAAATGATTCAATACCAGAATTTAGTAATGAAGATTTAAAACTTAATAAAGAAATTCTTGTAGAAAATTCTTTTCTTAAAGGAATTCAAGTAAATATTCCAAATTTTTCAACTAATACTCGAATAATGGTAGATGCATCAACGGCAACTATTTCTCCTTTACAAATTAGTTTAGCAGCTGGACGTAGCTTACCTATATCACCATTAGTTGCAAATAAAACTACAGAAACTCTTTCACCATTATTAATTAGTCGTGCTATTGGATTAAGTTCACCTGATGAAGATTCTTATATTATTCCATCTTCATCTACTCTATTAATACATAAAGAAGAAATATAAATTAAAAAAAAAAGGAGTGAAAGAATAAAGAAGAGAGAGAGAATAATCTTATCATTATTTAAAAGAAATATGTCTTTATTAATTATATCGTTAATAAGTTGTATATATATATATATATATTTTTTTTTTTCTTATCCTATCGTTATTTTTTATTATTATTATTGCTTGTGTGCATACACATTTCCTACAACGTCTATTTTGCTTTTTTTTTTTTTTTAATGATATCTTTTTATGTTATTTTATTATTTGTCTGAAGGAAGAGTAAAAAAAAAAAAAAAAAAGAAAAAAATTGTAGATACATATTTTCATCTTTTTTCTTTTTTTTTTTTTTTTTTTTCTTTCCTAATAATAAAGACCTTGTGTCTATAGTTCCCCCCTCCCCCCTCTCTAGAAAAATCCTCTGTAACTGTTAGAAAAATAAAATAAGAAACAAAAAAGAATATATAAAAGAGAAAATCTTGTACGTAAGGATTTTTTTCATCAAATTTCGGGGCAATAAATAATGTTAGCCCCATCCCCAAGACTCTCTATGAATTCTTTTGAAATTATTAGAGTTGTTGGCGAAGGTACATACGGCGTTGTACTAAAATGTCGATGTAAAGCTACTGGAAATATTGTCGCCATTAAAAAATTTAAAGAAATGAATGATGATGAATATGTACAACGTGTAATGTTAAGAGAATTACGTGTGTTAAATTTGTTACGAGGTGAACCCAATGTTGTACAACTTATTGCTGCCTTTCGTGAAAAGGGACATTTATGTTTAGTAATGGAATATATAAATGGAAATTTACTCGATGTTATTCGACAACGCCCTACAGGAGTTCCATTACCACAATTAAAACAACTTTTATTTACTTTACTTACTGGCCTACGTGCCTGTCATCGCAATGGAATAATTCACCGAGATGTAAAACCTGAAAATACATTAATTCGTCATGGAAATATATCTTTATTATGTGATTTTGGTTCCTCGCGAACTGTTCAACCCCCAGGTGGGGCTTCATTAACAACAAGTGGAGGACTTTTACAAATTCCTCAAGGTAAATGCCCACAATTAACAGAATATGTTGCTACGCGTTGGTATAGAAGTCCTGAAATGTTAATGGGAAATTCAAATTATAGTTTTGCCTCTGATATGTGGGCGGTAGGGGCAATCATGGCGGAATTAGCAATTGGAGAACCTTTATTACCTGGGAGATCGGAAATTGATCAAATTAATTTAATACGACAACGTATTGGGGAATTTCCACCATTGTTAATATCAAATATGGAATCTATTACACCAACGCAGGCGATTGTGTTAAGTTATACTACACGTGGAGGACGAAAAACAAATAATAATAATAATAATAAAAGTGACTATTTAACATATAGATATAGAAGAGTACTTGGTAGTGATGGGTTAAATCTTTTACAATCACTTCTTACAATTGATGCAGCAAAACGTTGTACTGTAGAAGAAGCGTTACTACATCCATTTTTTGATGATGTTATTATAGTAGATAATGAATCTCATCCCATAACAAATATAGAAATAATTGAAAATATTTCAAAAACTCCAACAAGTATACCACGAATTCGAAGTATGGATCAAAGTCCTAATGATATTCGTCAAGAACGTGATAAATGGTTTGGTGTTGGTGAAGGTAAACAAGTATTACTACGCGAGATTGAACCTCTTCGTAATGCTGGTCTAGTAGAACCACAAACACCTGAAGTTCTTGCAGTAGATACTTTAATAATTCCTCCAGTAACGAGTAATAATAATAATAGTAGTAATAATAGTAATATTAATATTAATAATATTAGTATTTCTATCAGTACAAATAGTAATTCTTCATGTGATAATTCACCCATACGAAATGCTAAAACAAAAGCAGCAGCTGATCAAATTTCTTTATCTAAAAAACAATCTCCACTTATAAATCACTACGCTGAAGAACATGGAACACATCATAATATAAAACCTCTTCCTAGTAATTCTATACAACTTCCAACAATTAGTTCAAAATCAATTTTTGGAGTTAGTGGTGCATCACCTACTGCAGTTTCTTTTCCTTCAATGTTTCCTAGTCCATCATTAATTCGACAACCTCTAAAATCAATTTCACATTCACCAGAACGTTCTCAGTTAACAAATCAGTTTTCAGGTTTTCCACCTCCGCGAGGTCCAAGCAATCTTATTTCTAGTAATATAGATCTTCATAAAGAGCACAATAATAGTATTTATAATACTAATAGTAATAATAATAATTCTAATAGTATTATTAGAAATAATATATTTTCTGTAAATGGGACATCACCTATAGGACTTAATACACTGCAACGTCCTTCTTTAAAAAAGAAAGGTAGACTTATTTTTACATCTAGAATGTCTGTTGAGCGTTTGTAGCTTCAATATGTACTCTTTTTTTTTTTTTTTTTTCTTTTTTTGCAAAATTATATTTATACCAAATATATTGAAAATGTTTTTTTTTGATTTTTTTGTTTCTTCCCTTCAGATTTTTTATGTTTTGTTTGCATGTTTATTTTTGTTTTTTAGATGGACTCTCTGCTTGGAATCAAAAAAAAAAAATTATATATACTTTTGTTACAAAATATAATAAATCAAAAAAAAAAAAAAAATGTATATATATAAGAGGATGTCTCTCTCTTTTTTGTTTTGTTTTCCCTTTTATTATTATTTATTATTTGTTTTCCTTCTTTTTTTTTCTCTTATTTTATTATTCTAATTATAACTCAAGTTGAATGAAATAAATAAAAATGGAAGTTACAAGTTCTGCAAAGGCTATGGAGACACTTTTGCGACTATGTTCTCATAATAATAATAATAATACACAAGAAAATTTAAATCGTCTTTTATATCTTCAGCAAATTGCAGAAGAACGTGTAAGTAATGTAGATGAAGAAATAGAAGAAGAAGAAGAAATAGGAAAAGAAGGAATATATGCTGTAAATGAAGTATTTTCTCATATTATACAAGAGGATAAAGTTAGTAATTATAATAAAATGAATTGTATTAGTTCACCTTCTCTCTTTACAATTGGTGTTAAAGAATTATGTGAAGTATTTCCTTCATGGTGTCGTAATACAGAGATAGATAGACAAGAACAAAAACAAAAACAACAAGAAAAAGATAATAAGAATAATATTTATATATCAAAACATTCTTTTATTTGTTGTGCGTGGAATTCTGCATATATTTCTAGTGAGTTAACTTGTCTGGGGAGTAGAAAGTCAAATATAGTTTATCAAAGTCCATGGAGTAATGAATATCAATTACCTCTTTCTATTTTAAATACTAGTAGTAATAATAATAATACTATAGTGAAACAATTGAAAAAAGAAGCTAAAGAAATAGAAGAAGCATATAAATGTGGAAAATTAATTGAAACAATAAAATATGAATCTTCAGATGCCTTCATTAGAGAATTTCAGCAACGGCTTAATTATGCATTAGAAACATATGTAATACAATATCTTCCTATTTCTTGTGGAATATTAATTGAAGAAAATGAAAATTCATTTAATAATTGTCTTTGGGCTGCTAGTGCCTTTATAAGAAATATTCCTTTAGATAATAATTTACAGAATTTAGATATTATAATACTAGAAGTAATTGTAATTGTGTGTATTGATATTCCAGTAGAATATACTCAATCAAAAGTTTCTCTCTTTGATTCTGAATTAGAGATCAAAACAGAAAATAACGAAAATTGTAATGTATGTTCTATTGAAATTACTAATAATAAGAGTACAGTTAAAAAATCCTCTAAAAGACGTTGGACTGCAGGGCATGTATTTCAATTAAAATTTAATAATAATGATAATAAATTAAATCTTCGCCATGATAGTTCTCATATTGTGACAAATATTCATAAAAGTAGTCAAGAGAATAATAATTCATTATGTTCTTCTAATGGATTTGATCGTATAAATTTATTTCCTAAACATCAAGGACGCCCAGAATCTTTACCTTTACCTAAAAGAAATATAATACAAGGTGAAATTTATTCTGATAGTGGTAATAATAATAATAATAGTGTAGAAAATCTTCTTAAAACTCTTAATTTAGAAACTCTTGTAAATATTATCTGTGAAAGAGTAGAGAAAATTGATAATGCTGTTACATTGCATGGTGTTTCTCCTATTGTAAAAGTAACTTTACCTTTAATAGCACCATCACCACAACAAGTGTGGGATAAAGTATTACGAAAAAGATCTAATTTTGTAGCGACTGCTGGTAAAGCAATTGCGGCTATGGCTGCTGATAAATTGAAAGAATCATAAAAGGGGAAAAAAAAGAAAGAAAATATATTTTTCTAAGAAGTTGTTGTTGTTGTTTTTGGTTATTTAGTTGCTGTTGGTTTTATTGCTTAATTATTATTATTATTATTTTTTTTTCTTATGATAATTTTAATCAAAATTTCCATTATTATTATTTTTTGATTCATATTTATATTCTCACATAAATCCATTTTCTTTTCTATTTTTTTTTTTTTTTTTTATTATTTTATATATATTTACATTTAAGACTATGTCACTACAGCAGGCCCATATTGATGAGTTAAAGTGCCGCTTTGATAATACACGTTTGGTGCGGCAAACTTCTAATGAAACTTTACTTCAAGTTGATCATACAAATCCTGATAGAGGATTTATGTTAACATTATATGTTTCTCTTGATGCAAAGTTCCCACGTTCGCCTCCAACGGTTGCATACTTTGGTGGGCGTAAAATATCTATTGCCCCACCTAATGGCATAAATAATAATAATAATAATAATAATAATAATAATAATAATAGTGAATGGAATCCAGCAAACTCACGACTTGTAGATGCTGTAGCAAATGCATTTGCAAATCTTTCTACATTATGGGGAAGTGCGGCGCCACCCTCACTAGAGCAAATTACAATTCAATTAGAATCTTTATCTGATTCAATGTTACAAGATATTATAACAAATCCTAATTGTTTAGAATCCTACGCCTATCAACTCCCATTTGTTAAAAATATTCGAGAAGCAAGTTGGCAAACAATTGATGATATTGAACGAGTTGCGAATGAAAACTTATCATTGCAACCTGAAATAGATAAACTTCGCCGTGAAGTAGAGGAATTACAACAACGACTTGAATTACAAGTAGAAGCTATGAAAAAAGCTCAAGGTAAAATGCCGCTATTAAACTCTATTGGTTCCCCAGAAACTCTTGCTAAAACATTTGCGGCAGATGTGAGGAAATTAGACATACAATGTGAAGATATTGCAAAAAAAGTTTTAGCTGTAGATTATAGTACAGGGAAACGTCTTTTTAATGAACTTTTAGAAGAATACAAGCAAAAAACGAAGGAACGTCATATAATGGATCTCAAGAGGCGTGCCTACCATGCTTCTTTAACGTAAAAAGGAAAGCACAAAAGCAATGACGAAATAGGGGGGAGAGGGGAAAAAGTAGAAAATGATGAGATTATTATTTTTATTATTATTATTATTATTATCATTATTTCTTTCATTTGGATATTGGGGCAATCAAAAAAAAAAAAAGAGTAAAGAGTAAAGAAGGGAGTTTGACACTTTAGGTTTACAGTATTGCAATACAATTGCTGAAAAAAAATTATAGCAAATTATTCAAAGGGTGTATATATATATATATATATATGTTTTTTTTTTTTAATTTCGATATTTTATGAGTCTGTGAAAATAAATTATTATTGGCTAGAATTTGTTACCTTTTTAATTCTTTTTTTTTTTTTTCTTTATTATTATTTTATTAGGTATAGACATTTTCACACATACACACAGGCACACACACACAAAAAAAAAAAATAAATAAGATTAATTAAATATGGAAAAGGGTGTCCAGTATTGGGTGGATAATCTCCAACTCTTCCCACACCCAGAGGGTGGTTTCTATAAAGAAATGTTACGCTCTGAAACAAAAGTAGAAACTCCCAATGGATCTCGTCACGCCTACACGAGTATTTATTTTTTACTCACTCACAATAATCCCTCACACTTTCATCGAATTAAGTCCGATGAAGTTTGGTACCACCACGCTGGAGATGCCCTCATAGTTCACATGTTACACCCAAATGGGAAATATGAAATTATTTGTTTAGGCTCAAATGTAGAAAAAGGTGAAGTATTGCAGGCGGTAGTCCCAGCGGGAGTTATTTTTGGGTCTAGTGTTGAAGTTAATGGAGGTTATGCTGTGGTGAGTTGTATGTGCTCACCTGGGTTTGATTTTGCAGATTTTGAATTATTTACAAAGAGTGATCTCCTGCCTCTTTACCCGGGTCAAGGCGATGTTATTGAAAGACTTGCATATGATAAGTTACCTTAGTAATAAAAAAAAAATAAAATAAGGTTAATAAAACATAGCAAAAGAGGAAAAGGTAGGGAGTGGAGAAAAACCAAGTGTATTAGAGGACGTTAACGTAAATATATTTTTTTGATTATCATTAATATTTTTAGATTTTTTTATTTATTTGTTTTTTTGTTTTTTTTTCGTATTTATTGTATGGCTCAGAGTTATTAGTTCCTCTTACTTCTCATTTCTTCTTTTATTGTTTTTTTTTTTTTTTTTTTTTTTTGCCAAATATACTGTTATCAGATATCATTTATAACTAACGAAAAAAATTTAAAAAAAGTTTATTTTAAAAAATCATAAAAGTCAAACTAGGAAGAAATATATATATATATATATATATATATATGTCCGGTGATGAATCTTCTCATTTGGGGGAACTTTGTATGAAATGTCACATAGAGCCTATAACATATCGCACAAATAACTGTGGTCACGGTTTATTTTGTAGTAAATGTGCGATGAAATGTGCAACAGGAGGAAAATGTAAAGTATGTGGAACTCTTTATTCAGGTCTAGAACGTGTTCGATAACACGATATTATAGGTTATTTCTATTTATTTATCTCTAGTTCTTCATATCAATAATAAGAGCTAGAAAAGGGAAATGGATAAAGTATGAATATCAGAGCAGTACATTTTTTTTAGGAATTCTATCTCCCTCTTTCTGTCTTTTGTACCGAAAAAAACACCTTTTCTTCTTCAATGTGTGGTTTTTTTTTTTTTTTTTTTTTGTAAAATTTTGCCTTCTTATTTTATATCATTATAAAAAAAAAAAAGAAATTTATTTCATGGTTAATTTAAGTCTTAAAGAAAAGGAATAGAAATTAAATACTTTTTGTTTCCTTTATTTTATTATTATTATTATTGTATTTTTTTTTTTTTTTTTGGCGGGGGGGGGGGGTCTTTTTCTCCCTCTAATAATCTACATAAAATATATCAATTATAATCAAAACCGTATATATATATATATATATATATATACATATAGAGAGAGATAGATAAGGGGTATTAAAAAAAAAAAAAAAAAAAAGCGTGCGTGTGTCTCTATCTGTCTATCTGTCTCTAACTGTTTAAAAAAATAAAGAATAACAAAGGAGTCAATTTAAAAAAAAGAAAATGAACACACGTTCCAAAAGAAATAAACGTTCTAAGGCAGCTGAAGAAGATGCAGTTCAAGAAATTCTTGACTCTCAGCCTAATAATCAGGCCGCTCAGGATGAACAACAACAACAACAAGAACAACAACAAAACGTGGATGCTGGCAGTAATGGTGGGTTCCGTGTTATTCAAATGTTAGAAAACTACGGTATTGCCTCCTCTGATATTAAAAAATTAATGGAATCTGGCTTTTACACCGTGGAGTCTGTTGCCTATGCCCCTAAAAAGAACATTCTCGCCGTCAAGGGGATCAGTGAAGTGAAGGCGGATAAAATTATGTCGGAGTGTGCCAAGCTCGTCCCCATGGGCTTCACCTCCGCCGTCGTCTACCACGAGGCCAGGAAAGAAATTATTATGGTCACCACCGGCAGCCGGGAGGTTGATAAGTTGCTGGGCGGCGGGGTGGAGACGGGGAGTATTACGGAGCTCTTCGGGGAGTTCAGGACTGGCAAGACGCAGCTCTGTCACACCTTGTGCGTCACCTGCCAGCTCCCCATCTCCCAGGGCGGGGCGGAGGGGATGGCGTTGTACATCGACACCGAGGGCACCTTCCGCCCAGAGCGACTGGTGGCGGTGGCGGAGCGATATAAGTTGGACCCACAAGACGTCCTCGCGAATGTGGCCTGCGCTAGGGCGTTTAATACAGATCATCAACAGCAACTACTCCTGCAGGCGGCGGCGATGATGGCGGAGAATCGATTTGCAATTATTATTGTCGACTCCGCCACCGCGCTTTATCGCACAGATTACAGTGGAAGGAATGAACTGGCAGCGCGTCAGATGCATCTTGGGAAGTTTCTTCGCTCTCTGCATAATCTTGCCGAGGAGTATGGTGTAGCTGTAGTGGTAACGAATCAAGTTGTAGCCAACGTGGATGGGTCAGCAATGATGTTTCAAGCAGATGCTAAGAAACCAATTGGAGGACATATTATGGCGCATGCTTCCACCACACGACTAAGTCTCCGCAAGGGAAAGGGTGAGCAGCGTATTATGAAAGTGTACGATTCTCCTTGTCTTGCAGAAGGGGAGGCAATTTTTGGTATCTATGAAGACGGTGTTGGGGATGCTAGAGATTAAAAACAAATCCCGGAGAGAGTTGAGCGAAAATTTAGTGCTTGTCTCTCTATGTGTCTGTATGTATGTGTTTCTGAAAGAGAATAAGAGAGAAAGCTCAACACACCGATTGTGTTTTTTTTTTCTTTTGTAGTTGTAGTTGTAGTTGTCGATTTTTTTGTTATTGTTGATTTTTTTTTTTTTCTTTTTATTTCTTTTGCAGTTTGATCGTTTAGCAAAAGGGAAAGAAAATAATAATAATAATAAGCACATGTTACTAAGTAAGTAATTTGGGTGGAGCACAAACAAGCACCACACACGTACTAACACAATCCTGAATATTTATACAGAAAAGGGAATTGTGGGAGGGATAATATTAACTTTATTATTATTATTTTTTTTTTCTTTTTAATATATATATATATAGGAAATAATGTTTGTTAAAGGAGCAAGAGTAATGCTTCTAAAAAAACACACGATCAATTCCTAATGTTAGAACGAAAGAAATATATATATATATAAATATATTTAATATAAAATAAAAACTAAAAAAAATTCTTTGTTCTTGTTTGCTGTTACTTTAGAAAAAAAAAAAAAAAAGCGAAATTGTCTGTAGTGCTATATTAACAGACACATTCACACAGAAACACATACACACAAGAAAAAAAAAAAAAAAAAATAGTGAGAAAAAAAATAGTTCGAAGTTTCTAGATCGATTCATTTTACTGATAATTATTTTTAAACCCCCTCCCCTCATTTACTTAATCCCTTCCCTCCCATATTTCTTCAAATGAATTATTACTATTTCAAACTCTATTTGTCTACTTTCTCTTTCTCTTTCTCTTTCCCCTTATCTTTGCTAAATTAAACAGCGAAGGAGGTAAATACTAGTTTAGTATTATTATTACTATTTAAACAAAAAAAAAAGATGACCACCAAACGTCGCAATCATGGCCGCGCCAAGCCCCCATGCTCCCGTGGGCGCACAAAGCCTGTGCATTGTTTTAACTGCGGCCGCCTCGCCCCTAAAGATAAGGCCGTCCGCCGCTTCGTCGTGCGTCGCATGCTCGACCAGGCCTCGGCGCGGGATGTGGCGGAGGCCTCCAGCGTCTACGGCGCCGGCTTCCCCATGCCCAAGTTATACATGAAGCAGAGGTATTGTATTGCCTGCGCTATTCACAGCCGCACGGTGCGGGCCCGCCCAGTGGAGCTCCGCAAGCGCCGCTTCACCTCCAAGGTCCCATACCGCCCAACTGCCGGCAAGTAAAGTAAAATAGTGAAGAAGAAAAGGAAGAAAGGAGAAGAATAAGAGGGGAGTGTGTGTAGGGATTAAGTCCTTAACTACAACTACTTCTGTTTCTTCTTAATTATTTTGAAAACTGTTACTTGTAAGTGGGATGTGTTTAGGACACTAGGGTAATAAAAAGGAAGAGTTTTTCTTCTTTTTTTTTATATATATATATACAGGTGATCCTCCTCGCATATAACATATATGTTTTTATTTTTAATTTCATTTATTTATCATTATTAATAAAAAAATATTCTTTTACCTCCAAAAAAAATAAAAAGGAGTTTGATTTTTCTTTTTATTTGTATCTATGGTCTGTTTAGCACTTTTTTTTTTTTTGTTAGCATGCTTATAAAGTTATATATATATATTTTTTATTTATTTTTTTATTATTTGTTTTATTTTTGTTTCTGGCCCCTTATACTAAAAAAAAAAAGGGAGGTCGAAGGGGTTTGTAAGACACCGTTTAAAAAACAAAAAGTTTAAGGGGAAAAAAAAAAATTAAAAAAAAAAAAAAATGACAAGCATTGAACAGATTCAAATTAGTGGTGTTCGTAGCTTTAATCCAGATCCAAATCATCGTCAAAGTATTATTTTTCAAAAACCTCTAACAGTTATTCTTGGTAAGAATGGGGCAGGTAAAACCACTATAATTGAAGCTTTATTAAATGCTTGTACAGGTCAAATGCCACCTGGTAGTGGGGCCGAAAAAAGTTCTTTTGTTTATGATCCAAAAGTTATGGGAGAAACAGATGTTAAAGCACAAATTCGTCTTTTATTTACAGGACGAGGAGGAAAAGTTATGCAAGTTATACGATCTTTTCAAGCTACACGAACACGTAATAAAACTACTTTTACAACTCTTGATAATACTGTAGCATTTCAAGATGCTACAACTGGAAAAGTAGTTTCAAGTACTTATAGAGCGAATGATGTGGATAGAGCTGTTCCTGAAATGTTAGGAGTTTCTCCAGCTGTTCTTGAACATGTTATTTTTTGTCATCAAGAAGATTGTAATTGGCCATTATCTCCACCAAAAGATGTTAAAAAAATATTTGATGAAATTTTTGCAGCTACACGTTATGTTTTAGCACTTGATAGATTAAGAGAAAATAGTAAAGAATTACGTCGTCAACAAAAAGAACATGAATCTAATTTAATGGCATTAAGAGAACATAGAGATCAAGCAGAACAATTAGAAAGAGATATATCTGCAAAAGAAGAATCAGTAAAAGTTATTCAATTAAGAGTTAAAAATTTAGAACCACAATTAAAAGAACTTCAAAGTGTAGCTTCGTCACTTAGTACAGTTGAACAAAGTGCAGAAAGTTTAGTTCGAGAAGCTGCTATTATTCAAGGTCGTATTGAAGAAAAAAAACAATCTATAAATCGTGTAAATTTTTCCCCACCAACTCATTCATTAGAAGAAATTTTAGAACTTAAAGAAGGTTTTAGTGAACATGTAAAAAAACTTGAAGCAGAAGCAGTACAAAAGACAAGTCTTCTTGAAGTAGCTGAAGTAAATAGACAAAAATATGAAGAAACTGCTTTAAGTCTTCGATCTAGTATTTCATTTTTTGAACAACAGGAGCAAGAATATAAACGAAACTCTATGGAAATTATTAAAATTGTAAAAGATGTTTCAAAAGATTATATTATAAATGAAAATAATATGGATGAAGTTAGTTTACAAAAAATAAATTATCATTTAAATCAAGAATTACAAAAAGCTTTAGAAGAACGAAATAAAGTTATTAAAGCTATTTGTGATAAAATTAAAGTTTTAGAAGAAGAACGTTCAATTACATTTCGTTCAATGGATTCGGATAGTAAAGAAAAAGAAATGAAAGAAGAACAAATTAAACATTTACAAGAACGTACTTTAAGTGTTAAAGAAACACTTGAAAAATTAAAACCCTATGCAACTTCTTCACAACTTAAAATATTGAAAGATACTGTTAAAAGTTTAGAACAACGTGTAGAAGCTATGGAAGTACTTAAAAAAAAAGGTGAAAATTATAGACAGAGACAAAATATTCTTCAAAAAGTAGAAACACAAAATACTATAGTTGCAGAACTTAGACAAGAATTAGCAAAACATAAACAACTTACAAGTGGTGAAGCAGAGATGAATTTACTTCGAAATCAAATTGAAGAAAAAAAAAAATTTCTTAATATAGGTATTAAAGAAAAACTTGTACCAGGTTTATTGAATTTTGGTCATGAAGTTTCAGAAAGTCATTCACTTGCACATATTTCTATTATTATTGAACAAATTAAAGATCAAAAATCAGAAGCACTTCGTGCTATTCAAGTTGAAAGAAGTGAACTTGATCGTCAAGTGGCTGTTCTGCAACAACAACGTACCCAACGCATGGAAGAAATTATGAGAGAAGATGCTGAACTTCAACAGAAAAGAGTTATTGTTTTAAATGTTTTAGGTAATATTCAAAAATTAGATAACTTTGAAACTATTCTTAGTAAAGCACGTGAGACACTTCATAAAGCAAGTCATAAAAGACACGCATTAGAAGCTATGGCTTCATGTTATGCGAATTTTATTGAAATTGCAAAAAGTGAAGAAAAATGTCCTGTCTGTAATCGTAATTTTAGTGAAGGAAAAGAATTAAAAAATTTTGTAGAGTTAAACTCGGTACAACAGGAGGCATCACCAGGAAATATTGAAAAAGCACAAGAAGAAGTAGATGAAGCAGAAAATTTTGTACGACATCTTGAATCTATTGAAACAGATGTGCATGAATTAAGAAGATTAATGTTTCATAATCCAAAGTTAGAACAACAGTTAATTTCTATTACGGAAGAATTAGCGAATCGAAGTGCACTTTTAGAAGATGTAGATAGAAAAAGAGATGGTGTGGAAAGTCAATTAAAACGTATACAAGAATTAATGAGAGCTGGAATAGACTTAAATGCTATTTCTTCAGAAATTTATTCTCTAAAACAACAACTTAGTAGAAGAGAAACTGCTATTGAAGAATTACAAGCTGCTATTTTAAATAATAATAATAATAATAATACAAATATTATTGGTGATAATGAAAATGATAATATTATTAATTTAACTTATGATCAAATATCTGAAAAATATGAAAAAGCTAATGCAGAATTATATAGTTTAAATCTTCAATTAAATGAAGCTCAACGAAGAGAAGATGGTGAATCTGATCAAGAACTTTCTAATGAACTTAATTCAAAAAGAGCAGAATATTATCAATTAGAAGGTAAATTAATTAGACAAGGAGAATTACAGGAAACTCTTGCACGTTACAAGGATGAATCAAATCAATATAAAGAACGTATAGCCGTTATTAATACAAGAAGAGTAGAATTACAAATACAACTTGATAATATTGATAATCGTTTAAATATACTTCAAAAGGAAAAACAAGAAGTTTTACATGGTGAATTACAATTTCGAGTAGATAAAATAGAAAAATCTATAAGAGCATTAGAAAATATTATGCCAAATTTACTGAATTACATTAAATCACAACAAAGTGAGAAACTAACTGAAACACGAGAAAAACTTCATTCTATTGAAATATTAATTCAAACCTCTATTACAGAAGTTCAAAAATTACGCACTACAATTCAAGAAGCCCGACGCGTAGTAGATGAACAACATCGACGTGCTGTAGAAATTGATCGACAAATTGAATTTCTTGAAAAGCAAAATAGTATTGCTGAAGATGAGGATCGTTTAAAACAAATAGAATCTGCCCTTACAGAATTAAAAGGACGTGAAATAAAAGGTGTTGCTGATATTTTAGGAACCGATATTGTAGCCCGTGAAAGTGTACCTCGTATTCGAGAAATGATTCGAAATAAAATAAGTGAAATTGAAAAAGCACGTGCCCAACAAGAAGGTAATGTGGAAGCTATGCTTCAAGATATTGATGGACTTAAAAGTCAATTATTACGTGATAAATACAGAGATATTGAAAAACGTTACCGATCTACTTTTCTTAAAGTTCAAACCACCGAAATTGCTGTATCTGATCTTGAAAAATATTACAGAGCTCTTGAGAAAGCTGTTCAATCCTATCATCAAGAAAAAATTGCTCAAATTAATCAAATTCTTGCAGACTTGTGGAGACAAACTTATAAAGGAAGTGATATTGATACAGTTGAACTTCGCTCTGAGGATGACGCGAGTTCGACTACTACAAGAAGAAGTTATAGTTATCGAGTTGTAATGAAAAGAGGAAATAGTGAAATGGATATGCGAGGGCGTTGCAGTGCGGGGCAAAAAGTTTTAGCTTCTGTATTAATTCGTTTAGCATTAAGTGAGGCATTTTCGTGTGATTGTGGAATTTTAGCATTAGATGAACCCACAACAAATTTAGATGAAGATAATGCCCGTTCCTTGGCGGAGTCCCTGCGATTATTAATTGATAATCATCGTACAATTAAACATTTTCAACTTATTGTGATTACGCATGATGAACAATTTGTGCGAGCCCTTGGGGGGCAGGCGTTGGATACGTTTTATTATATTCATAAAGACAGAGAAGGGGCTTTTTCTGTGATTGAGGAGCGTACATTTGATCAACTTTTTGCCGCATAGAATAACTTAAAATAAAATAATACATTTATCTTATATTACAGAATAATAAAAAAGGAAGAGGTAAAATATATTTTATAGAAAAGTAAAAAGTAAAAACGACAAAAAAAAAACAAAAAAACAGAGTACTGTGTTAAGATGTGTGGAAGACATCAGTTTAAAAAAATTATTATTTTTATGATTATGATTATTATTAATTTATTTGATTTTTTGAAAGGTAAATTAAAAAAAAAAAGACCAATTATCATTTTTCCTCCTTTTTTGATGTTTTTTTTTTTTTTTTTTCTTAACTATATAGAAAAGACTGCCTTTAGAATTAGGTATTCCTTTTTATTTTTTTTTTTTTTTTAGTAGAAATTATTATTATAATTGGTACTATTATAATATATATATATATATATTTTGTAGATTGGTAAGAAATAAATTAAAGAAAAAAAAAGAAAGAAGACACATATATACGCATACAGAGAGAAAGAAAGATACAAAATGAAATCAAATGAAGGAGTAGCTGGGGGAGGAGGTCAATCTATAATGGATTTCATAGAACTTCCTAAAGCACCCAAGTTTGATTGGAAAGCTTCAGATTTTGAATTATTACATAAACTTGGTGGAGGAAATTATGGCGATGTCTTTCTTGCCTCCGTTCGAGAGTGTAATTTTATTTGTGCTATTAAAAAATTATCTATAAAAAAATTGGCCGAGTTTGACATTATTACTCAACTTCGACGTGAAATAGAAATTGCTTTCCATACTCGTCATAAATATCTTCTACGCACTTATGCTTACTTTTATGATGAAACGGATATTTATCTTATATTAGAACCTTGTAGTAATGGAATGTTATATACGGAGTTAAATCGTGTTAAATGTTTCCCACCCCCTACCGCCGCCCGCTACGTGGCCCAACTCGCTGAAGCTCTTTTATATTTACACCAACATCACATTTTACATCGTGATATTAAACCAGAAAATATTTTACTGGATCATAAGCAAAATATTAAACTTGCAGACTTTGGGTGGTCGGTGCATGATCCTAATAATCGTCGAAAAACATCATGTGGGACACCGGAGTATTTTCCACCTGAAATTATAAGTCGACAAGCATATGATATGAGTGCGGATTTATGGTGTCTGGGAATATTTTGTTATGAATTACTTGTTGGGAAAACTCCTTTTGTAAGTAAGGATACGGAGCAAATTTGTAAAAAGATTCATGCGATGCAATATACAATTCCAGAGAGTGTTCCACCAGAGGCAAAAGATCTAATTACAAATCTTTTATTAAGGGATGGGTCAAAGCGTCTTGCCTTGCATCGTGTGGTGAATCATCCATTTTTGTTAAAATATTATTATTTACCAAATGGGATACAGCCTCCTACAGGTAAACGTACACGTGGAGTTACAGATAGTAGTGGTGGAAAAGAAAATTAGAAATTATTATTATTATTATTATTTTTTTTTTTTTTCTTGTTTTGTGTATTTACGTATTATTTAGTTATTTGTTTTTCTTTTTGTTTATTTCATTCACAACTCACAATTTCCAACCCCCAGATCTTGTTATTATTGATGATTCTATTTTTACATGACGCATATTTAAAAAAAAAAAACAAAAAAATTTTTTTAAGAAAAAGAAAGATTTTAAGCAATTTAATTTTTTATAAATTCTTTAAAATTGCTGTTTTTTTTTCACTATTTTTTTTTTTTTTTTTTTTGATTTTTTTAAAAAATTATGTGTTTATATGTATGTATTCAGCTTCATCATGGAAATTATGAGTTTACTATTTAGATTTTGTGTATAGATGTAGATGCATTAGGATAAGTTTTTTTTTTTTTTTTTGTGATTTTTTTTTTTAAGAAGAAAAGATAATAAATAGAGTTTTTTTTTTTTTTATCCCTTTACTTTTCGTTTTTTTATTACTATTTTTATAATTTTTTTTTTTTTTTTTAATTTGGTACCTGCTGCTATTTCCGCTTCTCTTTTCTTTTCTTAAAAATTCTAGTATATATGTCTACACTCTTTTTTCTTTTTTTTTTTTCCTTTTTTTTCCCTCTACATTTCTTAAATATTATTAATAACAATAAAGAAAGAACGAATAATATAATTAATCTTATTTTTATTATTATTACAACTAATTTTTTTTTTCTTTTTTAATTATTATAGGACACAATGGAGTTTGCTGGTGACACTCTATCTGTTGTAGAAGTAGAAATTATGATTCGACAATTAAAACCAATTCCTATTGAAAATGTAGGCTCTGAAGAGTGGAAAGAGCAGCGGGAGCGAGTGGAGAGACTTAATATGTGTACTCACAGCAATGCCGTACTTAAAAAAGATGACTCTGTTAAATCTTTTTTAATTCAATATGAAAAACTCCCAGTGTTATTGCATGAATTATTAGTAATGGAACTCTGGCGTCAGCGGGTGCTTCCATTTGTTAAAGAAGCAATATCACAAAATCCAACTGCAATGTATATGTATGCTTATTATGAAATGATATTAGTGAATCTTATTGAATGTATTTCATTTTATGAAGAAGTTATTGTAGCCTTTGATGAGGATGTATTGGAGTTAATAGATTATTGCTGGCGTCAATCTTCTCGATTATTTGCTGAGAATAAAATTAATGAAATTCAAGAAAAACCCACACCACAGCAAATAACACAAGAAGAAAATCTTTTACAAAATATAGAACGACAATTATATCAAGGGTTAATTCAACGTGGAATATCCTCATTATCTATTTTATGGTTTATTATTGATCGAATTGAACAATTACCTTTGTCAGTGTCAAATTCTATATTTATAAAACATGATCTTGTTTTGGGTTTAGCAGAGATTATGTTATTACAACCTTGGCTACGTCGTGGGTCTAATAAAATACAAAAATATTTTAATGGAGAATTTAAAGAAATTCCTCCTAATGAATCTCTTCTTATTTGTACACCGGAAGCTCATGTTTGGTTTGCTTTACATAAATTATTATGTGACCCAGAGTGTCGCCGCCGCTACCCATATACACAAGGAAAAAAAGAAATTATATTAAGAATTCGTCGATTTTTAAATGATACTTTAGTAGATCAAATTCCAGCATTAGCAAGTGTGCAACGGGCATTAGAGGAACTTTCACTAATGCAACCCCCAAGTGGAACAGAAGCAAAGTTTAAAAGTACATTAATTATTGAACAAGTTCCACGAATTATAACGGCGGTGGAGGCGGCACGAAAAAGTAATTGGGAGGAAATAGGAGAAAAGTTTACACGAATGTTGCAAGATCCAAGTGTGAGGAATCAGGATGCAATGCGTATGGCAAGAATTTTTGATGAAATGTTTGCAGACCAGGAAAAATAGATAAATTAATTTAATATATTTATTTATATTTATAGAAAAATAAGATTTATTCTTCAATAAAAGTTATAATTTGGATTTTTTAATTATTGGGGTTTTTCGCTATTTATTTATTTTATTTTTTTTTTGTTGTTGTTGTTGTTGTTTCGTTTTGCATATTGAATTCTTTTTCCTTTTTTTTATTCTTTTTTTTTAAAATAATATTTGATAAGAAATGGCTTCACGTGGTCATAAATATCGTTTTGGAGCAGATTTTGATGATGTTGTACAAGAAAGTCAAATTAAACATCCTTGGTATCATATTGATTGGAAATCTTATATTAATACGAAAACTATTTATATTATAGCAGCAGGAGGATCTTTTTTACTACTTTTTATATATGGTGCACTTTGTATTGATTTACATGATGAATGTCTTGTTGTAGAGAGTAATGGAGTTTGTTGTCAATGTCTTAAAGAACAAGAAAATATTCCCAATAAATATAAACAAACTATTCCACGAGAAACAAAATATAATGATATCTATTATGGAATTATTATTATGTTAGGAGCATGTTTTGGATTAGGGTATGTCTATCTTGGTATTTCACAAGAAAATAGATTTTTATTTTTTTGTATGGCCGCCACACAAGCTATTGAAATATTACGTACTGTATTAGATGAAATTATGTCATCTTCTATAATAAAAAATAGTTCACGAATTATAGCACGTCGTATAGTACTTGGATGTGCTTGTATTTTTATGATTATATCTTGGTGTTTGCTACGTAAAGTTTATAAAATGTTTGGTTGGAGAATTTTTCGTCGTGGTGGGGCCCAGCGAGCTGTAAGAGAAATGTATAAAACATATCAACGTTATCGTGCGTGTAATTTATTAGATATTCAAGCTTCTTTTTTATTATTTGTTGTACTTGTTTTCTTTGTGCAAAGCTCCCACCAGGATAGGTTTTGGGTGTTAATTATGGTTCTTTTATGTGAATTTGTTGCCTCTCGTTATGCTGTAAAATATTTAAAAAGAGAAGATTACTATGGGGTAATTATTTCAGCACTATCAAAGTTTATTGCATTAATTTGGTGGACGTTAACACTAGCGGAGTATGCAAATTGCTGGGGACGATTTGAAAAAAGTCGAAGAGAAACAAATTATTGGTATACATCTGCATTTTTTCCTTCACTACACTCTGTGAGTTTATTTTATGATGGAGGAGATTGTAGGACAAGTCATACGGCATTTGATATTCGTGTTGTAGAACTTATTATTATTAATTATACATTTGCTGTGATATTTCGTGTGATATCTTTTATTATTGGTTTACAAGTGGTATTTAATTTTGGAAAAGGAATGAAAACTATTTTTTATGTAAGACCACGACCAATTGCAGGAGATTATTCTTCTTCTACTATTGAGACGCAAGGTGGGGAATTTACGAATGAGTTTAATAATGACAATTTAACATCTACTATGCAAGAAGCATCACGTCCATTTATTGATAAATGATTTTATAGAAGAAGAGAAAGAGAAAGGGAAATTAAAAATAATAATAATAATAATAATAATAATAAATAAATAAATCATATTTGTATATTGAGACACAGTTTTTTTCTTATTTTATTATTTTGGTGTGCATTAAGCACACAATATCGTTTACATATCGACATCTTTTAACTATTATTATTAATTTTTTTTTTTTTTTAACTGACCTGAAAAGGTGGAAGAAAAATAATTCTTATATTTAATATTATATATTTTACCTTGATATTATTATTTATCTCTTTTTTTTTTTTTTTTTTCTTCTTATAAATATTCTTTTATTTATATTGATCTTTTTTTTTTTTTTAGCAAAGTAGAAAAGAAGGATAGTATCCGTGGTGACTGTTAAGAGTGTGTGCCTCACTCTTAGCATCTAACACGGAGAAGGCTCTTTAGAGAACCTAAGCTAATTTAAAAAAAAAAAGAAATTGAAAATAGTATACACACGCACACATATAGTGTGTGTGGGTGTGTGTAGGAAGCCTTATTACTTTCACCCTTCTCCCCTCTAAAAAAAAAAAAAAAAAAAAATTACCTTAAGGGGGTGGGGAAAAAAAAAAAAAAAGAGAAAAAGAAGTAAGTAAGAAAGTGAGTAAGTAAGTGAGAGAAAAATAATCAAAGTATCATAGTTAGAGAGGGAGCGAACGACTAGATAAATAGAAACCCCCCCCCCAAAAAAAAAAAAAAAATCAAGCTCCAAAAAAATTAACAGCAAAAAAAAGAAAAAAAAAAGAGTGTGCGTACAAAATTTTTTTTTTTTTTTTTTTTTACATTGTAAACTTTTTTTTTTGTGTGTGTGACGCGCGCGGATACAATATATACAGAAATAAATTACACAGGACAGAATAACTTATTATTTTATTTTTTCCCCCTGTGTATTAAAGAAACAAAAGGAGGAATAAATAATAATAATAGATAGTTATACTTATAGTAACCAAAAGTACCTCACAAGTAGTATTTATTTTAGACTCCCACCACCAAGCCTAGCTAGCTCGCTATGGAGGAGGGTGAGTGTTTGGAGTTTCCTTCCTTTGAACCCTTTGACGCGGAGGATCGCCCCCCACCCCCATCCATCGACGACTACCCTTTAGGATGTGAGGTGGAGCTGGTCGACATTGGCCCCGCCAGGCTCGCCCAGACCCCGGAGTTGTGGGAGCCTTTCATGGAGAACTTATTTGCCCCGGGGCGACGCACAGTGCGGGTGGTGCGGCACCAAGGCGATTACACATTTGTTATTTACGACGCAGACCCGGAACTTATCATTGGCTGCACCCTCTACCGCGCCTGCCTCAGCGAGCCTAAGGTGCGATTTAAGAAATATGTGCCCCACCACAATGCAATTGAGGCACGCGGGCCTGCCGTAATGCACCACCGCACCCACTCCCACTCCCACTCCCGCTCCCACTCCCATACGCAATCTAATATTCATAATAATATTAATAGTAATAGTGAAGGTATCACACCTGGGGACTGTGGGTTGTTTGAAGTTTATGCTAGCAGTAATGAGGAGGAGGAGCCGGCGGTGTGTGGGAGTGACCCACTGGGGATTAATACAAAAGGTGGGGCCCAGCGATCAATGGCGGCACCAGAGATGCCGAGAAGATATCGAAATTCTGAAATGATATTTGAAGGCAGACAAGATCCCCAATCCCCAACAGTACCTCAAGCCCCAACAACAACAACAACAACAACAACAACAACAACAGCAACAATGATAACAACAGAGAAATCTGATGCTACACGGCGGAAGTATAATTATGCTACAAAGAAAGCATATGATGCCCTTAATAAACAAAATTATATGGAAGCTGTACGTTATTATACTAAAGCGTTAAAATATAGTCCAGATGGTGGGGCTAGAGCTTTATCAAATCGTTCAGTGGCATTTTTAGGTTTACGTGATACAGAAGCTGCTTTTAAAGATGCGACACGGGTAATTGAATTAATACCACATAGTTTTTTGGGTTATGTTCGTGCAGGTAATACTTTACGTGGATTAAAGAAATTTGAAGAAGCACGAACTTATTATGAAAAAGCTCTTGAACTTGATCCAAATAATGAAACATTAAGATATCTTTTAGCAAGTAACTCTGTTATGCTATTATATGCTGCAAATATAGAACATCGAAGAGTATCATCTATTTTACTAGATAGAGTTACAAATAATATAATTTTAATTGCTAAAAAAGATATGAGAGTTGGAGAATTAGCTTGGGTAGAAACTACAACTATTGTAACTTTATTTGGAAATTCAAGAAATGTTAATCGTACTGGATCATCATCTCCAAGATCATCATATGTTTGTCATCAATGTTACCGTCCTTTAACAAGAACACAAGAATTTTGTGATAGTATGCCTGGTATGCAACCTTCATTACTTAATAAAATGTATAATGATCAAACTATTGTTCAATGTAATGATCAATGTGGAATATTATATTGTTCAGAATCTTGTCGTGCTAAAGCATGGGCTGCACATCATTGGGTAGAATGTCCAGTTCGTGGAAAATGGGCTGAAGCATATCGTTTAATGCCTGGATTATTAGAAGATTTTGCTACAGAAATTAATAGTGTAACAAATAAGAGACGAAAATCTAGTACAAATAGTAATAATAATCATCATAATACAAATTTATTACGTATACCTTCTCTTGCAGATGATGATATTGATGTTATTATAGCATGTATTGGTCTTACTTGTCGAATGTTTTCTAAAATTATAAGTAATGGTCGTCCATTAGACGCTGCAATTAATATGTATGAGTGGTTATTACCTAAAGAAAGTTCTTATAATGCATGTATTAATAATCATACTACCAATCTTAATCAAAAAATTATTATTGATAAAGTATTAACTCCTGTTTATTCTACTTTAAGACAATGCTTTAGTGCAGAAGAGCAACAATATTTATCTTTTAATGTATTCTTTCACTGTTATGAACGGGCTCGATTTAATAGCGTCAAGGTTCGAACCTCTGCATGGCCTAATATTCAAAGTAAAGCTGAGAGTTATCTTGAATTATTTAAAATGCGAAGTAATGAAAGTAGCACAACATCTCTGCATAATTCTTTAGGAGGAGGAGGAGGAGGAGGAGATTCTAGTATTCGTCAGGTATCAAGTGAGGCACAGTTTGGGCAATTAGAACGTATTGTAGCCACTCCTGCAGAAATGATGGCTGGTTATTTTGAATGTTTAGCTATTTTTAAAGTTTTTGCGG